>VZSF01007799.1:426764-635400 GCA_013398295.1 Chionis minor | reverse complement strand
AGCGAAGGGCCACTAAGATGATTAGAGGGATGGAGCACCTCTCCTATGAGGACAGGCTGAGAGAGCTGGGGCTGTTCAGCCTGGAGAAGAGAAGGCTCCTGGGAGACCTGATAGCAGCCTTTCAGTACCTGAAGGGAGCCTACAGGAGAGCTGGAGAGGGACTCTTTGTCAGGAAGTCTAGTGATAGGACAAGGGGTAATGGTTTTAAATTGGAAGAGGGGAGATTTAGATTAGATATTAGGAAGAAGTTCTTTACTGTGAGGGTGGTGAGGCACTGGAACGGGTTACCCAGAGAAGTTGTGGAGGCCCCATCCCTGGAAGTGTTTAAGGCCAGGCTGGATGGGGCTTTGAGCAACCTGCTGTAGTGAGAGGTGTCCTTGCCCATGGCAGGGGGGTTGGAACTTGATGATCTTTAAGGTCCCTTCCAACTCTAACCATTCTATGATTCTATGAAAGTATAATTTAGGTCAGAAGAGACATCTATGGATCTTCTGATCCAAGCCCCAATCAAAACAGGCCTAATGAGATCAGGTTGCTGAGGGTCTTGTCCATTTGAGTTTTGAATATCTCCAGGGCTAGAGATACCTCAGTCTGTATGGTGAAAAAATATTTCTTTATAGCTAACCGAAACGTAATGTGCTGAAACCATCACTTCTCATCCTTTCACTGTGCACCTCTGAGAAGTTAGTTACAGCTAACCACGCTGAACTAGAGCTTCAGGCAAGCCAAGTCCAGAGGCCTGTGTTGATAGCTTAACCCAAAGTCTAGCCTGTCACAAGCAATGGCAACGTCATATTTACTGAACTGTAAGACTACGCACAGTAGTAGACTTGCAAGATATGCTTGAACCTAAATTCAGACACTATTTTTATCTTTTCTCCAAAGTATTCCTGAGAGGTATTCTAATCAGTAGAGGTTTTTAATCCCATCTAGTTAATCAGCCGGAGGTCTCATACTGTGTAAGGATGAAATCTTTCTTCTGGGTGACCTGTATGTGGCCAGAAACGCATTGTATTCAACATGAGGAAAAAGTTTGAGGCAACTCTATGATGTCCAGGATGACACATAACCAGATACTCAAGCTCTCCAGGCTGTGCCTACGTGTCTACATCACCTCACTCTCAGATTGAAGAAGGGCAGTGTTGCTGGCATGAGGAACACTATGCAGAGAGGCTAAAATAGCCAGCAGATTGGGAGATGAGAGGCAGTGCAAAAAACTTACCTTTTTCAGCAATCACAGATGTAATCAAATCCTAGCAATTCTGCCTAAGACGTTTGGGTTTCTTTTTTACAAAACTGCATGATTCTTAGTCTTTTTTTCCAGAGGGTTGATTTGTGATTTGTTGCACAACAGGTGTAGCAATGCTTAATTCACTTATTCAGTTGAGCTGTCAAGCACTTGGCAAACTTTAAAACTGAACTAAAAATGGTTGGACCACAGATCTGAAGACAAATGGACCTTGTAGATCTGTTAATTTTCTTACTGAGATTAAGATCTCTGATAATCCAAATTGTTTAAGTACTTGTCTTTGCACTGAGAAATAGAATAAAAGAATCATGGGCAGAGAGCCCAGCTCCGGATGATGTGGAAGAACTAAACCTCATAGTTGGAACTGTTTAGCTATTTTGAAACTTTTCCCTATATAGAGTGATGGAAAACTTAGATTTATTACACATATTTTCCAAGTTAAATCCGTAGTTTAATTTAATTCATAATCAATTAATCATTTTCCCATGTATTTATTAGATTAACATAATTTAGCATACACAATTAAACTGATGCTTTACTGTTAATATATTATTATCATTGGCTATGGTGTAGATTTTAGAAAGTTTTGTCTGTTTTTTGGTGAGGTTTTGTCCTGCAGGCTGAACACCTAGTTCTGAAAGCAATAAGCCCAGTGGCATGTCATGTGCAGTTGTTTTGAGTATCAGGCATTCCCATGTGGATTCTCGGGCATTTCATAAGGGTAGAGAGCAGCCTTTTTTTCAGTGAAGGATGTCAATAAAAGCTTTCTACTCTTACTTATTTAATACTTGTGGAAACTTGCTACCTTGAAGAGTTCTACACTGTCTGTGCCGTCATTCAGTGTGACCTGGACAGGCTGGAGAATTGGGCAGAGAGAAACCTAATGAAATACAACAAGGAAAAGTGTAGGGTCCTGCATCTGGGGAGGAATAACCCCATACAGCAGTACAGGTTCGGGGCTGACCTGCTGGAAAGCAGCTCTGTCGAAAGGGACCTGCAAGTCCTGGTGGACAACAGGATGACCATAAGCCAGCAATGTGCCCTTGTGGCCAGGAAAGCCAATGGCATCCTGGGGTGCATCAAGAGGAGTGTGGCAAGCAGATCAAGGGAGGTCATCCTCCCCCTCTACTCTGCCCTGGTGAGGCCACATCTGGAGTCCTGTGTCCAGTTTTGGGTTCCCCAGTTCCAGAAAGACAGGGAACTGCTGGAGAGGGTGCAGCAAAGGGCCACAAAGGTGATTAGGGGGCTGGAGCATCTTTCTTATAAGGAAAGGCTGAGGGAGTTGGGTCTTTTTAGTCTGGAGAAGAGAAGGCTGAGGGGGAATCTCATAAATGTCTACAAATACTTAAAGGGAGGGTGCCAGGAGGAGGGGGCCAGTCTTTTTTCAGTGGTGCCCAGTGACAGGACAAGAGGTAACGGGCACAAACTTGTACATAGGAATTTCTGTCTCAACATAAGGAAGAACTTCTTTCCTTTGTGGGTGTCAGAGCACTGGAACAGGCTGCCCAGAGAGGTGGTGGAGTCTCCGACTCTGGAGACATTCAAAACCCTCCTGGACGCCATCCTGTGCAACCTGCTGTAGGTGGACCTGCTGTGGCAGGGGGGTTGGACTAGATGATCTCCAGAGGTCCCTTTCAACCCCTAACATTCTATGATTCTATAAAGAATTTTAAAAGTGAAAGGAATAACTCGTGTTGGAACATTCTTTCATTTAGACAAAGATAAAACCTCACATATGTCTCAAAGTACATATCTTCTTGATTTAATATGTGAATCCATCTTTATGGTTGTGAAAGAAGAATTTATGAACAGTAAGTTGTTTGCGTATTATGAAAACACTGTCCTTGCTTCAGTTCTTAACATAATTTGGGTTTATAGATGAAGACTTTGGGGAGAACTTTTAAGCTAGTTCTTCTTCTAAGTAGGTCTGAAGGAAATGTTCTGACAGGTTTTAGAGAAATGGAGACCTGGACATTCTATGATTCTGTGATCTTTGGAAATATTCAAAACCTGACTGGACACAGCCTTGAAAACCTGATCTAATCAGGCTCTGTTTTGAATAAAGAATCAGACAAGGTGCCCTCCAAAATCCCTACCATCCCTGTTTCGATGTCCGGCTTGACTGGGATTGACCAGCCCCTCAGAAGCCTCTGTGGAGATGCTGACAAGCATATATATGGCAGGACATGGTGGTTTTTTTTCTGCAATCCTAAGCTAACAATAAACAAGGTTATACAAGTACTTTGAATTTAGGTAAAAGTATTAAGCCTCTGCAAGATGCATTTTTATAATAAAACAAACAAAAAAAAAAGTAGAGTTGTATGAGGTTTTTTGCTTCATTTGAGTTTTGGCTCATGTAATTAGCATTTGCAATTTGATTGTACAGAACACTGATGAAATGCAAAAATATGCAATAAAATGTATTGGTTTAATTAGCCTGATTAACAGAATTTTTTTCACAAGCATCTGGTATATGCTTATGCTACAGGAATAGGAAGATCCCAAAAGATACTAGTCTATAAGCAAAAAATGCATAGTCCTCTGCAGCAGAAATTATAAATTGTTTTTGCATTCAGACTTTTGTGTAGATAAGTTTAAGTAGGGAAGTTAAGATTTCTGAATAGGTCAAATGTAAAGCTGAGAACAATCTTACAAGTTACAGTGAGCTCCATACTTGCAGGAGTCCATACTTGAGGTTTGTCCAGGAGCTCCTGGAGAAACTGAAACAGAAGAAGGAAGGCTATTGAGGGGGGAAGCAAGGACAGGTAGCCTGGGAAGAATACAGATAAATTGTTCAAGGAGCCAGGGATCAGTTTAGGAAAGCTGAAGCCCAGATAGAGTTAAATCTTGCCAGGGACATCAGGGGCAGAATAAAAGCTTCTGTAGGTATGTCGATGACAAAAGGAAGACTAGGGAAAGTACAGGGCCTCTCCAAAAGGAAACAGGAAACCGCGTCATCCAGAATATGGAGAAGGCTGAGGTACTTAATAACTTTTTTGCCTCAGTCTTCACCGGCAAGTGTTCTAGCCACACCGCCCAAGTCACAGAAGGCAAAGACAGGAACTGGGAGAATGAGGTACTGCCCACTGTGGGAAAAGATAAGGTTCAACACCATCTAAGGAACCTGAAGATTCCATGGGGCCTGATGAGATTCATCAACGGGTCCTGAGGGAACTGATGGATCAAGTTGCTAAGCCACTATCCATCATATTTGAGAAGTCATAGAACTCCGGTGAAGTTCCTCCTGACTGGAAAAGTGGAAACGTAACACCTGTTTTTAAAAAGGGGTAAAAGGAAGACCCGAGGAACTACACCTCTGTGCCCAGCAAGATCATGCAGCAGCTACTCCTGGAAACCATGCTAAGGCACATGGAAAATAAGGAGGTGATGGCTGACAGCCAACGTGGCTTCACGAAGGGCAAATTGTGCCTGAAAAATTTGGTGGCCGTCTAAGATGACGTTACAACATTGGTGGATAAGGGAAGAACAACCAACTTCATCTACCTGGACTTGTGCAAAGCATTTACACTGTCCCACATGACATCCTGGTCTCTAAGTTGGAGAGACATGCATTTGACCGATGGACCACTGGATGGATAAGGAACTGGCTGGATGGCTACACTCAAAGTGTTGCTGTCAATGACTCGATGTGCAAGTGGTGAGCAGTGACAAGTGATGTTCCTCAGGGGTCAGTACTGGGACCAGTACTGTTGAACATCTTTGTTGGAAACATGGACAGTGGGATCAAGTGCACCCTCAGCAAGTTTGCCGATGACACCAAGCTGTGTGGAGTGGTTGACATGCTGGAGGGAAGGGATGCCATCCAGAGGGACCTGGACAGGTGTGAGAGGTGGGCCCATGCAAACCTCATGAAGTTCAACAAGGCCAAGTGCAACATTGTGCACATGTGTGGGGCTAATCCCAAGCACAATACAGGCTGGGTGGAGAATGGATTGAAAGCAGCCCTGAGGAGAAGGACTTGAGGGCGTTGGTGTATGAGAAGTTCAACATGAGCCATCAATGTGCATTCACAGCCCAGAAAGCCAACCATATCCTGGGCTGCATCAAAAGAAGCATGGCCAGCAGGTTGAGGGAGGTGATTCTGGCCCTGTACTCCACTCTGGTGAGACCCCACATGGAGTACTGTGTCCAGCTCTGGAGCCCCCAACATAAGAAGGACCTTACATCAACCACTACCCTATAAGGGTGGTGAGGCACTGGAACAGGTTTCCCAGGCAAGCTGTGGAGGCCCCATCCCTGGAAGTGTTCAAGGCCCGGTTGGATGAGGCTTCCAGCTATATGGTGTAGTAGGACATGTCCTTGCCTATGGCAGGAGGGTTGGAACTAGATGATCTTTAAGGTCCCTTCCAACCTAAATCATTTTATGATTCTATGATTCTAAGACCTGTTGGAGCAGGTCCAGAGGAGAGCCACGAAGATGATCAGAGGGCTGGAGCACCTCTCCTGTGAAGAGAGGCTGAGAGAGTTGGGGTTGTTCAGCCTGGAGAAGAGAAGGCTCCAGGGAGACCTCATAGCAGTCTTCCAGTACACAAATGGGCCTACAGAAAAGATAGGGAGGGACTCTTGATCAGGGAGTGTAGTGATAGGATGAGGGGTAACAGTTTTAAACTGAAAGAGGGTAGATTTAGATTAGATTTTAGGAAGAAATTCTTTACTGTGAGGGTGGTGAAACACAGACACAGGTTTCCCAGAGAAGTTGTGGATGCCCCAACCTGGAGGTGTTCAAGGCCAGGTTGGATGGGGTTTTGAGCAACCTTGTCTAGTGGAAGGTGCCCCTGCCCATGTCAGGGGGGTTGGAACTAGATGATCTTTAAGGTACCTTCCAGCTCTTACCATTCTACGATTCTATGATGCCATGAAAAATGCTCACTGCAGTAATTACAAGACCTCTATATATTTCATGTCTTTTGTGGAGAAAGGAAGAGACAGTATAGGAGAGTAATTTATAGCTGAGGTTGTTGAAAACATCACTTCTCTAGCATTGTTTGGGAATTTTCCCATAAGACCGTGCAGTTGTTTTGACATTTTGATTTTTCACACGTTTGTCTCTTGTGGTTTGTCCCCAGGTATAATTAACTAATTAGTTCATATTTGGTAAGAAGATAAATAGTTACTACCCAAAGGATGCTGTCTCATTTTTATGGTTTGGGGGTTTTTCCCTGTAAGTATCAGAAATTGAACACTGGTAAAAATTTACCCAAATGGTTTTATACATTTGTGTTGTGCAATATATTGGTCATTTGTTCAAAGAGGGAGCTCTGTTACATGTTATGAGCAATGCTGAGCGCCCTTTCCTTGATCTTCTTTAACACTTGCTTGGAGAACATATACTGTGTTCTCCAGAGCATTCTTGCCAAAATTGGTTAGATGAAGAGGATTTCCTGGCTTTGAGGGGGGGAAAAAAATCATGGAAGCATAAAATGATTTTTAAGTGATTCTTTTGAGCTCTCAGAAAGGAACATTCTCTCTCCTCAGTCACTTTGTGATTTCTAAGCATCAGTGTGTGTGTGAGCACAGAGGTAAATTACGTATTTTCTTCTGCATGGCACTGTCTTCATGGATTTTTGTCATATTGATGTCATGCATCACAGTCACATTCCTAACTTAAAGCTGTTTTGAATAAAGCTGTTCATATTTGCTTTTCTGTATATTTACTAATGACAGAAAGAGAAACTGGGGCTTTTTTCCCTCTTCTTCAAAGGCGTGTTTCGAATGTATTGTCTTGGCAAAAGCTGAGATTTTTGAAGAAGCTAATTAACCATCAGCTCATCGAAAATGATAAATATTATCCTATTTTACCTTTATTGACCACATTCAGTTGAATAAGATTCCTACCAGATTTGGGAAAACAACAAACCATCAGTCATGCTCTGAAATGCCCTTGTCTGCTCAGTAATTACAGAGAGAACTGACACAGGCTGGTGTGGTTCGACACCACAATTATGTTAGCTCTACAGCGGGTGGTTGAGTGAAAAATCTCATTTCAAAAGCTAACTAATTTTTTCCTAGCTGTAAAAAAGTCTTAAAATGAAAACCCATCTTTGACATAATGTGCTTATATCCTTCGAAGTGAGGCTTTCCCCCCACTTTATCTTTAAACAGCAATAGAAGATATTGATAATAACTATCGTAGGAAAACTTAAAGGAAAAGCTTCACAGACAGCTTTCTTTTACTAGCACTAACTGTATTTTATAAATGTTTTCGTCTCCATTTTTATCTCCATCTTAAAGCTGTAAAGAAGCTCAGGCTGTAAAAATACACCATTTTATATGGTCCTAGGAAGACCAGAGAGGTTTAGGAATGGTATTGTGTATTAATGCCATTTATCTTTAGAGTGAGAAGTTAGCTTTAGGAGCTTATATGTAGTTTACAACATTGTAAGTTGTCTCTAATATCAGTTCAAACATCCTCTTTGCTCTGAAATGTCTTTTTTTTCTTTCTTTTCAAATAAACATTTTGTCCCACTGATCAGATAAAAAAAAGAAACAGAAGTTTCCCTCTTCTGGGTTCCCTCTTAAAGAATTATCCAGGAGTAACCCAGTTCCACTGCACTTTTGTTTTTCCCTGACCTGTAAATAGTGCTGCATTAAAAACAGTTCCGCTAATATTCCATGTCTAGGCTATATTTTGAGAAGGCTCTTAAACCTAAACAAAAGCAGTGATTTACAGGTAACAGGAAAATCATTATGGTATACTTCTCTAGAACAATAAGGGGTTTTCCCACTTGATGATTATCCTTCATTACTCATGGGTACCTATCAGTATTCAGCAAGTTGCTCTGGTTAGTTCACGGGCAACACCAGCTTCTCAGCCATCTTTCCCATTGTGTTAGCGATCACATCTTTGCACCTTTGCATCTTTGATTGGTTGAATTTGGGCCTATAAAAACACACTAAAACAGAGTGGAAGCTACCTATATACATGCAGAGTACCAGACATTAAAACATGAACGTGCGCTCATGTCACCTCACTGTAAATATGGCTGAGACCCAGTCTAGTCCAAAACAATCACGTATATGAAAGAAAATTAAATGACCTAGGTCTACTTCTTAGTTATGCACATTGAAATACAATATGGGTAATACTCGTAGTGTCTACATTTAGACATCTCCATTATGGGCTCAAGACAGCCAGCTTGAGTGTCTGCCTTCAGCTGCCCACATAGCCTGCAAGTGAGAGGCGTGTGCTCCTTCACAACGTGTCCAAGCTAGGTGGTGGGAGAGCCCCTGTAGTACTCTCCAGTATACTTATGCCATTCCTATGGCTTTCACAGGAAGATACTGTTTTTTGTCATAAAAATGTTAGCAGCAGGACACATTTCAAAAGCAGTGATGATATCTAAGCCTTTTTTTTTCCTCCTCTGATTAAAGCTTTCAGTTACCTGGCAGAGAAAATACATCAAATTCAAAGGGAAATTCATGTAATGTGAAATGCTGAGGATACTGTTGGTGAACTAATCTCAAGGATGCGGTAAAAACTTTTTTGGAAATGTGGCATTTTATTATGCCTCTGCTCCAGTCTCCAAAAACAAAATGCTTAATAATTTTATTGCTAAGAGGGGATTCAGTCTTGAAAATTAATCTCTAGTGTCTTTCAGGTATTGTACACTTCAAAAATACTGCTATTAAAAAGACATGGGTGGCCTGGCGCTGGCAGTACAGTACGATTGACCTCACATTGCTTCATCTGCACAGCTATTGATTTTTTCTTTTTCTCTTCGTTTTGACATTTCACATGATTTAATCCAAGATTCATCATTTTGGAAATGTCAAGTTTAAGGTAGTTTTTTTATTGTTTGGGAAGAGTAGTCTTTGAAATGGTTTGCTACTTATCTTTTTTCAGACATTTGGCTAAACACAGCAGCACTGAATCAACTCGGGATTGACTAAGTGTATTTTTTATTTCTTTCGTAGTGTATTACAATGCGCCTTTTTACTGAGTAGCTAATTGTATCAAAGTCAAAGACAGCAGCAATGTTTTGGATAGATTTCCAGCATCTCAGCACATTTCATGAAAAGAAAAGCTCTCTGGGGATAAAAGCCTTTATGCAACATCACACTATGTGACGGGAAAGCAATCGAAAGCAAGCATGGAACATACTAATGCAGTATATATTACAGAAATAACAGATAGCATTTCTTGACATTTACTTGGCACCTAATAATTAGAACTATAGTCAACGGATGCATTGGGCAAAGAAGAGTAGGAAGCCTAATGGAAACTGGCCATCTGAGCTCAATGGAAAGATGTAAGCAGCGCTGTAAACTTGAACTTGGTGATATGGAGCTGGTGCAACTGCCTGGTTCATCTTCATTCCTCTTAGCGCTCCAGATATAACATGTGAATGAAAGACACAGAGTTTCCAAAACACAGTGCAGAATGTCCTTCTAATAGATGCTCCAACACATATTTAAAGTACTGAATGGCTGCTGAAAGTAAAACTTACAATGTTTGTTCACTGCATCAGTGTCCCACCAAACCCTCAGAGCCACACACCAAGCTGTGTGACTTGTCAGGAGATGTAAGATGTGTGCCACAACCTCAGAAAGCAGAGAGGAGCTGGCCACCAGGAAATTTCAGAGGCTCTCTCCATGTTTAGGATTTCATGAATCAGAAGACATCTGGCTCCCAGGACAACCCAGGGAGACTGCCCAGCGCTGTCTTGCTTTTTCCCATTGCTGTGGGTCTGTATTATCCAGCAGTTGTTGTGGCAGCCCTGCTCCACTGCCAGGCAGGAGATGAAGCTGCCCTTGAACCATGTGTGAGCTGCTAACTTGACTCCTGAAAGAGCCCAAGAGCCCAGGGCTAGTCACTTGTTCCTGGGTGCTGCTCCCATTGCAGCAGGCTGTGTTTGGTCTCTGGCCCATGGAATTTTTCTCTCTGTACGGATCTGAAAAGTGCTTTTCATTTCCAGACCATACCACTCACTTTCTCATCTCTTTTTACTGACTTTTCTGTCTCTCTACACCACACTTCCCTGTAGTATAGATCACATAGTATAGTATAGTATAGCATAGCGTAGCATAGCATAGCATAGCATAGTTTGACAGTTTGGTAGCATTTATGATTGAGTCTTCTTTGAGTGCCAGTGTTTTGCAAAAGGTAGGCTTACTGATGTGTGCATGATTATGCTTTCAGATTACGACTGTCGTTCATGAAAAATCCGGACCCCCCCCCTTAAAGGTAAATTGGCCAGTTGGTACTATGCTATAGTATAGTACCTCCTCTTTGTCCTACCCTACTACAGAGCATCTTGCCTCCAGCTGAGAGCAGCTACTGCTTGTTACCTTCAGCATTGCCTGCAGTGCTTGTCTTTCACTGCCCTTCCCAGTGTCTTACTCCCTAACGGGCAGTGTTGTCTTGACGGTACTTGGAAACTTTCCCTTCAAGGTTAGTAAGGGAGGAGAGATACGTCTCAGGCAGAGAAATCCTGTGTTTTAAATGTCTTGGTGGAAGGTATATACATAATATGATAAACAGGGTATGGGAAATGTCTTTTGAAATAGTAAAGCGCGTATGGTTTACTTATGCTGTGGGGGAGCTGAAATTAAGGTGGTGATTTATGCAAGCAGAAGCTGTCAAAAGAACCATGATAAAACATTTCAAAGAAGGTATTATCTCGGTGGGATGAAAGTTGATTAATTAATTTTTGAAAGGGTTCTCTGTTCTTTGTCTATTATGTATCTAGCATTACCTGGGCATGGCGGTAGCTGCATAAAGCTTTGTCCAGTTCCTATGTCCTCACCATCTTATTATTCAATACACTTGCTAGGATCCAATTTTCTTCAGTGTCGGTGATTCAAAATTTCTTCTATTAACTCCTACTAACATTCTCATGACATTAAAGAGATGCCCCTAGGGAAATAAGAATTTAATATTCTGTAAAAGAAGTTAATCTAAATTTGAAATACAAGATTTTATGAACTGCTGGCTCCAGTACACCTAACATTTAGCCCTTTGATGAGATTATTCAATTTCTTACCTTGACGTTTCATAGGTATAGAGTGATGTTTCTCAGGAAAGAGAGTTTCTCTGCTCTTTGTGAAAAAAAAAGCCAACTTTCATTGTACTCAATGTTGCATCAGTTTTTCCCAAGCCATATAGATGTTTATTTAATGATTATCCATATACAAATTGAGCTACCTGGTTGTCTCTGGCACTGTTCCATTAATATTGGCAGTATCCTCATTTCTAAGAGCTTTGTGTGTTAATGTGGAAACAAAGTTATAGCTAGCTGCATACTCCTTCAAACCAAAAAAAAAAAATATTTCTGGAAGAACAATTTAATATTAGTACTACCATTGCAATAGTAAAGATTTCTTTGTTTAAAAAAAAAACCCAAAAAACCCAACAAAAAAACCTTCCCCACTCCTGTGTACTTGATGGGAGGCTAGATAGTAGGTCTGTTCAAAATGAGACTTTGAACATGATTTATTTTTTCGTAAACTATTCATGTCTTCATAAGTTAGAATTGGCACAGCAAAGTGGAAATTCAAGAACATTACTAAAGCTAATCAATAACCAGTAGAAATAATATCTCATTTACTCACTTGTTAATGCAAGAAAGTTTTCCCTTTAAAAAAATTCGTTTAGTGACTGTAGTGCATTTGTAAGATTACAGGTAGCAAAAGCTGAGGCTGAACTCATATTAATAGGGAAAGTAAGGCCAGTGCAAAGGCCAGTACTTTGGGTTCTGACTGCGACCAGTCACCATGGTTTGACTCCAATGCAGATGGACTGTTTCAGAAAGTGTTTTGTTTTCATCCATACAACTCCACCTAATCTACTGGAAGATGTCCCTGCCCACGGCAGTGGAGTTGGAATTAGATGATCTTTAAAGGTCCCTTCCAATGCAAAGTGTTCTGTGGTTCTGTGATTTATGGCAGAACTGCTACTTTACTGGAAGTATCTGGTAGCAGGGTATGTACCTATCAGGAAATTAAATGACACCAGCAACTTCCATCATTTTTATTGTTGGTTTTATATTTGTGGTAATTTCATTACTTTCTTTTAATCTGAGAGATGTTTAATGCCTTTTTGTGAAGTGTATGGGGAGCATCCTGTGAAAAACAAAGCAAAACAAAGCAGAAGGTTTTGTGTCTTACAAAGTGATTTTAAAGCTTGCTTTTAACGGAGCCTTATCAGTGAGATAGATTCCAAATGTTTCTCATTCAAACGGTTTCTTCTTGTAGTATTTTATTATGGCCACTACTGTTTCTAGCCATTCTTGAGCAGAGTGCTTTGGCATTCTGAAATTAACATTTTGCAGAAAAACATATTAATATTAGAAACTATATTTGTCCACTACAAAAACTAAGTGTTGCAAAACAGAGATAAACAATGCCAAAGAATGAGGGAAGAAAAACAAAATAAGGCTAGATACATCCAGCAGTGACTCAAGCTCTTATCAGTCAGGACAGCCACGCAGCCCATGCATTGTGCCATTTTAAAAAACAGTAAAGCCTCCAGTGAGTGTATCTGCTGTCTGATTGATACTCCTGAAGGCCTCATAGTACTTGAATCTAGTAACGGTGGGTCAGCACAGTGATGTACACAGTGCACCAATAAAAATAGTTTGTTAAATGAACATGTTATCTCAGCTCTTAGATTGTAAGAAACAGTTCTTACCATGAGGTTTATAGGTGACCACTCATAAATAAATATGTTTGATGTCAGATCTTCAAGAAACAGGATGATGAGAAAATGCACAAGAAAAATTTACTCTGCTCTTTGTAATTACTGGGTGTTCTGGAACCATGCAGGATAAGTGTTATCAGTTACATTATTAAATGTACCCAGTAAATCATTTTCTTACATTTTCTCTTTTGCATTTTAAAGACAAAAATCTGGATTTTTTTCATATTTTTCAGGACAATTAATGAGCATGTTTTGGAAGTTATTAGACAGTATTTCAAAGTAGAACTACTTGAATCGGTTATCTTGAATTATTCCTGATGAAAAGGTTGACATTTTTCTGCAGATAAAGTGTTTGCAAATAGCAACATTGCTACTGATCTCCAGTTCAACTTTATCTTTTTCATTCCATGGCATTTATTAGATTAGTAGTTTTGAGACTGTAGACTGAAGGTGATATGAACAGGAGCTATCTTTCTCCTATATGTAAATATGGTATTTATTCTATTCCTTTATCAACATCTCTCTTCACCAAATTCCAGCACAAAAAGACAAGGTGAAGAGCACTAACTTACCTACTTTCTGAGATTTTTCTTGACCAATACAAGTAGTTAAATATAAATCTTATCTTAGGTCCTGAGCTTTCACATTTGTCTTTTTTTTTGCCTTCCACATTTGAACATGACGTTCACTCTTCTTCAGAGAAAGGCAAAAGACTTTTTTACATTCTTGCTTGAAGACATCTCTGCTATGGTTTCAAAATGAACAGTAAAAAGTTTCTTGGTGTCATGACTTACACCATCACAGCATACATTTGTTAAATGAAAACTGTTGCTGTGCAGAAAAGAATTGTCTGAAATGCCAGCAAAGGCAGGTTGAACAGAGGCTTTTCTTTAAAAGTCCTCCCCGTACCCATAGAGAGGCCTGGGATTCTGAAGGCGGGCATGAAGGGATCAGAAAAGCGTCCTCTGAAGGAATGGACAGGACGTGTAACCCCTTCCTCCCTGTAAGAAGACCATGAGGCAGTTTGCCACGGGTGCAAGGCAGCACTGCAGAGGGCTGAGCTAATTGCCAGCACTTTCTTCTGCTTAGGGCAGATACTCCTTTGATAGGAAGTCTGACTTTCTTCTAAATGGAATTGGAAGAAGTCTTGGAGTGACCATTCCTTAATGAATGCCTTGTTGACTCCATCTCACCCAAACATACATCTCTCCTATACGGGGAGGGCAATGCTTCCCTTCTAGTTCAGTGGGAAATCACTTGAAAAGTATGAAGGCTGTGATGGTGGCTCTTTGGCAAGCAGCAGTCGATTAAAAAAGGTCATGAACTATCTTGAATAAAAAATTGCTGATTCCCAGAAGATTTAACAAACTTGTGGTCTAGTTAACTGTGTCCATCTAATACTTGTCTTTGTTCATGCATGCCCGAACAGCCAAATAAGAATAAGCAAACATTCCAGTGCTGCCAAGCCCTATAAACTGTTGAGCAAGTTATGGGTTTTTTTGACAAATTTTGTCAGACTGTAATTCAATGAGGAGTTATGAAAGTAAAAGATAAATGGAAATAGAATGCTAATGTGATTTAAAACTAAACAAGGCATCTGTCTTTCATCACTCTGACAAATGGGGCAGAAACACAGGTCTGTGAACATACAAACACATTGCATGCAATTTCTGGCAATCACCTTTCTTAAAATGGACAGAAGCAGCAATAGCATACTTCACGTATGTGAATTACCTTAGACATGGCAATCGAGTCATTTTAACTTAAGGTAGCAGGTTCTAACTGGGCAACGTTATCTGTAAGAAAACAAAGATGGCCTTTGGGATGAAACTGAAAGATGAGGTGTCAGAGAAAGAGCTCCATCCTGGCATATAGTATAGTTTCTCCTCAAGGGTGGTAATTTGAAGTAATGAGTAGTCCTTGTTGAATGACCTTGTACATCTGCTGCATTGCCTATTCAATCTGTAACTCACTTTCCATCAATTGCACTTTTAGTACAATTAGATGTGCCATCATAAAGCCCTAAAAATGAACAACACAATCTCTGCATATGTTCATAGCTATTTAGCCTGGGACTGGGAGGGTGGCAGAAGTCCATCTTAAACCTTCTGTTCTTGCCAAAGTGCAATTTGTTGATTGAAAGATGCTAGCTGATAGAGCTGGAAGAGGATGGCAGGATTTGCTTAGCATGCACAGAAGCACACGCAAAACAATTTGAGACTGGAACGCGTGCTTGAGCCAACTTGCTGCTAAGAGGCCACCTGGATGGTGGCATGAAGAACAAACTGCCCTTTCCTTTGCCACCCCCACCACCCCATCCGAGGCAATTTAAAATCCTTTACAGCATAACATGAATAAAAATATGCTGCCATGTTGACAACAGAGACATGCCTGTTTTGTCAGAATAAGGATGTAAAAGTAAGAATATTTTAGATAGTTTTTGTTTTCACATGGGTTCTGGTAGAGCCAGAGTCTTTTTTTTTTTTATGCATATTATAAAGAACTTGAATCCTCTCTAAGCAAAAGAGAACAACAGCATCCTGCAAGAGGATCTATGAGGATGGCACATCATGCCGCTGAACTGTTGGGAGGGATTTCCCTGGGGCTGCTGGGTGGAAATGCAGAGAGACACTTTGCTGGTTGAGGTGCTGTTCCTCCTGGAGGCACTTCCCAGCTGACTGTCACCTGTCACCACCTTACACCAGTGGTTTGCCCACAGCAGAGGAGCAAGTACTCATCTCCTCCTGGTCCCCTGTCATACTCCCTGTGCTTGCTACAGCCGTGCCTTGGAAACAGGAAGATTCACCTACCTGGAGACTTGCAAGACCCAGGGAAGAAGTTGTGATAGCAATGTAGAATAAGTAATACATTTGAACAGTAAATCAGTGAACAGTATTTATAAAGTTGTATTCCTATTCAAAAATGGGGGAAAAAATAAGGAGGAAAATAGATCAACATTGGTGCTGATCCAGAAATTACTAAGAGATTTAGGAATTTGAAACCTTTAGTTATAACAGAGAAAAACTCACGTCAATTTTGCACACAGACCTACAGAATTTAGACAATAGACTGGTTTTTGGTTTTGTTTTTTTTTTGAACTTCCACTAAACAGAGATAAAGACATGGATGTTGGTGATTCACACGGTATTCTTAATATTTTTCAAGTATTAAATTTAGGAATAGTTTCATCATTTTGTAGATACAAATAAAGGAGCATTGGGAATTTTCTCCACTGAAGTCTATATCAAAATTCCTCTATGTCCCTGCCTTTTCGCTGCAGTTCATTGCTCAGAATCTGTTTTCAAAATTATTTAGGTGTGAAGTAGCTGATTGTGATTGCATTAAGGCCAAATTCAATTGGCCTTAATCGAACAATGGAGTCGCTTTATTTCATTTTCCTTTACACGTTGAGACAACCTATTCTGGGTGGGTAAACAAATATAACTGAGTATAATATTTCTGCTGATTTCAATGTACAGTGAAGAACTGTATTAAAATTTCCTTTAAATTATCTTTCCTTTATTCTGTGTTTTAATGTAGTTTGATATTTTTGAAACTGTTAATTTACAGAATAGATTTTTTTTTGTTGCTGATATTGGGTCAAAGAATAAAACCAAAATTTTTGTATGTATATAATGTTCTTCATTATGGTAGGAGAGCGTGAAGATTTCATGTACTGAATGAGCATCTATTTAAACCATATTTTGGAAGAATGGCTATTAGTATAAATTGTACTCTTCGTAACAAAAGTATTAGAATCTCAGTATAATTGGATGAGCTGCTCTGGAAAGACTAATTTAAAGATCATAAGCATTTCTTTCTATAGTTAGCTTTAAGGAAGGCTGACTCTATGTAGTCACTCGAAGCATGCAGCGTCCACTGTCATTGTGCCAAATTCTGATTAGTTCCCTGTAACCTGATCTGCAAAGAAGCTGCTCAGCTGTAACTCTGTCTGCATGCTGCGAGAGCATAGTACATTTGGAAATCCACGGTATATTCCCAAATATTTATATTTCAAAATTGGTAGTAATTTACATTTCATCTTTAATTGTAACAGGTTATACCTTTGGTTTTAAGGCTCTACAGCTGCTATATAAACAGCTCTGACCATAATGAAGGGATCCTGGACCCCAGCCATTCTATTTGAAAGGCATTTTCACCGTAATGTGCAGAGAGGCCAATATCCAGCTGATTCTGGTTAGAGCAACGTTTCAGACTCTGCGTTAGTCCAAAATAATCCCAACAGTAACCAGCACTGCTTATGCATTATTTAAGATACAAATGGTCTCAGATCATTTCAAGTAATTTTATTAATGTTCTTACATATTTCAAACGTTGGGATAGCCTGCTAGGAGTGAGAAGAAAACACAATTTATGTCCTCACTCAGGAAATCATCTGTTCCTTTCCCTTCTGTTCTTTCATTCCTCATCTCTTGGATTCAAGCCTTTGAGAAAGAGACCTTTTCCTCCTACTCACGCTTTTCTTGCAAGATCATAAATGATGGATCATAATTGAGCACTTTGAAGTAATTTTATTGGCTGCCAGTGTCATGTCCAGTATCTGTCTTGTCTACACTTTACTTCAGTGTTTCCAAATGTGATAAATCTGAGACTCAGGCCTGGTAACAGTCTAATCTTTATGATCTCGTTGACTAAGAATTCAGATGTACAATCACAAGTTTTTCCTTCTATCATATCTTAAGAGCTTCCTTTTACAATGTTGTAAATTGTGCAAGACTAGATTTGTTGTGTCTCAGGCATAAGATTCTTAGTTTAGCCTGATTTTGAAAATTCCCCTCACTCATCAGATGTCTCATTTGCCAACATGTGGAGTTCTGTGATTAATTTGAATTCAGTAGGCTAGCTGTAATCAGCCATCCCTGATCATTGTGGTTTATAAATTCTGTAGGATTTTCATACATCATTTTGATCAGAGGATTTTTCAATTCTTTAGAAAATGTACTCAGCCTGTGTCTCAGATGTATATTCCAAAAAAGCCTGTGTGCTCCAGGATGAACCTGTGTGTTCACTAGCATCCCAATCTTCTGTTAGTCTGACATTTAAATGTGTAAGTATATCATACAGGGAGAAAGTGGAAAACTTACAGATGTAAACATAGCCAGGCTGGTTAAAGGTTTTCCATTAAAATTATCATTACTGTTCATTTTTATCTGTACAAAGTCTGGTTTTATTGGAAAGCTTTTGCTTTCCTTTTAAGAAACAGAAGTTTGAAAACTGAAGTTTGGCTGTCATCAGAGTTGTAATTTTCTCATGTCACCCTCTTCTTCTGTCTCCATCAGACAGTGTTTCACATCAATCACCATTTCCTAATGTCCCAAGGATTAGTTGCCTCCTTTACAACTAGAGGAGAAAACTGCGGTGTGTGTAGGAAATCTGATAAAGGAACAAAATCATGACATAATGCACCTGAACAGCAACTCTTATGAAACGCTACAGGCATTCCCAAATTAAAACGTGTAGCGTTATGGGTTGAGTTATATGACCTTTTTGTTCTTTTTAACCAAAGACTTAAATGAATAATTACAATAAAAACAAACTTTATTTTCTGCTGAGGTTTTCTCTGGGTTGGAAAGCCTTTGTCTTTGAGGATGTTGTGAGATAGAAAAGGATTAGGATGGCTTCTGGGTAGGAAACCTAACAACAGAAGTATTTTCTGTGCACTATTACTGGCCACTTTGACTATTTCCTTTGGTTGCTCACAGTAGCATACGTTTGTTGACAAATTTAGGCCATGCAGTTTTGTATTGTAAATGGACATGATGAGATAAATAAGCACTGAATCTTGCATGCACTTATTTTTTAAGTTAGCAATGTCTAGTACAGTTGTTAGATAACAGTAATAGGCGCTGATCTATACCCATTTTTAGTCTAGTACAGTTGTACTGTAAAGTTTTAATATTTTTTGTCAGAAGTCTGTTTTTCATCTTGTGTTTTTTTCTTACATCACCATGGTTGCTTCACACCTCTTAAGTAATGCATACAGTCTTTCGCAAGTATGCAGTGGACTTCGAAGTTCAGACCTTACATTTTCTCTGTCTAACAACTTTTCAGCAAATTCGTAAAACTTGACTGAAGCCATCTGGCATATCTCTATATTAATACTGTTGTTTTGTACCACTGGATAAGAAAACTCACTTTAAACTTCCAAAGAAATTTTGTGTCCTTCTTAGTTTTCCATTGCAGGATAGTAGTGTAATCATGAATAGAAAATGTGGGGGCAGGAGGATTGTTTTGTTTTTTTACATCCTGACTCATCTGTCCATTCTAAAAGCAGTTTGCAATAAATGCACGTGTTGACATGACAACAAAAAATGTATTGCATTGTAAAGCCACCCAGAAGCTGCCTATTTTTATGCATTTTTAAGTTCCCATGCCAGGCAGACTTAAAAACAATCTCTGTAGAGCCTTGTTTTCTGGATAGTTTAGACAAAAAGTCAGTTTCTACATGGGTGATCGATCCATTGGACTAGTGTGGGTACAGGATATAAGTGGCTGTAGGCAGTGACACATCAGTCAGTCACGCAGCTGACAGCCTGATGTGCCACCCTTGTCCCTCAGCCTGCAGACGCTTACCCACCTGCAGCTCAAGTGAATGTAGGTGGCTTTCGGTGCACAGGCAGGGCAGGACTCAAGCTCATGACTCCGATTTATTTGCAACATGCCTCAATGACTTTGCTGCCAGAACACAGATGAGGCAGCTTCAATATCTACATAGTTTTGTTTTGATCAGTAGCCAAAATGTACTTTCTATTTTTTGACCTGCAGAAGGGGACTAGATATTCCTTATTTTATGTACTGCAGGATGTAGACAGTGAACATTCAAGGTTTTGTGATTTACATCCATACAAAATGTGCTATGCAAACTTTATTAAGCAATAAATCTTTTCACATTAGTTTTTCAACCCATTCCCATCTTTATTGAATTAAAGGATTTCCATTTTGGTAGTGATGATACTTAAGACAGTGCTGAGTTCTTTAACCAAGAGACTCATGTTAAGGAGTATAGCTCATACTTTAAAGAAAGTAATGTCTCAGCCACTCTGAGACTTATGAAAAAACATCAATCCAGTGGTGTACTAATTTCAGCACCTACTTTATGTGGTTATAAAAATCCACAGTCAATGCAGATGTCTCTTGGATAACCAGTCACACAGATGTGCTAATATTTAAGCTTACTCCTTTTTTGGTACAAGTAACTCCCTGCAGACATTCCTTAAGTTTCATTGCAGTGGTTCTCTCCACAGGACCTTTTCCTTCTTTGCTGCTGCAATAGTCCCGATGTCTTGAAGTCCCTTTGTTCCTGCATTTCCCCTCACTCAATGCACATCCTGCAGCCTTCGCTCATCCTCGGTCCCAGAATATGGATAGCGAATGGGGCAGAGAGGACTCCTCCTGTTCTTGACCGTCCCAGAGCAGTTTGTCCACCGATGAGTCTGCCCCAGGAGAAACAAAACAAACCTCCCCCAGGGAATCAGCCAAATGCGTGTACCCATTATCAAGAAATCCCCACGTTTTGCCCACGTTTGGCCTGTCTACCGAGCAGATTACCTTCTGGTCGGCTAGCTGGTTGTCCAAAGAGCAGATGTGCAGTGGTTTGCTAACTGCCCGACTATGGGGGTACTAACATACACTGCCTCAGCCTCCAAAAGTAGCTGAAAAATTACTTTGTGTATTGTACGTAGGATCAAGTGAAAGTGTGCTTCATTTTAGGTTTATTTGTGTATGTGACTCCTGTGACCTCATGCATGGTTAGCACTTTGCCAGTTCATGATAAACTGGCTCCCTCCTTATAAAACAGTTGCTGAATACGTGCAGATGGACTCCGTGCTGAATGAGTCTAGTGCATCTGAGATATACCAGTGGTGCCACAGATTGTGCAGATCCACTACAATGTGCAAGATGCAGTTTCTGCATGCACGTGCAGTAGATTCAGTGAGAAGACACCAGGCTTATCACCCCTGCACAAACACACAGAAAGATCACATCCTCCCCAAAAACCAGAATAAGACTCTTCATCAAGCTAAGTACAAAACCAAGCCAGGCAGCAACCTTGCTTTCCTCTTACATTCATTTTCTATTTCTGTTGATTATACAGAAGAGCAGCTGTATTGGATTACACCACTGGTCCATGTGGCCTCATATCCTCTCGCTAGCAGTAGCCAAAACCTGAAGATTAGAGAAGAATAAGAGAACAGAAAAAGTTTGAGAGATTCATTCCCTGAGTACTTACCTGGCTCCTGACAAGTTGTACTTTGGACACTCCCTTGCTCAGTAGCAGTTTAATAATTTATTATTAAATGTGTATGAAAAAAGAATCTGTAACATCCCTTGGCAAGGAATTCTGCAACTTAATTTCACATTTTATTAAGAATCACTTCCTTTCAACTTCATTTGATGCTGTCTAGTCTTTGTGTGGCAGGGAGCCATGATCACTCCTTATGTTCTTCATACCATTCATGATTTAACCTTCCATCGCATCCTCCTTTTCAGATTGGAAAGCCCAAATTTTTCTGGAGTCACTTGTGTGTAGGTCATTCCACAGCTTTGATATACTAACTTGTAGCTATTTCCTGAATCCTATCCCATTCTAATATGTAATTTTTGAGATGGGGGGACCAAAATTATCCACAATATTCAAAATGTGTTTGAAATGTGGACCTGTGCTATGGCAGTATAAAGTTCTGGTTTGTTCTCTTTTCCTTTCTTTGTAATACCTAACATTTCATTTAATCTTTTTATTACAGTTAAGCACTGACCTGGCATTTTCCTAGATCGATTTAATACAGCTCCAGATCTTGCTCCTGGGTAGGAATGGTCAGCTCAGAGCTCATTTTACTTATGAAATGAGGGTTTCTTTTCCCATGTGCATCACTCTCTTCTGAATTTCATCTGCTGTTTTATTACCCAGTCAGGCTTTCCATAGTTCTTCACAGCTAGTCCTCCTTTTTTACTACCCTGATAAGTTTAGCAGACTTTCTCATCTCACCAGGTCATTCATGAGCATCTTAAACAGCACAGGATGAGCAAGATGCACAGCAGGATGTTCCTGGTAATCTTGTTCCACTGTAAAGAAAAAGACCGTTTATTCCTGCCCACTGTTTTCTAGCTTTATCCCTTTATCTATCCATGCAAAGACCTTCCTTCTTTTAAGAGACTTTGGTAAGGGACTTCATCAAAGGCCTCTAAGAAATCCGATCAGTCTATATTAAATTCACCCCCCTTAACTGTATGTTTGTTGACACCTTCAGAGCACTCCAACAGATCAGGAAGCATGCCTTCCCCTTAAAAAATCCCGTATTTACTCATCCCTGGTAGATCCCAGGTATCTGAGAAGCCACTAACCCGAACACCAAGGAGCTCCCTGCTAGGTCTCACACAACTGTGAGGGGCAAAGATCAGAGCCTTAGAGCCGCGGTGGTGAGCAAGGGTTAGGGTCGAGGCCAAGGCACTCCACTTAGGGGGTGACCCAACCTCGGGCCTCCCCCAGGGCTGGGGGATTTTAGCATCAGTGAGGGTTAAGTGCAACTAAAGCCCTACAGGCTGGCCAGGCTTCCCGTCAGCAGAGGTGGGGGCACGGAAGGCTGTGGGAAGTCGGACGGGGGGGATCGGGGAGCCGGGGGGCAGCCCCACTGTGCTCAGCTTGGGGCATCCCGCTCACACAAGAGGATCTCGGAAGGGCTGTCCAGTTCCCCAAACGGCTGTGTGCACGCACAAGCAGTGCAGTGGAGATCATGTCTCCAAAGATGATTAGATTTCTTTCAGTTTCTTACACTGAAGAACATGTGTCTTCAAACTCAGGAATGACTTGCACTTTTATCATCTCATGTAAATAAAAATGTCAAGTACACTTTCTCTGAGGTGTTTTTCCTCATACTTTATAAAACAAGTTCTCCATAAAAAAAAATAAAAATCCAAACATGAACTGGTTTTGTGCAGGGTTATATTTTTGAAGTACAGTCATAAAAAATAATATTAAAAATACAGGGAAGCCTGATTTAATTCCTTATTCTAAGAATGCCTCAGATTTCATGTTCTCATATTCTGAAATCGGAAAGGTACATTTGCTTTTTTTTTTAAATGCAGAAAATGAAAAACAGCAATCTGACTTCTATTGACATTTTTTTCCACAGTGCTGCTTTATATGTAAATATGTGTTATTAATAGAGAAAAATATTGCATTCACTTATTACCTTAATGAGAGAAGTTCAGATGGCTTGATAACAATGTACATATGAGAATTCTTTAAACTCGTCAACTTAGAATATGAAATGTTTTAGACACTGAGAACAGTGTATATATGACACTTGAAATAGAACTAAGATAACTGAATATTTCAGTTATGTATTTACCATAACTGCAATTGTATTTACAAATTATTATTCTGAATCATAAACTGTCTACAAATCATTCTTAAACATATAAAATTTCATTAATTATTTCATCAAGCTGTTTAAACATTGAAATATATTTCTTGGAAGGAAGAATAAGAAGAATATTTTACTTTGCAATTACTTTAGAATGCTAATAAATGTTTCCTATCAGCTATTCTGCATTACTTTTGTGTTCAGGATTGTGTGCTTACAAAAATGTCATGTAATGGTGATTATTGTTGTCTTGGAATCTGCAGCACCACGCTTGTGTTTTTACCTATTTTAAAAGGAAGCAAGCAACATCTTTTAAATTGATATATAGATGTTATAACAGGATTATGCCTGAATACCTGATGGCAGGTCCTGATGCAAAAGATTGCATTATCAAATGTTTAATGTGTCGTTTTGAAGATATTACATGGTGATGTCAAAGTTTATAGCATACAGTAAGGTTAGTTTGATTGTTATCTTAAAAAAAACCAGTATGGTGGTTTTGTGAATATGGATTAAAGGTGAGATGTTTCTACTGCTTAAGGAAGAACTCAGTGTTTTATAGAGTTTTCTATATGTCTATATATTTTTGAGCAAAATTCGCTAGCTTTTATGTCAGTGCAGTTATTGGTGTGTACATATGCTTGTGTGGAAGACAGCTTAAAGATAAAATGCATGCATGAATATAGAGATAGACACTATGTCTTAAATACACAATTGCATGCATCATAGCTATATTCCTTCCATTGTTTAATTGTGCAGCTCCGCTGACCTCAGTGCTTGGGAGACAAATTAGGACCATAGAGCACACGAGATGCTTCCAGCTGAAGAGGTGCATTAGCAGAGGCGCAGGGTACGTCTGAGAAAGCATTCAGCAATTAGCAGGTCCTGTGTGTGGGAAGAGCAACATTTGTCTTATTCTGATCTCTGCAAAAAGAACCAGGAGGCACCTTGCAGGTTTGTCTTTCCAATCTAGCCACAGAGAAGAGACACAGAACATGGACCAGACAGGCTGAGGTCATAACAGTTTTAAGATGCACCATTTTATAATCTTCAGAAGAAAATTAATTGCTAAATTTCTTCTGTAGAATGGGCTTTTGTTGTGTTCTTTAAGGTCTTGTTTCACTGTTTGAAAACTTAATGGTGCATAAATTTTTATGGAGGAAGGGGAAGTCATCTATCTCTGGGCGAGCAGCACTAAAAGACAAAAAACCATGCAGCCCCTGAGGTTATGCTTCTGAGCCTGGGTTACTTGGTGGAGCACCAAAGGAGGTGTGGGGTGTTCAGTAACTTTAAACATCCAAGTATGGTGCTCTGCATTGCCATCTGGAGGCACTATGTGTCTGCAGTGTTTATACAGTGCAGTATATATATATTTATGCTCCTAACTTTAGATGTTCCCATTGAAATAGATGCCTAAAGTAACCGAGTAGATGATCTGAATACCCTGCTGGAAATATAATGGGAACTGACCAGCAAGTGAGGGCTGATAATAAACTCAAAGCTGTTTCAGTTAGAGGAGTTCCTTCTCAGAGCAGCCGAATCCTCCCTTGTCAGGCAGAGCAATGAATTAATTATCAAAACAGCCTTTCTTCCTCAAGATTTTATGCATTCAAAGTGGAAATTTTTGGAAGGACATTTCAGGGGAATATCAATTTGCATAACATGAGCAGTTACAAACCCAATCACAATATATCTGACCACCCATAGCATCAGTAGTTAAGTCAACACCACAAATACTTTGTGATCATGGTCATTAATGAAGCATAGAAAATTCTGATTCATGGCAGAGTTAACATGATGGCTCAGCAAATTAATACCATTGATGTGGGTTCCTCAAAATAGTAACAAGTATATTTTAGGATGAAAATTGCAATACATAAACAACCCATTTGTTTTCGTTAATTCTTTTCGATAAAGTTATAGGCACAGAATTATTCTGTGCTAGCAGAATATTTTTAGAAAACTGTTACAAAGTTACTCTGTATGATTTATTTTGTTGATATTTTTAAGCTTCCTTTTTGATCACATTTTTCTAACCCTTATTTTCTGAACAGTGTATATAAAGAACTGTTAGATCCAGACTGCACACGTCTGAATTTGTCAGGACCCTTTCTTAGCCATGCTAAGATGGTATCCTCTAGATGGTATTCAAGAAATTGCTATGGTATCCTCTAGATGGTATTCAAGGAATTGCTACATGTGTGGAGGAATTATTTTTTTTCTATATCAAAGATTCCCTTAGTAGTTGCTGTGTTTCAGGGGTTGATTTGCACAGGTTTCAACATATGTTTGAGTACAGAGGGACTTCAGATGTTTGCCTGTTGTAGAATATTGTAAGATTAATGTGACAGAAACAGAGATCATTGCCAATTACTGAGACATGGATCTGAATTAGGGGATCTTACTGTTTGGTTTAGTTTATTTGCCAAAGAGCTTTAAATGTGCTGTGTGAAAACACTGATTTCTCAAACTTTCCAATCAAACTCCACACTCACAATTGAATCACAAACCAAGTGTGATATTGGGCAAAGAGAATTATTTGAAATACGTAAGGAGGATTTGAAATAGGAAGATTTACTTAATGAGAAAAGTAAAAGAGACTAAACAATACTTTGCTCATGACAGCATTATTTTGCGAGTTATTCCAATGTAGCAATATCGCTTGTCAACAATAGTGCAATACCAATATCTAACCCTGATGGTGCTTACCACCCATGTATATCTAAATCAGCTGAACTGAAAGTTGTCTAAATTCTCAAGTTCTGCTTTAGTGCATGCTCTGGATTGCCTCTGTTTTGACAGGATTTGGGACCTTGGACACACAGCATAATTTAACTCTAAATCTCATTTTGAGGATCAGACACTTAAAAGTTAGACCCTGAAGCACTCAGCTCTACATCACTCATGTACTGTGTGGATATGAGTCATTAGTTCTTGCAAGCCACTACCTAAGCTGCATAGCTGGGTGTTTGCTCTCTGTAAAATGTAATATACTATATACTAAATACTATAGATGCAATATATAACCTATATAATATAACATATAACATAAAAAACATATACATATAACATTATAATTTTTGTAACATCACTGTGAGAATTAATTTATGAAGGCATATTTATTTAGCATCATTATGATTTATAAAATGCTTTGTCAAAATCAACATTTGTGGGGAAATTTTTTGAAGATGTACATTTTAAGTCAGTATCAGGTGTGTCTCCATGCACTTACACATATTCACTCAAAATGTTGAAGTACAGTAGCTCTGACTTTCTCTGCACATGCCAACGAACACAGCTTTTGCAGAAGGTTCACCAAAGATGTTCAAATAAAATATTCATCATTTTCTTGCTAAAAGAGAAACCTCTTTCAGACCTGTAAAGTACTGTTTGACAGAGAATGACCTACAGTCCGATGTAGTCTCATATTTTGATATAAACAAGAGCATGAAAGATTTGCTAAAATGAGTGCACATTTTAGGTTTGTCTTTGTTACATTGCAGGATGACTAGCAATTAATGGAGTGAAAAGATTGCAGATTTCCTAGTGCTTTTTAACCTGCTTATTTCATTTTCAAACTTCTGAGATCAATTTAGCAGCAGGAAGTTCTGCAGTGCAATTTGGTTCCAGTTCACCCTGGAGGGGTTGTTGCTGAATGAGACTTACTTACAGCTCTGTTTCCATAATGACACCTTGCTGCAATAAAAGACGCCTTCTTAACATCAAGTTGTATTTCCAATAAATTTATAGCAATTCCCAGGTTACACTAGGAGGTTGAAAACAAAGTTCTCCCGAGAAATGTGTCACCACAGGTTGTCCCCACATCATCGGGCACCTAGCAGTGCTGGCATGATATTTATAACTTCTATAACACATTGACTGGAATACATCTGTTTTCACGCTGATTAACATCCTTGTAGTAGCAATCTGAATCTACTGATAAACCAATTTCTTCCAACTCCTCTTTTAGTACACATTTTCTACAGAGGCATCTGGCCAGGCTCAGTTGGGCTGAGGCCAATGGTATGAAGTTCAACAAGGTCAAGTGCCGGGTCCTGCACTTGGGTCACAACAAACCCATGCAGTGCTACAGGCTTGAGGAAGAGTGGCTGGAAAACTGCCCAGCGGAAAAGGACCTGGGGGTGTTGGTGGACAGTTGGCTGAACATGAGCCAGCAGTGTGCCCAGGTGGCCAAGGCAACCAACAGCATCCTGGCTTGCATTAGGAACAGTGTGGCCAGCAGGAGTAGGGAAGTGATCGTCCCCCTGTACTCAGTACTGGTGAGGCCCCACCTCAAATACTGTGTTCAGTTTTGGGCCCCTCACTACAAGAAGGACATTGAGGTGCTGGAGCGTGTCCATAGAAGGCAACAAAGCTGGTGAAGGGTCTAGAGCACAAGTCTTCTGAGGAGCAGCTGAGGGAACTGGGGTTGTTTAGCCTGGAGAACAGGAGGCTGAGGGGAGACCTTATCGCTCTCTACAACTACCTGAAAGGAGGTTGTGGAGAGGTGGGGATCAGTCTCTTCTCCCAAGTGACAAGCAATGGGACAAGAGGAAATAGCCTCAAGTTGTGCCAGGGAAGGTTTAGATTGATATTAGGAAAAATTTCTTCACGGAAAGGGCTATCAATCATTGGAACAGGCTGCCCAGGGAAGTTGTGGAATTGCCATCCCTGGAGGTATATAAAAGGTGTGTAGATGTGGTGCTGAGGGACATGGTTTAGTGGTGGTTTTGGCAGTGTTATGTAGATGGTTGGACTCAATGACCTTAAAGGCCCCTTCCAACTTAGGTGATTCTATGATTCTGTGAAAAAGAAACACTGTAAACCACTCTGCCCTCATTTTTAAGAGGAATCCTGCATGGCAGGAATAGTTCCCCAGGAGAGCACACGCACCAGTTTCAAATGGTATGAGCCACTGACTGACAGCCAGTGGCTTGCCACAATGTCTAAGTCAGGAGAAACAGTGAACAGTACAACACATAACATTTGAGCTTGTGAAAGCAGCAAACCTGCTCGTTAAAAATATTCTATTACTTCTGCTGTAGGTACCACAACAGGGATTATAATCGTCGTAAGAGGTGATAGGAAGGGAAGTGGTTTGCCTGGGGGGCCTCCTGCAGTCTTCTCTGTGCCATCAAATAGTCTGTTAGTTGACCCAGAACAAAATGCCTGGAAGAAGCGAATGAAATCAAAGGCTTATTTTCCCCAGTTACCATGTTCTTGCTGTGCCATTCAGCCACATATGTTGTTGCTACCTGATGTGAGCTGATATGC
Source organism: Chionis minor (assembly GCA_013398295.1). Taxonomy (NCBI): domain Eukaryota; kingdom Metazoa; phylum Chordata; class Aves; order Charadriiformes; family Chionidae; genus Chionis; species Chionis minor. Next base: position 606,833 of record VZSF01007799.1, on the reverse strand, counting down.
CAGTGCCACATGACTATAGTGTTGTCTTCCGCCAAATAAGGACAGAGAAGCTCTGATTTTGGGAGAGCTGATCCCTCAGGAATCCCTGTGACCCATTAGGTCTTTAAGCCACTTACTGTCTCCTGCAGCTCCAGCAATAAAAGGCAATGGAAAGGAGCTAAGAATCTGCTTATTCTGATGCAAATCCCTTTGGTTGTCAGAGGGCATTGATTTGACATGATTTCCATTTATATGAAAGGCAACCCTTTTCAGTTTTGCAGGGTTTTTTTGTTTGCACTTGATTCCTGGAATCGCACATTTCCACTAACCTTGTTTGAACTGAATTTATTCCACATGCTTCTGAAATACGGAGCATATAAGGTAACTCCTTAAAGCACACATATATGTAAGACATTTGTGTGGGGTTTTTTTAGCTTCTGCTATTTAAAGACACGTTATTAAAAAATTTAAATTGTTCACTCTATTAGGAAATATGCCAAATATCTCCCAGTACATTTTAACTTTGAGGGTTTCACACATACGCCTCGTCAGAGATAAGAGAACATCCACACAGGTTTACTGACAGATGATAATGCTTTATTTTATACCATTGCTTTTAAGTATCTTGTACTGTAATTCATTTTGAAGAATCGGGGACTGAGCAGGTCCTGTTAGAAGTAAAGATCTAGGAGTGCTTCTGTCTCAAGCTTGCAAAATAATGAATGGTAGCACATTCTGTAAATAAAAGAAAATCCGCAGTGTTGCAAAATCATATGGGTGAATAATTACTGTCTTCATACCTAAGATCAACAATAGATGAGAAAAAAGTTAAGCAGCAAGGAAGAAAGAATTGCATTATGGAATGTAGTAGGAAAAAAAACGATGCTGAATCTATGTTTAGCCTGGAGGAAATTTGAGGGTTGCATCTATCATGACCTTTAGCCCACAACAGTGTAGCAGAATCCATTTTTTGATAATGGTATTAGGTTCACTTGGCTTCCATCCACCATTTCTGAGCAAGCAAAGAAAATCTGCAAGGAGAAAGAACTTAAAATGGAGGGAGAGATGATAATTATAGTTTGCTGGAGGCCTATTTTTCAGTAAATGAAGTGCTTCAAAAGAACTATACTGTTACGCTGTCTTTTGAATGCAAACCTTGAGGGAACTATGGTAAGAAAATAAAGTAAAAACATTCTTTTTCACCCCAAACTTATTAATTTGCTAGCTCTAATGCCTTGTCAGGAAAACTCCATGCTCAACTTTGAACTCCAATGTTATATACTCCAGTAATAGTATCCCCTCTAAGCACTACAACTATGAATTGCCACTAAAGTGATTAAGAAGATAAGAGACTTTATTGTGTGAAGAATCAAATATCTTATCTAGTCACTGTACTAATTGGAAGCAGCCTTGTATGGTAAAAAAAAGAATTCTTACTGAATTCAGCATAAACCCAAAGATGCTTCAGCCATGTGGACATCTTTAATATACAGAGAGAATTTTTTTTTTATAAAAGTTTAATTTATGTTCATATTTCCATGATTTTTTCCATGTAAACTTGTGCTTAATTTTTAGTCTTTCACAGAGACGCACACACACACTTCTAACATGAAAGTGCACACATATTGGAAATTATGAAAGGTATTGGCATTCACATCATACTTTCTGATAGCTCTTTTGAAAGATTAAAGAAAATCTCTATAGAGCACAACCAGAAAAGAATATAAACATAGGTCTCCTGAATCCATATCACATTCCTTACTCATAAAATAGTCTGTCTTGCCTTATTCTATGAAGGTAGAGACAGGAAGATTAGCAAGCAAACACAAAAGAAAAAACAAGGATAAAATGCATCCCTGATGGAGGACTAATAATCATATTGCAGTAATGAAGACTGCTGTAGATGATAGGCAGTGTAACTACATCCTTTCCAGATGACCGATAATACATGTCATGCATGGTGTTAGTAAAGAAGGCTGAAGGCTTTTAGCCTCTTAGCTTCCCTGGTAAATCCTTCCTAGGTAAATAGCCAAATGCTAATAATACTAATCAGGAAATGTTGTTTCATTGCTTCCAGTTCTGTTACTGGAGTAAAAAGTCTCCCAGAAGAAAACATCTTTTTATTGCTTATTACCTTTCTTACAGACTTTCTAGAATCAGAAGTAAAATCAATTCTTTTCTTACGGTGCCCCAAAATAACAATTTTTCCAAGTGTGGGATCATGAATTAAAATCTCAGACTTCATTTATTGCTACACATAGTATAAAATCATACTCAGTGTCCAATAGTATAGAATTTCCAATACAGTTACAGAACCTAGGCTGGAGAAACTCTGTATAATTATAATAGCATTTCTGGTGTAGAGAAAAGTGCGAAGGTTGTTTTTACCATGCAGAAAAGCACCTGAAAATTGGACCTCAGTACTTCTCTATAATTGACAACTATAAATACTACATATATATGGTTGGACAAAAATTGACAGTGTTTTTTTTTAAAGTGTATCTGTATTTATAAAGAGAAACACAAATCTAGACCACTTTTTCCTTTTTAATCTAATATTATCAGTAGTTTACAAAAGAACTTTCTAGTATTGCAGTTCAGCAAAAGGAGAAAACATTTGAAAGGAAATGTACTTTTACCATGTTCTGTTTCATTAATTTCCTAAAATTTTTGTTGAATGGGTTTTGGAAGATTAGATAACCATAGCTTACATAGTGTTAAGTGTAGTTTACTGTGTGATTTAATTGATGCCACTATCCTGTGATATAAGCTTGAAAAAGTCCTTTTCTGTTAATGAACAGTCTTTTGTTTTGTGACCAACGCAGACATGAAACCCAGATCAACCTAAATAAGCCCTTGTAACATTGTGAGGACTTTCACCCTCAAGCGTCCTTCCCTTAATGAAAGAAATCGTTCCCCAACAGGAAAAATGCAGGCTCCCTGCAGGATGTCAAAGCAGGTTTCCTCCTCTAACTATAGCGTATGAAACTAGGAGGGATCAATTAATGAGTTTTCAAAGAAAAGCAACGTTGCTGAGTGGTCCTCAGTTAGTATTTTCGCCCAACTGCAGCTGGGAAGTGGCTGAGGTAGGAGAGAAAGAAGAGACAGGGAGGGGTCTGGATTTCCTCCTGTACTGGGAAACCCCTACTGGAAAAACATGTGATAAAGCCCTTTATTTTGGTGAGTATGGTCTTTCCTCTGCATGAAGCAGGCAGAGGTCTCAAGCAAAGAATAACAATTATGCAATTCAGATTATTATTGGTAATGGTAGAGATATAGAAACAACTAACTAAATTAGACCATGTGGCAGTATTTTACACATTGAGACCTTACACAGCCTTCTCATGATGATGGTATCCAAGGAGTAAAGTTGCAGTCCTCAACGCAACATATGTACAGTTCAGATCACCCTTCCACTCCCTCCCCTCCAAATGTGTATCTGCTGGCAATTCGTTGGCCTTGGCCAAACCAGACACAATGCAGGGGGAAGGAGGGAAGAGAACAACAGCAATGCAGCTGTTCTTGTTTGCTGAATGGTGGATTTTTTAACAAGTGATTGTACGTACTTGGTAGGGCCTGTTCTGCCCACCAGTAAAAGGCCATTGAGCTGTCATGATTTCACAAAAGGAATAGGATTTGAAATGAGATACCAGAGTGGTGGAGTGCTCCATGTACAGACAGACATCAAGTGAGCTCTTGTCATCAGCTGCCCTTGAGTCTGAAGTCTCTTCATAGCAAATGAGCGCTATGTCAAAGTTGTTCAGCCCTGGAGACCAGGGGATAAATACTGGAAATTCTTTGCCTACTTTAAACAGCATGAAACAAGAAAATGGAAAATTAGAAAATGTACTACAGGAAAAAAGCTTCAGAAACCCAGATAATACAGATAATGGAAGTCAACGTCAGAAGAGCAAATCTCTAGAGAAATGACACTGGAGTCCAATCATCACTTAAAATACACATTTTCTACCCTTTGAGTCGCGTATGAGAAGATATTCTGAAAAAGAGAAGCCAAAGAGATTTAGAATAAAATAAGCTCACTCTGAGTTAAGGAATGAACTTTCATTATTCAATACAAATTTGAAAAGACAAAGAAACTTATCAGACTAAATTAAATGAGGAGCTCGCAGCATTGTAGATGACTCATCACAATTCAAGAAATTTATAACAGTGTAGAGGAAAACATAGAGAGCAGATGGTGCAAAGAGTCCTCAGTGCAAAACAGAGATCAGCACTGAGCTCAAGAGCCAGAAACCATCCTTCAGCTTAGTACCAATGGCAAGAAAATGCTGCCATTAAAGTGATTAAAAGCCATGCTGTGCTTCTAAGCATTTTTTTTTTTCAAATGGTTTCATTGGGTAACCAAATTAGAGCTCTCCTGCAGCTACTGGATTTGAAACAACTAATTAAAAGAACTTCCCATTGATTCATCATAGGAACATTAGAGCAGTCTCTGTAAGTGGGCAAATAGGATTTACCTATTTTACAATTTTCCAGTTAAAAAGAGCTTTAGTAATAAATGGATAGGATCTTTAGGGTCTAAGTAACTTGTGCTCTAGTGAGCAACTGTTACAGGAATATGAAATTTCTCCTTGGAAAGTATTGCTCTTAGTAGCACTTCATAACAACTACAGAAACAGAAACTGAGGAAGTGGCAGTTTTTAATTACTTGATTTTATTTGTCTGTTTCTTTGTATAGTTAATTTCTGACAGGGATCCTTTTCCTAAAATTCATTATTTCCTCTGAAATGTGAATAGATAACCTCTGTATGATAAATATAGGATCATCTTTCTGAACGTATAAGAAACAGTTAATGGTGGCTTTTTTGTGGCTCTTTGTTAAAAAGTACACTTTTTTTGGCCCGGTACCCTAATACAATCACAAATATGCTTCTTATATTTGCAGCCTTATGTACACATCTTCTCATTTTGATTTAGAGGATGCAGTGCTGGCACAGTGCTACAGGTGTAATGTGAGCCTTGCGGTAGGGGGGTTTCAGTTTCAAGTGCAGGTCAAGCACATATGGTTTAGGAGAGGGTTGAAGTAATTTTCTTTCATCAATATGCTACTGAGTTGTTTCCCAGGAAGACGACTTGGGCTATTTCTTATTCTGGACTTTTGAGAGGATCTTCTGGTGTGCTAGTACTGTGTTTTGACCTTGGCTTGCTCAAATGGAAGAGTTACAGTGGTGAGCTCGGCTGAAAACACGCATAAATTGATGTATAAATTTGAAACCTGGAACCCAAAGAGAAATGCGCCACATGCGGTACATATGAAAAGCTTATAAAGGTTAGGTCATAATTTGAAGAAGTGTAATAGCAGTAATCTGTATTTTAAAGACCTGGAAGGGCCAAGAATATAATTATATCTGCAGTTTAACCTGGTGGGTTTTGTAATCAAGCTCGATCATTTTGCAAGGAATTGTTTGTCTGACCAGCCAATGCCCAAACGCAGTGAGAAGCCATGATGTGCTGGGGAAGGTAGCCCAGCTGATGTCCCTTACCTGTGAGCAGGCACACAGGGTGTACCAGACATATCTGAAAGGTTGCTATTGCTTCCTCAAAATCTCCGGCAAATCACATCTCAATACCAGTGAGTGACTCAAACCAGCAAACAGTAAACAAATGTATATGAGTGATTGCCCTCATAGGCCCTTGATCAGTGTTTAGCAAATACAAATCCATGTTTGCTAGCTCCTGTTTTCCTCTGAAGAGACCTATCTTTGTTCCTTGCTTGGAACAGCTGATTTTACCTGAGAGAAATATTATGAGAGCTCAGCTTCACCCTCAACTTCAAGAGTAAAGATTTAATTTTGACTAAGGGAGTAGTTATATGTACTCAGGATGACATTTTGGCCCAGAACCTATGAATGTTTTTTTTTTATTTATTTGTATTTTGGTCTGTTCTATTAGTTACACTATGCTCTTTAAGGGCTTCCTGAAAATAGGTTAATCCTTTATTCAGCATGGCAGGAATTGGGTTTTTTCTCTCATTCCCTAGCATCAGAGCTGTGGTTAAAGTGGCGTCAAGTACAGGTGTAGGACAGTTTCCTGTGTAAGCTCTGTTTTGTCTACTTAATACTTTCAGTAGGTTTTTTTCATTCAGTGTTGCATGTTGGGTTGGGGGTTTTTTAACTTCAGAGAAGACTGGACTATTATACCAGAGAATAGTTATCTACTGGGAGGATTGACAGTGGATGGAAGTTTATTTTCTCTCTTGGATAAATGCACTGTCACAGAGAGATTCTTATGTGCGTGTCTGTGTGCAGAGTTTGCCTTTTTTCAAAGGAAAACAACTGGGTTTGTTTTCTTTACTGGTTTTTTTTGGGTGTTTTGGTTTTGGTTTTTTTTTGCATTCTATGATTTATTTATTGTTTTAATTTTTTACACTTCCTGAAATATTTACAGGAAAGAAAACGGAAAATTTTGTGACCAGAAGCAGATTTTTATTTCATTTTCCTAGGGAGACTCATTCAAAAGATAAAACCAGAAGTCATAAAAATGTGTTATTTTTAGGAGACAGGTCCTTGGAAGCTCAGAGGAGCTTAAGATTCATAATAGAGAATAAGGGAGAGTGTGTAATAAACTGATATTTGTTAGTGGAAAGACAAATAGTGAAAGCTGTGAACCACTGGAAGAATTTTTTTTTTATGGTAGCTGGTTTCTTCAGCTTAGTCAGTTGTCTTCAAGATGTGATTGGTTTTATTGTAACGTTCAGGAAAGCTGCACATCAATACTATTTAAACAGCGTTAGTGTCTGGAGAATGTTAGACCTCCTTTGACATGCTTGACCAAATTAATAAAATAAGCAAAGATCATTTTCTAGAATGTGGTTTTGGCACCACTTGAAATTATGGCATAGATGACAGTGTGTCTTGTTTTCCAAAAGGGCAGAAAATCTGTTTCTTAAAATTAATTAGCGCCGTAGTGAGGTAATTTGGCTCTTGGGTACATCCACCCATGTTGGTCCCCTTCCAAAAGCTGCTGGAAGCGATTCCTACTTGCTGCGCTGCTGCAGGCCTGCAGTATCAATTACAGCAGGTCAATTTGGGGGCACCTTTGCCCCCGCGGTTTGTCCATAACCCGATCTCTGTCACTGGCCACCTCTAAGGGTTGACTCTTCCACGCTCACAGCTACCTCACTGACGGGCTAAACTGCCCTTGCTGCTGCCAGCCCAGCCAGCAGAAACAGGATTCATTGCATCTGTTTTAAGCTGCGCCACTTTATTTTACCCCAAAGAGTAAACTGAATTTTGCAGAGCTGATCTCTGACATTTAATGCTGATTATCCTGAATGTAGAATTTGTTGTTTCTGAAACACGCTTCTCCTCTGGACGCGGCGTCCTTGGAGCCAGCAGCACAACCTAGTTGCACGTAGCCAGCGGTGGGGACCAGCACAGGCGCTTCTTTCTATGTTTTTGTATATAGCCATTTTTCAGAAGCTGGTCTGCACTTTAACAAAGGAGTTACTGGTATGAACTTGAGACATTAATTCCAGGTTATGTGGTTTCCCTGAGAATTGCCATCTGTCATGCTTTTCTGCCTGGAGGTCACTCAAAGTTACCTCGGGTTGGTATCCTAAGACAGTAGGTTGAAAGGATAAACCGTGTGCTTCGTCTTTAACCCTTAGTTATCCTTTTCCCTTTCAGCACCCTCCTTGATAGGTATGGTAAGGAAGGACTGGGCTTCCCAAAACAGCATTGCCCTCTCCTGGCAAGAGCCGGACTTTCCCCATGGAGCCATTCTGGACTACGAGATCAAGTACTATGAGAAAGTAGGTCTCACTTACAGCATCACCCAAATTCAGATCCTAAAGAGCAATATGTTTTGTATTTTTAATATTTAAAAAAAAAAAATTTAAACTTTTCACTTGTTCCCATATACAATGCTATGTGAGTAGACGCTTTATTTTGTACTGATTTTTTGTTGTTTTACTTCTGGCTTGTTAATGACTGTCTTGTTTCACATCAAAATCAAATAGTGCGGCAGGCAGGCAGTAGACATACCTGTCTAATAGTAACTACATTTACAAACGTGGGTAAATGGATCATATGCTGTAATATGCTATCATATTTTGATTTATGGACTGTAAAAACTTTACATTAGAGTGACGAGACAATATGATTAAGGTGAATGTGAATGTGATTAATTTTTGCAACATTATTTAGCAATAATCTATGCTTAAATGAGAGTGCACCAGCCTTGCTTAGAGGGTTACAAAAGGTTACAAGAGAGAGAAACTGCATGGCGTTAATGTCAAATTTCTGGCATTCTGTCAAAATTATGTGATTTCACACAAAAGCGGGCAACAACATGCACTACAAGTAAACGTACAAGGTGCGCACACAGCACATCTTGTGAAAACGTAATTTGAAGATTGCTTCTCCCAAGGCACAAAATGCATTTTGTCATTTTCAGTTGGCTACAGGGCCTTGCGCTTGCAGTGTAAAATTGAGTGCCGATCATTGCCTTCATTCCTAGAGACACAGGCAGGATTTTTCAGGTGTCCATATCATAAAGAGTCATCTGCTAAGTCAGTTCTTGCTGTTTCTTGGTACCCATCTGAAAGTCACAATAGAACTAATGGATCTGTGAGAAGACCACAAAGAACAGAAATACAAGCCAAGTCATGAAAGAAAGATTTAGGGATGTTAGGCTCTGTAAATATCTGAGAATTTTATTCTGTAGCTGCCCTTCTCTATTGAGATTATGCAGCTTTAATGATGCAGAAAAAAGGGTAAACTGGGAAAAAGTCCAAAAAATTTAAATAGCACAGCTAGAGGGAGAAAACAGATCGCTTAGAATATTTGGTAGCCAAAGCAAGGAAACCTTACTTTCCTATACTAATGGAAGTCATTCAGGTTTTGATCCATTAGCATAGTAAGCCATTTTATGACTTTCAGATATTGAAAAGTGTTCATATGGATGTTAAATTCTAAATCTTATATTTTAAAAAAACTTTTATCGGTAGATTATCTGCCAGCATCTGCCAATACCGAGTGGCATGGCAAATAGCTCTCCTTAGAGCCTAGATACACAGGCTTCACAGCCCTTTGTTATATAGAGTTTAAACCACTCCTATACATTTCTACCAAAAGCCCCACATTTTCTGTTTTCGCCTTTTATAATGCATAAGGAGTACTTTTTAACTATAGACTTCACTTCCCTCTTAAGTGTGGGGAGATAAATGAACTGCTGGCATCTTCTAGTGCGGTTGTACAGGGATTGTTTTCTCCCTAAGTCACTACCTGAATTAAATGCGTAGCTCTTGAATACACCTTTTGTTAGTAAGTTAGAAGAGGCATGCTCTCTGGCAATGCAATGTAGGAGGCAAAATGAAAGACAAACAAGCCAGCAACAGCCGTAAAAAGAGCACTTACTTGAGCAGAGGAATAGGTATGTGACAGATTTTGAAGAACTGGCTCGGAGACCAAGTTCTAGAGCAGAGAGATGAATAATCTAGTACTGGGAGACAGTCTGCTGATTTGCAATATTAAATTATAAAATTATATTTATATAGTTCTAAAGAAGTGTGCATTATAACTTTAATACTGCCTAAGTATTGCGGCCAAATGCAAATGGGATATGTATATTGGAAAAAAAAAGAGGGTGTTGGGGGTAAGTACAGCAAGTGAAACTGTAGTCTTTCAGGCTTCCCAGTAGCCCTCAAAGAGGGAAATACTAGCTTTTATATTCTTAGCGGAAGTGACAGAATAGGGATGATGTTGCACACCCAGAAGAAATGTAGTAAAAGTGAAATAATTGTCTGCTGGATTTAGTGTGAATTTACCACAAAGACATCCCTCTATTGGAGAGTAAAATATTCAGGTAAAGTTCAAGAACAAGTTGAGTATAAAAAGCTCAGAGATTTTATTAATGTCTTAAGCAGTCAATAAAAATGCAGAGAACTGTATCCTTAGGTACTAATAAACACAGTAATTAGTAAAATAGAACAGCTTTTGCACTCCTATCCTTGTCCATTTTTAGCTGTCATTTGTGTTTCAAAGGAAAAGAGAATTTGTTCTTATATACAGTACAAGAAATTGAATGTTTCCATCAAATACAAACACTGAAGATTGTATGAGTTTCTTAACTTTGTGAAACTCTGAAGAACTCTGCAGGATTTTAAAATTTTACAAGTATGACCTGCTGTTTCTGATAAGATACCGTGTTGACATTTGCAAAATTATCAAGATGACATTGGGGAGCATGCTTGCTTTTAATTATAACGAGCAGTAATTCTGCAGCTCGTGAATGGAAGTCATAGCTTCTCAGGTTCCATGAAAGATACATAAACTTACAGAAATCAAGTAGCTATCTAATAAGCTGCTGTGAGCACCCCACAAAATGGGTCAGTTTCCAACAACTTTATAAGTAAGACAAATTAGTGATGGTGGACCCAGAACATAGAGATGCATCTTGCCGTGCATATCCAGAGCAAGCAGAACCAGGGAAGGAGGCTAAACTGTGCTAAATAGGCAATACATTTGTATTTGCACTCTTGTACAGTACAAATTGCACACAGAGAACTATTGAAAGATCAGGCCCTCTCTGAGAAAAATATTCACGTCTTCTGAGACTCTACCAAATAATAAAGAAATAAATAGAGAAGAAAAGTTGCATGAGGCTGTCAGTAAGCTAAAAGTATAGAACACATACATTAATTTAAAAATATACTAAAGCAGCTCACTAATTTGTCTGCTTTGAAGCACCTTTCATATGACCTTCATTTCTTCAGTGAACTGCTGCAAAATACTCAGAATCGTAACTTAACAAAATATTGTTTGGCTTTCTATCTCCAAAAATGAAAATCTTGAGAAAATAACAAAGCGTTTTTTCTAAGCCAATTCTATATGGATTGTAGAGATTTTTTGTTTCCTATTTGGGAATACACTGGTACATATTTATGTGGTTGGCTGACAAGAGGTGACTTTGTTCTGCAGCTTTTCAGCCAAAAATACAGTGAACATAAGCTGACATAGGACCTAATTAGAGAGCTGATTTGGCTTGTGAGGAGAACAAAAATTCCTAGACGTTCAGTCCAAGATGCTATGAGGTTTTGTCACAGTAAAGAGAAAACGTTTACCACTGCTTTAATAGTTATGTGATATAACCAGAGAGAGAATATCGTGATCCTGAAGTAATACTGTATGTTGAAGCCCGGTAGTTGAAATATCTTATTTCTGCTACATTATGAATCATTCTGAAAACTATACAGTTAGCAACATTTGTCACTTTAGACGATAAGTGTGTCTTTACAACAACACACAAAAAATCCATTAAGTGTTTGACCTCGGAGATCTAAGATGTGTTCTGAAAAGCATTTCTTCATAGACCTTCTTTGTATCCTTACAAATACTAAATATTTGCAAATTATCTCTGTTGATACAGGATGTCTGCCCTATTCTGCCATCTGTTATCTAGCCATTCTATTTTATAATCCTTTAATAGCTTGCACAAACAGCCCAGTCTTTTTAAAAGAAAAAAATCTCTCCTAGGCACTATTGTCTTTCCCTTTAAAAATCAAACTCTACATATCGATATCATCCTGGTTTCCTTGCTAATAGTAATCAACCTTTCTTTTATATTTTAAAACTATTACTGAGACACTGACCAAAGCTTTTACTTTTTGAAAGATTCCAGGGCATCATAATCTATTTACCTCTCACCAAAAAAGGTCACATGTTCAAATCAGGAGGAGTGGGATAAGATATGGTCTCGTTACAGCCTTCTAATGAAGCTGAGTCCTTCTGTAGGAATTCCCTCATGGGAAAGGAAACACAGTACACAGTGGACATAAACCATGCCAGTGAATCTACACTTCAGGTTCTGCAGTTGAACTGGAAAATGCTTATTCCTCTCCTTTTCCACCCAAACCTTTAAAGTTAAACATCAAAAATTAATGTTCCCCGAGAGCTGTATTAAGCATACCAAGCTGTATACATATCAGCAACTGTATTAAGTTTAAGTTCTCCCTCATGGCCCAAATACACCAACTGGATTGTATTTTCTGTTACACACAAGATAATATATAATTAGCTGAGGAAGCCAGTCTATAGAGAAGAGATTTTAATAGGATGTACCCAAGCAATATCCCAACGCATTGCAATGACATCTCCAAATAGAGAATATCTTTTGGAGCAGGATGGTGGGGCTGGCTGATGTTTCTTCACTTTCTTGTCTTTTGATGAAATTTACACTGAAGCCAAGTCACTTTGACAAAATACTTCATTTTGTTGGCAGATTCAATTTGCAACTCACAGGCAGTTTTCACATAAAAATTTTAACCCACCTCCATATGACAGGGAGTGGACAGGATATGTAGGATATCAGATATGACTTTTCCTCCATTCCAGTATTATTTATAGAGTTGAATTAATAAATAAAAGAGAGAAAATAACCAAGCAGTAGAGGCAAGGGGGAAATTAGTTTTCCAATGAGATTTTAAAAAGAGATGAAGATCCGATGAAGCAGAGAGATAGGGGAAAGTACCATATTTAAAGAATTAGAAAGCAGTATGACCTTCTTAATTTTTCTGTCAGTCTATAGCTGCATTTATTTAACTTATAAGAGAAATGATGCTCCTTCATAAAATCTAATACTAAAACAAACACTGCTATTTCTTTGAATATTCATTTAATATGAATTAAAGTGAGCCATCCTGAATTTGAGTAGTAAAATACATAAGAGACGTTGAAGTAAATGACATGGTAGGAATAATGTGAAGATTTAAGACTATCACTGCATAAAGTTTTGAATGACAGAGTTATTTTTACAGAAATTAATATGGAAAATTATCAATAAGAAAGTGATTTTGTCTTTCAGAATGGTTTGCCTACAATAGTATTCTTTATTTTAAAGCAAATCTGTCTTTCTAGAAATATGTCCACCATAGTATTACAAAGCTATAGAAGTGTACAATAGATTACATACTCTAGGCTTTGACGGCAAAAAGATATGTCACTTGGTGCATGTACAGAGGTATGAATTGATATCCTTGCCATTTTTTTTTCTATGCTTTTTGAGGAACAGATAATCTTGTAATTTGCTCAGTACCACGCTGAAGACTAGCAGAGCAATAGCACAGTCCTGGGGGCCCTGGGAACGTATCGAGCTCACTCGCACACATGTGGCCAAGTTGCTTCATTCCAGCTTTTTTTCTCACATGAACTGCCAGTGTAAGGTGTGTGACTCATCCTGGTTTAGGACAACAGATGTTATCCTGTGTCTTCTCCCACTAAGGAGATACTTCATTATGATCTTCTCATATTAATTCAGTTCTGCTCAGGCAGTAGCTGACCCTACTTGAGTATCAGCTGGGACCTAACCTAGATGAACAGGAGCCTTACACGTTCTCTTTGGACAAGGACGTTTCTTATAAGAAGCCGCATCATGTAGATCAGATGATCCTCTGAATTTTTTCTGGGTGACATTTTGGAAAGGTGAAGTAAAATTAGTCATCTCTCTTCTATGGCCCTATGCCTTTCTGTGAGGTCTGGGTGACATTTTGGAAAGGTGAAGTAAAATTAGTCATCTCTCTTCTATGGCCCTATGCCTTTCTGTGAGGTCTGTGTGACACGTGGGAGGTTCATTAACCCTCAAGCTCCCTACTACATAGATAGCTAAACCACTCCAGGCTTTCCACCTCCTTGTTTTGCATAATGTTTAACTGAGTTAGAAGGATTGCAGACAAAACTATGTTTCAACTTCCCTGTTTCCTTAAGTACCAGTACCTTCTTGGTTCAGATGTTGCTTTTATGTTAGATTTCTAAATCATGAAGAATAATATATGCAGCAGCTCCAATCCACATGAGGCTGAAGAGAGCCTGCAGGCTGTGTCACGTTACTCATGAGCAGGCATTGTTCATTTGGGACTTCTGTGGCTGAACTATTAGCATGTACTGCTTCTTTCTCTGGGCATATTCCTTTATTGTTGCTATACTTACCATAGTATACTTGATACTCTTGCAAGCTTCCTGACTAAATTTTAAAGTCAACATCAGGTTGGGGAATAGGAAAAGGCCTATAACAATAGGCATGAGCATATGAGCGTTTCAGGTGCCTGGCCAGTCAGTGAGTATACTCAGCATAAAATAGTGAGCACTATGCTGTTAACATTGAATGATCACTTGGGCGATTTTTAGCCTCGTGCTAATCATACTCTTAAAACGAACACTTTGCTCCTGTAATATTTTTCAATTTTTCAAATTATTTGAGGCGTAAGTAGCAATCTGCTGCCTACAAGTAAAATGTTTCTGATGTGACTAGAAGCAACAAATGTAGGACTTAAGCCGTAATATATTTTCATTACATTTTCAGCACGTAGTCATAAAAACAAGAGTGCTGAGTAATTTGGATTTATAAGGGCTTTTGGATAGTAGTATTAAGCAGACCTTAGTATTTGACCATAGCTGCGGGAGCAGATCAGCATGTCGCAGCAAGGCACCAGGGCTCCAAGGAAGTGCCTCTGGCATTCTCAGCTGTTTGAAGCTCCTGGGAAATGAACCACGTCCGGTGAATGTTTTTAAAAAAGAATCACTACAAATGTGCTTTGGGAGATAATCATTGAAATGAAATCTCCTAGCTTATTTTAGCATAGTAAGTGGTGTTAAACAATCTTCTCAGTTTTCCTATTCTGCTGTTATTAACCTAGTTTCCCAAGGGAAGAACTGTAAAAGCCTTAGATTCTAAAAAGAGAAAAAAATAGGTCTCAGACCTGTTGAAAACGAGAGTGAATAATTATGAGACTCTCTGACCAGATACAATTTTTGCCTGCAGGAAAGAACTTAAGGACCTTGCAGCAGCTATTATTAATGACACTGATATAATTACTATTAGGAGAAAAAGAAATCAGGCCTCTAAATATCAATTACATGCAGCAAAGGGTTCATCAAAGCAATTCTGAGCTAGGCCTTCTCCATTAGGTGCCCGGTCTGGCTACTGTCCTAATCGTTGTCGTCAATTATTTAGAGATAGCTCCTAAACCTTTGTATTTAATAATAAAGTAGCCTACAGAGCTATTACTGTTGCCATTCCTGCTGAACCAAAAAGTCTCAACAAGAAATATAATGCTGTTTAAGCAAGCCTAGTGGACTTGATTTAAAAAAAAAACATAGTTCAATCTCTGCTGATCTTGTGTTCATGTCTGTAGCCAATACCATTTTCCCCAAGGAAAATTGCATGTATAATGCTTATTCCAGTAACTGCTAGAAGACCTGCACAAATATAGTAAAAGTGCATTAATGGTTTTGAATAAATGCTTTTCAAATTCTTTCAAGCGTATGGGCATAGGAGGTATGCAAACTATTTTAAGACAACAGACTTAGCACCACACAGCTAGTTCAGTACCTCAAGGAAAGCTAAGAAAGCTAAATCCACTGATAGCAAACGTTGATTCCTAATAAAAGTAATTATTAAATGTTTTTCTAGCCATTCAACATTTGAACTTCAGAAAAAAGAGTTTTAAAAATAGTTTAGTGATACAGCAAGAATAATAATGTTAACTGCAGGAATCAGCTGTTGATCTTAAGCATGTGAATAGGTAGGGTCAAAAATCAGATGCAGTGATTTTATAGTGCAGTAAGTTTCAGCTCACTCCTGAGGACAAACTATAGGTGATTTTGATTAACATATTGTGTAAAAAAAAATGTCTCTTCAGAGAGAATGTATCAATTGCACAAAAGGAAGTGGTAAGAAGTTTAACATGTTTAATCCTGAATTAACAAAATAGAGAACGGACTCTCAACTTACAACATTTTATTATTGTTGTTGTTACTGTTGTTGGTGCTGTTATTATTAACTAGTTTCAGTGCATTCACCTTTGAGTTTAGGTGCGGTATGTTTTAGTAGTATCTGAAGTTAGAGTTGTAGCTCCCTCAGGTACCTTAACACATATTCAGGAGTCTAACTTTGGGGTTGAAAGTTTGACATATTTTTACATAAAGAATGGTGAGTTTCACGAGCCACGATCTAAATATAACTAGCGAAGCTGCCAAAGGATGGATGTCTAAGCAAAAATAATTTCCTTATTTACGAGTTAAATACAATGTCCAGGTCTCCATTTCTCTAAAACCTGTCAGAACATTTCCTTCAGACCTACTTAGAAGAAGAACTAGCTTAAAAGTTCTCCCCAAAGTCTTCATCTATAAACCCAAATTATGTTAAGAACTGAAGCAAGGACAGTGTTTTCATAATACGCAAACAACTTACTGTTCATAAATTCTTCTTTCACAACCATAAAGATGGATTCACATATTAAATCAAGAAGATATGTACATACCTTCTTGAGACATATGTGAGGTTTTATCTTTGTCTAAATGAAGGAATGTTCCAACATGAGTTATTCCTTTCACTTTTTAATTTTTTTATAGAATCATAGAATGTTAGGGGTTGGAAGGGACCTCTGGAGATCATCTGGTTCAACCCCCCTGCCACAGCAGGTCCATCTACAGCAGGTTGCACAGGTTGGCGTCCAGGCAGGTGTTGAATGTCTCCAGAGTCGGAGACTCCACCACCTCTCTGGGCAGCCTGTTCCAGTGCTCTGACACCCACAAAGGAAAGAAATTTCTTCTCATGTTGAGATGGAACTTCCTATGTTCAAGTCTGTGCCCGTTACCTCTTGTCCTGTCACTGGGCACCACTGAAAAAAGACTGGCCCCCTCCTCCTGGCACCCTCCCTTTAAGTATTTGTAAGCATTGATGAGATCCCCCCTCAGTCTTCTCCAGGCTAAAAAGACCCAGCTCATTCAGCCTTTCCTTATAAGAAAGATGCTCCAGCCCCCTAATCATCTTTGTGGCCCTTTGCTGCACCCTCTCCAGCAGTTCCCTGTCTTTCTGGAACTGGGGAACCCAAAACTGGACACAGGACTCCAGATGTGGCCTCACCAGGGCAGAGTAGAGGGGGAGGATGACCTCCCTTGATCTGCTTGCCACACTCCTCTTGATGCACCCCAGGATGCCATTGGCTTTCCTGGCCACAAGGGCACATTGCTGGCTTACGGTCATCCTGTTGTCCACCAGGACTCCCAGGTCCCTTTCGACAGAGCTGCTTTCCAGCAGGTCAGCCCCCCAACCTGTACAGGTGCACGGGGTTATTCCTCCCCAGGTGCAGGACCCTACACTTGCCTTTGTTGAATTTCATACAGTTTCCCTCTGCCCAACTCTCCAGCCTGTCCAGGTCACGCTGAGTGGCAGCACAGCCTTCTGGTGTGTCAGCCACCCCTCCCAGTTTTGTGTCATCAGCAAACCTGCTGATGGTACACTCCATCCCTTCATCCAGGTCATTGATGAATACATTGAACAGGACTGGACCCAGCACTGACCCCTGGGGAACACCACTAGTCACAGACCTCCAACTAGACTCTGCCCCACTTGCAGTTTTTTCCTGCAATCCTTGATGCATTCTGCAGATATTTGGGGATATACAGGTAAAAAGACATATATTCCTTTTTAGGGGAAAAACAGAGAAAGTTTCTTTTTTTTGCCTCTCTTCTTCTGATACTAATTTGGAACCGCACACTAAAGATGCAGAAGGACAGATTGTTACTCGTTTTCTTCTTTTAACATTTTTTTCACACTGAAATGGAGACAAAGCCACAGACTGCATAATATGGGCAATCTCTTTTTCATTAAGTAGTGATGTCCTCAAAGCAGTCATTCTGGTAAAAGGGAGAAAAATCCAAAGGGAAAGAGGAAGCTCATTTAAAGAGAGCCATTCTGTTTTCATGCAATGAAATGTACTATTTCCATGTTTAATATTAGTACAAGCATTTTACCATGTATTCAGTAAAAGCTGTGGAGGTGAGGGTGCTGGGGGATGGTTGTTGGAATGAAAAATGCACATTAGAGGAGCTTCTCATCTAAATGCATGATTTTGCTAGCCAACTTGAATTCATAGAAAGGCTATGCTATTCAGTAACTCCTACATAGTTTTGTTAGTTTTGTACCCTAATAAAATCATGAATGTTTATTTTGTTGATTTAAAGAAACATAATGTAAAAATTCTCTTTTTCTTTTCTTTTTTTTTTTTTTTTACTGTATTAGTATTAATGATTTCAAAGTGCCCTTTCTTGATGTTTTTGTCAGGGAGGCTGAGTTAACAACCTATTATTATGTACTCCTTACCGAGCTGTTAATAGCTTTAGAGTCTTTTGCAGGAATTCACCTGCTGCTCATAAAAACATTTATGTTGCTGTAGGAACTTCACCAGGTTGACGCATCTTGTATTTGCAGTGACCTTGCACAAACTCTCTGGTTCTCTTGCATATACTGCCAGAAGTACTGGCATATTATATTATCACAATGACAATTCTTTCATGACTGAGGCAGCTCTTCCTTTTTAAAAAGGTATTGTCACCTGTCTGTTCATTTCTTTTAAAATTTTTCAGATTTTTTTTTGTTTTTTAGTGATTCAAAAAATATTATTTCAGGTGAAGTTAGTTAGATTACAAATGGTCACTTCCTTGATAACAAAAATAGGAACATAACTCTTTTTGCCAGTTTCAAAAGTATAAGATCAGCATTTTAGCTTACTTGTTAGATTGTTTACTTTGTCCTTCGAATTTCATGTTAGACTAATTGGGAAAAGATTTCCATTTTTGCTTTATACTTCCTATTAACTCACTGAGGTGTTTGGAAAAAATATAACTGTAAATAGTATGCTATATTTGTTGTTGATATAATGCCAGTGTCTGTAACGTAGTCATGATGCCAGAGATTAATTTAGCCCTTTTGAGTTAACATTACAAGATAGATCTTTGCTGTTGGCCTGCACTGAGACACACAAAAATGCGCACACATGCTCACAGATACACAAAGAATATGATATTTCAGTGTCTTTTCAATAGCTATTGATATATTTATATCTGAAGAGGTTTGCATAACGAAAAATGCTAGACAACCTCAATGAATTGTCCCTATATATAGGTCAGCATGTTCTCTCTTGCCTATCATTTATTATTTGTATTGGAATGATTAAAGTCAAACTTTAATTAGTGTCAGAGTTGGTATCTTAGAGACAAAATTCATCCTCCAATACTGACTTTTGTTGGATGGTGTTGAAATCTATATTAATATTGTCAACATTATTCTATATTTATAAGTCCTGATTTTCTCTGAAAATGCAATTAGTTGTCTCAGAGAACCGTATACACAGTTAGTATGTGAAATACTCATTATCATATAATATTCATGTAGATTTAAGTTAATCCTAATGACTAAAGTAATTTATTCAAGATTTACATTAGCAATCTGAAACAATTCCATCTATAAAAGTAGGTATTTTTCTTACTTAAATGAAAAAGATAGCTTTATCAATACCACTGAACCAGAGTTAATAGCTCTCTTAGGTGTATCTGTGAACCAATTAAACAACTATTAATAGTTTTGCTTGAAGTATGACTTGTTTCCAAGCTGTTGTATATTACTAAGAATCTTTTCTGTAGTTGACAGGAAATATTCAGTGGCAAATGAAAACAAAAAAGTGTACGTTAGTCTCCTCTTCTAAGAATAAAAGGTATATATGTAGAAAATTCAACCTAGGCTTAAACCAATCTTAAAATCAACCCAGTTGCTTTACCTGTCCTACCACCCTGAAAGGCTGAAACACATTTTCAAAAGGAGTTGGAAAGGCTTGTTGCCTCACGAGGTTTTTAATACAGTATGTGGTTTTCACAAGGGCATTTATAAACATGCTTACATTACACAAACCAGTTAAAATTTTCCAGCAAGGTGTTACAAACCTGACAAAATGCCCAGCACAGAATAGGAGCCCCAATCAAAATCCTGGACCTAACTAGCTATGGACATTGTAGGGATACTGAAATTGAGTAAATTAAGCAGTTTTTGTCATCAGCACCATTAGAGCGGAGTTTTGTGTAGCTGACTAGGTGCTGTCCTACATTCTTAGGATTACTAGATTCACTTGAATTTCACGGCTTTGAAAATATGTTATGCTTTTTTGTCAAAATAAAGCATTGGCTATATCGTATTATAGTGAGTCACCGTCATTGTGGAAGTCTTTTGAAGAATTGGATCTTTGCTGTTGTATTGAAACTACACTTCAGTTGTAAAATGCTTCCTTACATTAAAAATGTCTTCACACTTCAATGTGAAATAGAGGAACCACAATTTGGGGTTCTGCCATCAGGGAATGCATCGGTTCTCTGTGTACAGCATTACTGTGATTTTACCAATTCTGATAATGCTAGACATCAGATTAGCTGCCATATGTCTCAGCAACTTAGAGACCTTCAGGTGTTTGGACTGTAGCTTTTTACGTTACAGGTTTTTTTACATGACACGAGTTGTCCCTTTTTGTTATCTTTCCTCCAAGGGCTTGTATTTTCAATTTATAAATTTCGTTATCCAGTGACCTACTTCCCATCTGTAACTAGAAGTCCTGTTCCTATGATATACAGAGATATGTTGAGTTTGACTGAACAAATCACTGATATTCATGATTATTAACTACTTCTTATAGACAAACTTGTGTATATTCAATGAAATCACCAGGAAGCAGGTTTAAAAAAAAAAAAAAATCAGTATTTTTTAAAAACAGTTTGTAATTAAACTTGTTACCTAAGGACATTTTGGAAGCCACAAGCAAAATTGGTTCAAAAAATAATTAAGTAAATTCATGGAAGAAAAGTCCGTGAGCTGTAAAACGTAATGAGGCAAATTTAGTTAATTCTGAAACCCACTAATCTGCAGATTGCTGGACGCTGGGGGGACTGCTTAAGGTGAGCATGGGGAGAAGGGACCTGTACGGCTTATGTGGAATCTCAAGTCTGCAGTGGCGAATGCAGGACCTGATTCAGAAATTTGAACTATGAATCTTATGTACCAAATTAATGACTTGGGAATGAGCCCACAGGCTGTATGTACATAGTTCTCTGGGCTTGTTTCAATACAAAGTAAGTCACGGAAGGCTTTCAATCTTCAAATTTTGCAGGATTGCACCTGTTTCCTGTTGAACTGTATTTGTGAGATGGTTTATTGTGTTATTGTGTCATTATGAGGTACACCTTATTGTTAGGTATCTCAGAGGAAACCGTGCTTTACTGTCCAAAGATGACAGCAATACTTCTGAATACTAGTTGAGTTGAACTTTACCATTAGTAAGCTAGTTCATGCTTGCAATGCTTCCTTCTTCCCAATACAAAAAGACAGTGTAGGGGCAAAAAGAATTAAATTGAGTAGAAAAATAAGAAGAATACTCAGGGACAACTGGAGAGGCTGACATTTTTATATGCTGAAGTTAGAAAGACTCCTGGAGATAGTGGTGCAGCAGTTTTCACTGGTAAATATTTTTAATTAGACAAATGTTATCAGAGTAGCTCATAACTGCTAGAAAGATGGAATTTAATATCAGTGCTTATCTGACAATTCAAGTCATGTTCCCCAGCTCCCTTTATTACATTCTGAATTGCACCCTGTTCCATCACCAGCATAAGGCTCAGAGACCTGTTTTTATTCCTTTCAATTTAATCTCCTTATCAGTATGGTCAGCAGTGTCCTATCGGCTGCCTTCACACCTGGTGTTCCCGTTTGGCTTGCCATGTTAACCATACAGCTTTTGCTCTGTCCACCTCTCACCTCGTCGTGCTGGCAAGAATATTAATACTGTTTTAGTCACCCTGTCCTCATCTGTCCTCATTTAATTTTTCTCTTTTTCATGGTTGACCTCATATCAACTCATTTCTGCCTTTCCAGCTACATAAACCAATTAAAATGAGGTTTGGCTGGGTTTTGACCTTTCCGTATTTTCTTTATGATTGGTTGTTCTGCCCCTTTTCTTGTTGACAGCTTCACTTTATGTATGGAGAAAGTGATGAGGTGACTGACAGGCAATCAAAATATAAAATATTGAAAATACAAACAGGTAAAGCACACTTAGTATTTCAGCTCCCCAAACCATTACATATCAGATTAATCACAAGGGAGGTCGAGAAGGGAAGGGAGAAGGTTACATCCTGAAGTGGCAAATGCCTTAAAATGCTGCAGGTTTCTTCTCTGAAGCAAATATTAGAGCCATCGTCAATTTTCTCTATGGCCCTACTTTTTCCTGTCAGAGTTTTCATCTTAGTTCAGATTGGTCCTCAGAACTCCATAATCACTTCTCTAAATTTACTTTAAGTTTGTTGGTTACTTGGAAACCAAAGATACAAGATTTTTAGGAAGTGTTTTTTTAAGAATATGAATGGTAACTTTGACTATTATTTCTATTATTGAAATTTTTTTATCACTCTATATTGCAATGAGAATTTACCTAAAGCTGTTGATCATATTGTAATCAAATGAGTAATTAATGTTAGAAGCACATTTTTGGACCTATGAGTCTTTTCTCTAATATGTTCCAAATATTACTGCTGGCATTCATGTTAATAGATATACTGTAGGTCAAAATAGTCTTCTAAGAGAAAATCATGTACAAAATTAGGAAAGATAAAGAAGATTTCAAAGACAGTCTTTGAATTTCCCAGGTGTAGTTAATTTTACTGATTTCAGTGTAATTACTCCTTGTCTACAACAATCTGTGTGAGATGAGAAGCAAGACACAACATGGGGCAATAGGCATTCAGAAATTATATTATGGAAATATTTTATTGCAAAGTAAGAAAATAATTTTTGAGAATGATTTGGGACAAATTAGTTGTGAGAGGAATATAGGCAATACAAATCAAAGGCAATTTCCATAAATCAGAGCTGGGGGGGGCTATGTTTTTCTTGGAAAACACAGACAGTGGATACAAACTCCACAGTTAGCTGTTGTTGGTCTTTAATAGATTCTATTTGAACTGATTAATCACATGTTGACTATAACTAGTAATTACATAGGGTTTTTTTATTCTAATGTGTATTACAACAGTAAAGTTGAGCTGACTCTGGAGGTAATTAAGTGCCATCATAGCTGATACCATGAGAAAAGTAAGGAAGGGGTTAGAGGTTTAATTTCCTGGTGGACCAGAGCTATGATTAATAAAAAGTCCTATCTTCCAGAATTGTGGTCATTCCTTTAAAATAATGATGCTTCCTCTGTAGGTCGCGTTGTGTATATCCTTCAAACTGATGTATTTAGGAAAGAGGAAAAATGTGACCACATGGTCTCATAAAAGATTATTTTTTACTGTTGGTGCTTTTATTTAAACATTGATAATGTCTGAATCATGCAACTCCAAATCTTTACTTTAATGTGGTACTTATTCAGCTTTGACATTGTGCTTTAGTGCATGGGAGAAGGACCTGTTCCCTGCAGTATATGGATTGAATCTCTATTAGTATTTCTTTCTGTTAAGTAATAGTGCTCTGAAAAGGCTAGGCAAGATTATATGGCCTAAGTACAGAATTTTCATGTTGGAGGACAATGGATACAAACTAGAAAATTTACCTGCAAGCAGTTGATAGTAAATTCAGTTACTGTCTCCCTGGATTCTTTCCACACACGTACATGTGGAAGTTGTAGGTACACAATAAGTGTGTTTTCAGCTGGCAGAAGTCTTTGAAAACCCTTTCCCCAGTATCAATTTAACAAGGCTTTTCAGTTACTCATGGGACTCAATGAAGCAAATATCTTGATTGTCACTCGCAAAATAAGCTAGAGACAGAGTAAACTGCAAGACAGTGGTAATTCCTGGAGCGCCCATTTTATATTCTAAATGATAGAAAATTATATTTGGTTATCTTTTTCAATTGCTGAAATAAAGACTGATATAATTTTGGTTAGAGCCATGTTTCTCTTTCCCACTCCAATATTAATGGTGACAAATCGTGTACACCTGAAAGTGGTTGGATTTTTATCAGTGCTTTACTGGTAAAGTTAATCTTTTAAAGGTTATTTGAACAGTATAAGCAAAATTCTGCATTTCAGCTTTTATTTCTATTAATCTTCTTTTGCACTAAACATTTTTAGTTATATATACTTTTTCTCACCTGCAGCATCACAATGTAAACTCTGTGATTGCAGTATGAGCCTAAACTGATAAAAAGTCATCACATTTTGGTTAGTCTTTATCAATATTTTACTTCATTTATGTGCACAAAGTCTTCCTTTCTGTGTTGTTTCCCTCTGAAGTAAGGCAGGCATAAAATTAGAGAGCAGCAAGTTCATATAGGGGTGGCATGTGGAGGTTTATCTATTTCTTTGCAAGTGTTAATGTCATCAGAGGGAATCCCCTTTCTTTTGAGCATATGAGAAAAATGAAATTACTCATCACTATAATATAACATCTGGATATTGAATGTATATGACATTCATTAAGAAAGTACCTACTTTCAGTGAGGCATAATGAAGAACTATCATCTAATCTGATAATGTCATGCAGTGGAAATGCTTCATTACAGCATCTGTTGATGGGAGAGATCTAGCTATTCGGGTGCATTGCAAAAGCAGAAAGCTTTTCATTATTATTTATACTACAATCCTGCTACTCCTTTAAATCTGTTTGTCTAGTCTTAGACCTTTAGCAATATTGTAACTCCCATTCAGTCAGTCTGTTTCTTTAGATGTGACAGAATGTCTTGACTATAAAGCAAGTATAAAATTATGGTAGAAACAGATTCAGATACTCACACAGAGATAGCTGCAGGAGTGAGTTTGATTCTGAAAGGTGCTCCCGTTCATGCACAGACCGAACTGTCACAGATTTGTGAACACTGTCTCTCGTAATCAGAACTATATCCGCTGACAAGAAGAATCACACAAACTATAAGAAAAATACATTTTTCTTAGAAATAGAAATTGCATTTTCAAACTTCATAATATAATTGTTTAACTTGGGTAGCTAGTCTTAGGCTCTGTACTACATTGCGTAGTCATTTCAATTGTATTTATGTTTTAATTACAGATTTTCACCAGAGAAATTTTCATTGGACTATGGAGGAGGTCTTATGAATTTCCTCATATCAGATTCTGACTAGTAGTTAGATGAGTACATTATATTAGATATACTCTCTTAGCTTATGTTTAAACCCTCAGCCCCTGTGTTCTCAGAACTGCTTCTCATGAGTCCTAAGCCGCCTTAAGATCACAAATGCTGCTCTGACACTAATGTGAAGTATCAGAGCATTTCTTGCACTTCTCATTTTAGATGAAGTCAGAGCCCTATATATAAAGGCCAGCAGTTCACTTACTGCTTGCATGCAATGGGAAGCAGCCACATCAGTGAAACTTTTCTTTTGCAGATTTTGTAGTAGTGTACAGAACAGATGTAGTCCTTGACATTTCCTATTGATCCTGGTCCCATCACTGCCAGGTCAGAGATCTGTCACAGAGCATACTGTGGTGCCTACAAAACCATGCTTCATTTCGATGGAAAAATATGGTGCATGGCAGGAAGGTTGTTGTACGTCTAAATCTTGCCACAACGTAAAATCAGGGTCTAGTAAAAGCATACACTATTATCCAAGAAATACACCTAAGTCCTGCAATTTAAAATTCACTTTTTGAACCCAGAATCCATGCAGAAGTAAGTGCATATTTTCTTTGGCAACAGTAAGACAAAGCACCCCGTACTTATCTGCAGACCAGATTCCTTTTGTTTTATTCTGAGACCGTCCTTAGCCTCCCTGGGAAAGAAGGGACAACATTGAGGGCCACCTCCATCAACCTCAAATTGTGTCTTTCTTTGAAAAGCTCTGGCTTTCCAGGTAGGCTGCAGATCTTGTCATTGTCATGAGAAGGGAGTAATGGCAAAGCACGCGCTTTTTGTAGAATTGTCTTATGTATGAATCCCATCCAGAATTCCATTGTGTGAAACAGTCACATAAAACAATGTGAAGTTTCAGCTATTAATCATTTTATCTCAAGTTTGAGCAACTTTCTCCTCAGGTACAAGCTTCTGAAGCTTTTTCTTCTCAAACACCACAAGGTGACAGGTTCCCTTTCCCCTGTTTCATTTGCAGTAAGAAATCCTACCCCCTTTCCCATATGACTATGGCATTACTTTTATGCTCATGTACTCCTAGACATATTTTTTTTGATTCTGTGGTGGATGGCATTCAGAGGCTGCGGAAAGGAAAGAAGAAAGGAAATGGGAGGGCACAGTGATGGGACCCCTCAGGGCTTCCCACAGGTGGCCACAGACAGGTGGTGAGGGGACAGCAAGCCAGACAACCCTTGGATGTGACCAAAATACCTTCCACCACCCAGAAGGGACAAGCAGAGATGGCTGCTCTCAGGAAACTGCTGATAGACACAGCCTGCCCACACGGATGGAGGGACCCATTTTGTTGATTAAATGTTACCATTATGGTCCTTGTCACACTCATTATCTTTGACCAACTACAAATAGCAAATTATGCTTGATAACTGTCTGTCCACATCCCTGGTTAGGAAGCCGCACTATCCCAAATGCTATGTTTTACACAAGCAGTAGTTAGCCTGTAACAACAGATATAACATAACCGATATAGCTCGGATTGTTTTCTTCAGAAGTCATTCCCAGTTCTTTGCTGCCACTGGCCTTGTTCTGCAGGATTCAGGGAGTAAATCTTACTGGGTCTTGGGGAGTCTACACGAATTTTTGACAAAATTTCCATTTCCCTCCTCCTCTGAAGGAACCTATTTCTTTTTACAGTTCCATCAAATTATTCTGAAACTTTATTTCTGCAGTCTTTCCAGCAGGTCAGAAAAAACAGTAAATTGTTAAATGCTTAGAACTTGATTTCAAGCAGCAAGGTAGTCTGGGGAAAGGAAATGTCTTGCAGCTGTTACATTTTGCAGTGAAATTGCTTAGGTGCTGGTCTTCTCCTTATCTTACACGTTGCAGAGCCTAAATAAAAATTTCCAGAGCATTCCAGAGTGTCTGCATCATGACAGATGGAGCATGTAGTACTCATTAAAACTTTGAACTGAAGCATACCAATACCTGTGTAAAACAAGCATTTGCTGTTTACATAACCGTTAATGAACATATCCAGAATCTTTCCTTCACTGGATGTCATGTCTTTACCTGGACTGAAGTGTAGAAACAGAGTCTTCTATTGATATTGTATTTAATAGGCAAGATGACAAACATTGGGCCATACCTATGATTCAGTGTGGTCTTAGGATAGTGCAAAATCAGGTGGTTCCTTTTTTTTTTTCCTAATTCTTAGATTGGATTTGAGCTGATGGCTAGCTTGTGTTGAAAGACTTGGTCTCTTTGGGCAGAAATGTATACACTTTAGTCAGCAACTTCATTACTAAATAAATTCAAGTCTTGTGTTCTCCAAGTCTGCATATCCTGGCCAAGTTACATGTTAAGTTATATAACCTCTACAAATGGAAGTCCCTGGAAGTTGCACATATAACAAGCCTCTAGAATAGAAATGAGCTATTCCTGACACACTGAATGTTTGTCAAATGTCCATAAAGTAGCATGAAAACTTCTCTGTATATGAAGGAGTTCTCTGTTTCCTTACAAATCTGAGTATTAACATATTATACCTTTTTTGCTCACATACATGCTATTTTTCAAGTTGAAGCAACCTTAATCGCAAACACACACCCCCCCCCAAAAAAAAAAAAAAAAAACCACCCCAAACACAAAAACATCACTTTAATAGCTTGGCCTTCTATCAGAAGAAAATAAATATTTTCTGAAAATTCTTTTAAAAAGTATGTCTAAAATCCATTAACCTTTTCAAAATGAAGTTACAACATTTCAAGTAAATCTTCTGATAGTTATAGAATTTCTTAGATGGTATATTAATTGTAGTCTCCATCCCTAAGATTACATGTACACAGTGTCTTATGATTTCAATTTAAATATACACTCCCTGCTGTTTCAGAATTTGGTAATAAACTGTAGAACAAATCAACACTTCCTCTTGACATACTTTCTCAAATTATTGCCACTATTTGAAGTGAGCATTAAATGCAATTATTTTAGATAATGATGATTGTTGCCTTCCCTCTCCTCCTTCACTTAACAGAATCATTAGATTATTTTTGTGTGTTTGTTTTTAATTTGGTTTTCTTAGCCATCTCCTTGTACGCCTACTGGAGGAATACTGATATGCCTGCTGCCCTATGCTAATGTGACTTTGTTACACGATGACTGAAGTTACCTCAGCATGTTTTGTATTAAACTGTTTGTTTTATATAAAAAAATAGATGTATGTTGCTCAGAAAAGGTTAAGAGTCCGACAGAATCTAACTGAAACCTATTCTTCTCCTGGTTATATCTCTTCTGTGAAACAGATTGTTTCCTTCTTAACAGGCTGGAAGCACCCCTTGAATAACTTATACATACTATAATATTACTGCATGGTATAATAAATGTATATGGTGCCCTATGGGTATCACACTTGGATTGTTAAGCATATGACAAGGACATTTCTGCTCATATGTCAGTTTGGAAACAAATCTGGCTGCAATGAAGTAAAGCTAGCCTTAAGGCACCTTATAAATGATTACTGATTTATCAAGTGACAGTAACTAATGACAGGGATCTTTTAAGTCATCCTCTCATGTAAAATTATCATTGGTGACCTCACTAGCAAAGCAGCACTTAGTTTTCACACAGCAGTCAATGTGGCTGGTCTCCATACTACAGCAGCTGGTCTGCAGTGGTAATTCCCAGTGATCTCTGCACACTGTGATTCTCACTGATCTCTGTGGGAGTCAGGAATTCTCAGCAGATGCCCAGGATCAACTGTTAGGAGATAAACAGGGGACTTTTGCAGAGAGTTTCTCCTTACAGACTGTGAAAGGGAATTTCACATATGACTACATGACAGCTACCAGGAAAGGAAAATTAAGTTCAACAGCAGTGAAGCAGTTGAACCATGCTAGAAGTTTATAGACTTTAAAGAAAAAGTTAATTTTTATTTTCTTTTACCCACAGGTCTACCCACGGATAGCGCCGGCATTTTGGCACTACCTGCGGGTAGAAGTGAGTAGCGGGTATTTGAATACTCCCACATCTTTACTTTACAGCTTACCAGTATTTACTGACCTCCTAGTTTGTCCATTGTGCAAAAATAATTAGCGACCATTCTAGCTGCCATTTTCTGTGAATGTAGTCTTGTACTAATTCCATATTGTTTTGACTACAGTGCAATTACTAACCCAAGTCACAAAGATGTGATGTGTTTCTACGCAAGATTAAAGACAAAAAATTGAAATCTAAGTCAAGGCCATATCATACATTATGACTATAGCCCAAAATCAAAGTTCAGAAATCCATACCTGCACCGCCTTTTATAAACACATTTTACATTCATGAGAAGAATGTGGAGCTTCAGTTCTGCTATATCATTATTGCAAAGTTTGTGCAACTCAACTTGATCTCATTTCTCCCCTCTTTTGTCCCTCAGGAGCATGAGCAGCTCAGCTATTCCTCCACAAGGTCCAAGGCTCCAAGTGTTATCATCACAGGTCTCAAGCCAGCCACCAAGTATATATTTCATATCAGAGTCAGGACGGCAGCAGGATACAGCGGCTATAGCCAGAAGTTTGAATTTGAAACTGGAGATGAAAGTAAGTTTCACTGAAGGAAAAAAAATCAAATACAATAGAAGTAGCATCTAACTCTGAAACAGTGAGATGTTGGGAGGTTGAATGGCTGAATCCATACCATTTGCTTATAAGAAAATGACCACTGCTGTAAGATAAAAAACAAGTAAGCCTCAGCCTCATGCTTCCGGATTTTTAACAACAAATAGAAATTTTAGCCCAACACTGCAGCTGAAGGAATGTTTTCTTCTGCATAATTTCATTATGGGACCCCTTCAACTTGAGATATTCTGTGGTTCTATGGTCCTTTCTTTGCTTAAAGGAGGCCTCCCTTTGGACGTCTAGAAATACCCTTACCCAGGCTTTATGTAAGTCCAGCGGCTTTATGCAAGCTCCCAGAGCACAGTGATGGAGTCTTTTCTCTGTACATTTAGTGCTCCCAGAGTCCACAAATGAAAAAAAAAAAAACCAACTTCTATATGTATTTCTATCAACCAGTAAGCACTAAATTTGCCAGTAAGAAGCAAAAAGCCTAGATATTCCTACAGAATATGCAAAAAGGCTTGATGCTGTGTATGAAGTTCATGCTCTGAACAATTTTATATTTAAGTCATGTATTGCCCTACATGTTCAAAGGCACTGCAAACAAGGTATTTACAAGCATTTGAGATACAATTAGTGTAGTAGATACAACACTAAAACACTCATTAATGAAATTACTTTAATTAACCAATTATGTATACCATGTTTTTCATTCGTGTTTTAGAATTCAAGTGGTTTAAGCTAAAGTACAGACTCAAAACTCTGTAAGTGTTTTCAAGAGCACCCATGGGTTTGTGTTCCCTTTTCATTGCATCTTAACTTCTATTTCAAAAATGTTTCAGGAATAGATTTCCAAGTGCATAATGCCTAATTGGACTTTTTAAAATTTTCTGGGTACTTAAGCCAATAGGTTTGAATAGGAGTTGAGCACTTGGGTGCTTTCAAGAATTCCAGTATATCCTCTCTGCATCTTCTGGTGCAAAAAATATGAGGCTTTAGGCACCCAGGGACATAACTCTTATCAAAAGTAAATGTTATTAAAGCCTTTATGAGCCTATGTCATGTTTGTGAAAATGCAACTTGCCCATCTAAATCGGGAAGACTGTGGTTCCAGTGACATTTCTCTCATTGGCACTGCTGATAGGAACATCTCCTGGGAGTGAGATTCCACCTGCTCCTTCCCAGCCCCACGTCTCCTTCTCAGTTGCATTAATGCAACTAGCTGTTGGGCTAAATGGTGAGTTAGAGCTCACAACACTCTCAAACATTTATTTCCTCTATTACTTTTAAGCACCCAGTGTGAATCTTGATAGTGAAACATAAATACACATTATATGTTTGCTTTTTACCAACATGTATTGCTTAAGCTTGTGCCTGACTGAAAGTGTTTGATTTGTTATAAATATAAGGCATTGTGTGATTGAAAGGAAATGTAGACAGAGGAGTTTTTGTTTATGATCAACTGAGATGGAGGTCGAGGGAAATTCTGCCGCTGTTTGAAATAATACCTGGGGCTAGTTAAAGACTGCAGCTTAATTAAACGGGTAGTTCAAACTACTATGGTCTTACTCAAGTATTTATACAGTACTGCTTTAGATTTCAAAGGGGGAAAAAAAGCAAAGTAAGTGCCTGCTGGTAAATATTGCTTATTTCAGATTGATGCAGTACTCAGTGACAAGTCAAATGATGCCTTGTTACTCTCCAAATATCTTACTTCCTGACATCAGTATTTTTAAAATTGGTCGATTCTAAACTTCAAGACAATATCAGATTATTATGATCATTCATTTGTGCCCCTTTCATAACAAGGGCTGTACCTCTGTAACTTTTCCAGACAGCTAATGACAACAGATGGAAAAGTAGCATCTATCGTATACAAATAGTCTTGATTTAAAGTCTTCCAGTAATGGGGAGCTCACCATATTTATAGGTAGATAGTGCCAGTGCTTAAGCCTCATAATTAAAAATTTGAACCTTATTTCTAGCCTGAGTTTTTTTATTTAGCTTGCATCTTGTGATCCTTTTCTACCAAATTAAAAAGCCTATCAGAAATTTCTTCATCATCTAAATGTGCGTATGCCATTTTTAAGAATTCTCTTGTCTTTCTCATAAGTGATATAAATGCTCCCTCTCACTCTAAAAAAACCCAGTTTTTCCAAACAATGAATCAATTTGTAGCTTTCCAAAATTTTAACATCCTTTTTGAAGTATATCAGAGCTGAATCTGATACAGAATTAAACTGGGAAACTAAACCTGTTTGTGATGCCATAAAAGGATCTGACACCGCTTACCTCCTTGTAATTCAATTTTCTGTTACTTATACATCTAAGCACTTGCTGCCTGAACTAGACCATTGTCTTACACAACTGAATAACTATAACATAGCAACATTTTTGTCAGTACCATTGTATTCCAAGATGCTGACTTACATGTAGATGGATGGATTGGGGAGGGTTGTGTTGAGACTTAGACTGCATAGTTATAGCAGTACATGTAAATTGTTGGCATGCATCTGTCTTACAAACCAGTCCACGTCAAGCTGTGTAGGAATCAATCTTCATCGTTTACTAATCTGGTAGTACGCAGCTCAGATGAAAATTTTCTGATTTTTTAATGTATATTCTTATCAATTATTCTGAAAGATACTAAATAATATCAGACCAAGGCAGGGTATTGTAGCTCCCTCCATCCCTACCCATTAGAAACAAGTTACTTGGTGAAAATTCCACATTTGCAGTTACTTTTTGTTGTCTTTTGGTTAGCCAAATTTTAATTAATTTCATGTGAGCTATACCAATTTTATGTAAAGTTGTTTTCATGAGAAGGCTGGGAAGACTAGAGCCTTTTAAAAATCTGTGTTGTCAACAGAAAATTTATCAAGAAACAATCTCATAAAAATGACCAAAAATATTTCAAGTCATGTTTGATAAAAATCCTTCTCAACTGACATTATCTTGTAACATCCTTCAGCTCTCTACCAATTGTCCATTATAGTTGTAGGATCTAGAGAAGAATTCCAGGACCAGTTGCAGGTGAACATCTAATGTTATTCTGTTTACTCTGCTTGAATATTGACATAATTGGTTATTAAATAGAGGTAAAGTGAGCAATCCAAAATTAGGATTTTTCTTCAATAGGCAAGTTGCAAAAAAATAATGGTTCATCAATTATGAGACATGCATTTCAATGTCCTAAAACATACTGGCCTTGGCAGGACAGTGCTGTCATGCCTTCTCCAGTTTACTGGTTGAAACACGAGCTGTGCTACTTCAGTTACATAGGATAAAATTAAGTATATCATTACTAGGAACACTAAGGCATTTTCATATAATTGTTAATGGTGGTGCATGAAGCAGAAAGAAGACCAACTCTGTAGCAGTAATTGAAAAACAGTCAGCTTTTTGGGAAGCACCCTCACTTAGGGTGCTCAGACCAGCAGACTGAGGCAGCTGTTGCTTGGGGAGCATGTTGTTGCTGAACTCCTCTCCCTGCTGCACAAACCGATAAATGGAACATCTAAAAGAGTAAAAATTGTGCTTTCTTTGTGAAAGGAAATGGAGATACCTAGAAAAGTCAGAAAAATTCTTTTCAAGGAGGCAGGGATGGATGGATGAATGGGTGTTGTCAGGCATTTCTTCCACTGTTAAAGCTAAGAGGCTACTGCTGAAAAGTGTAACACCTTTGCAAAGTATAGTAGCTACAGCTTTTGACTGTGTGTTCCTTATTCCTGTTTGATTCCGTCTCTCTGTTTCAGCACCTTACAGGCAAAAAAACACTTCCAGCAAAGCTGACAGGGCTTCATACCCTCCAGCACACACACGTGTACCACTGCTGTGGCTATAAATTGAAGCATAACCTCACTTTTACTTCCTGCTCTTAGGGATAAAATCATAGAATAGTTTGGGTTGGAAGGGACCTTAAAAGGTCATCTAGTGCAACCCCCCTTCAAGGAGCGGGGACATCTTCAACTAGATCCAGTTCCTCAGAGCTCCATCCAACCTGACCTTGAATGTTTCCAGGGATGGGGCGTCTATCACCTCTCTGGGCAGCCTGTTCCTGTGTTTCAGTACCCTCATAGTAGACAATTTCTTCTTGTATGTAGTCTAAATCTACCCCCTTTTAGTTTAAAACCCTTGTATAGATGCCTCCTGATTATGTCAAGAGTACCTGGTGTCAGGAGTACCAACTATCTGACTCACCACGAAAAACTGACCCTTCCTAGGGTGGAATGAAATGTATTCTGAGAATAAAATAAACATTTGTCCTAGGGCAAACATGCTTTAATCTCTAACTGTTTTCTCTCTCCCTCTCTGTTTTTCTCTCTCTCTTTTCTAACTAGCTGTTTATAGAAGTCTTACTTTCTTTGTTGGGTTTTTAAAAAAAATTAATTAATGATTCAAAGATTTTTTTTTTCTGGAGGAATATTTTTTACTATATCACCTCAGAAGCCCTTGTGACTAGACGAATTCGTAAAATATTGAACAATTTACAGCTGTTAGGCAGTATAGTGTTTTCATGCTGTAGTTTTCTTATGGAGGGTTCTAAAACTGAGGGTGTTTCCCATGTCAGCCTTCCCGTCATTAGGGAAAAAAAATCTGAAAGGGAACTAGTTGGTTTTTTCCAGAAGGGACCTAAGGGGCAAACTAGCCTGTGTGCAGTGTGAACTAGTGCTTGAGCTGAACACGGTGATAAATGTAAGCTCATGATGATTTTCAATCCAAAAGCAATGTAGGCTTTTGTGTGCTTCAAATAAATCATATTAGCAATGAAAAAATTAAAATTTCAGAAATTCTAACAGAAATCCTGACTAGGTATTTTATAAATTTGAGGACTGTGAAAAATCAATTGGCCTGAAATGCTGATCATGATAAAACAATAACTTTAATTTCTTTACCATAGGCATAGGTGGTGACTTTGTTGTATGCCAGATCTGCTGAATTCTCACATTCTTCCACCAGTTTTTTTTCCACAACTTTTTGGCCTCAAATCATGCTATTTTGGATTTGCCACCAGATGTAATTTAGACCCTGAACTCCATTCTTTCCAGAACTCCAAAGCTCAAGGGAGGCATCCTGAATCATTGATTCTGATAGAGGTCCGATACTGTTCCAAGCGTGTGGTCTGATTCATGCCACAACAGAGAAACTGTCCCTAGGATTTCTAGAAGTAAATTGAATTGCCAATGCAAAATAAGAGATTTTTTTTTTTGTTACAATGTTTGAGGTTTTGACAAGAGTAAATTATATTTCTGGTTGAAATGAAAAAATGAGACGGACCATATCTCTTATTTAGAAACTGTCTCACTGTATCTCTCCCCATGTCTGCCTAGTCCATTCAAAGTAGTCAGCGTTGGATACCTCAGAATGTCTCATTTTAGTCTTGGGGTATTTCTTTACTGTGTTTTATATTTTCAGCCATTTGTTCTTCAAATCTGACTTTGACCTATCTCGTTTCTCTACTGTATGTGCCCAGAAGCCCCAGAGACTTTACTTTTCCTCTGTATTTCCTAAACAAGAGCAATATCCTTGCTCGGATCTCAAACTGCTTGCACAGGCTTTCCATTCATCCACTGGTCAGGAAGCTAATGTTAGGGGCAACACTTGGAAGAAGGCTTTTCAAGTGAATACATACCAAAAAGTTTTACATTTTTATGCTAGTGATGGCATTATTTTTCTCTTTAAAAAGTCCTTTTTAAGATTGCCATTCCATTGTCTCCTCCCTTTCCCACGTTTCCTCTTAGACTGGAGCCCATCAGCTCACTGGAGCACAGCAGCTGCAGCACTTCTGAAAATGTAAAGGCTACCCTAATTAGACTTGATATTTTTCTTTCGTATTGTTCTTAAGCCCTGTTGTTTAAAATACCTTGTAAATCCATCTGACAGCCAGTTTGTGTCTATTAGAGCTCCAGTTCTCACCATCCACACTTGTCTATCTTACAGCTACTCAGTATTATCTGTCTTGCTGTCTTTCTGTCAACTTTTTTATCTTTCAGTCTGCTGGAAGGTCCACTGCCTGATAGATGTCAAATTGAAATAACTAAAGTATGCAGCTAAGAGACAGAAGTGAGCTGTCATTAGGGCTTCCAGCCCTTTTATACCAAATACACAGTTTTTAAAAAGATTTTGGAGAAATTGGCTCAAAGAAAAGAAAGGAAAAAAGGGCTGGAAAATTCTCTCTCCCTTTCATCCTCTTGCACTGTGACTAGAACACCTGCACCATTTCTGCCAGTCTGCCCAGTGAGGAAATGAAGAAGACTCGGGATATTTCTCTTCAGCCCAGAGTGGAGGGAAGTTGCAGCTCCCCCTCCACAAATTTGGGTGAAGAACCCAGAGAGGAGTTGAGATGGGGCACAGATGTAAAGAGTAGGTGGTGGGGACCGAACTAACACCAGACTGGATGCAGAAGGGATTTTTGGGCTTGGTGTTAAGCAAGGAAGCTGGAACAATGCAATTAGACACTTTAAATGCTATTGCAGGCGTATAACTGGAGTTAAGCATGAAGAATAACTGGAGGGAAGAGTTTATCTGGATAATATGCTTCTGGGTAAACATATGATACATAGTGCAGTTTTAAAATGAAATCACATCTTTGACTAATAACATTAGTTGCAGCTACAAAGTGTTTGAAGAGTTTTTACACCCAAACCTTATAGTGTACTATCTAATCATCTGCTGGGTTAAGTAATAAATCCTCCCTCTTCCTTGTCTTATGCCACTCATTTTTTAAAGTGTGTTTTTGTCAAAATGAACTTGTTGAGAAGGCAGGCAGAGGTAATGAAACATACCACTAGACAAAACAGCCAGCCCAGTCAGATGGGTGCTAAGCTCCCTTATGAGTCTTAGCACTGTTGGTCATTTACATATTCCTATTGCAGAAGCACTTCCTCACCACCTTGCCTATCAACTTTAACTATCAAATGGAGCATGACCCCATACGTGATACGATACAGCCACATTCATCCCTAATCACAGAGCTACTAATCACCGCTGCAGTGGATGGATTTGGGTGGTGCATAGTTGGCAGATATGAGACCACGCACGGGACAGTGTAGAGACAGCAAAATACTGATTTTAGCTGCATGAATCTGGCCATGTTGTCTAACAAATGAGATTCTGGAAAAAATGCTACGTATTTCTATGATTAAATGCAGCACTCTAATATGTACACACAAATAGATGAAATAAGGTTGCAGGAACTTGCTTGGCTTTGCAACCTATCATAATGGTTTTTTAAACTGAGCTTTTCTGTCTTGCCTAATCAAGGATAGTGCTGAGGAGAAACACAGGGTTGTATACCAATATGCACAGCTGATGGAGAGGAAAAATGAAGGAAGAAAAAGCAGGAAATTAAAAAAAAAAAAAAAATCAAGAACATGCACAACAGAAACAATGTATGTTAAAGTTCTTATTATTTACAATTTGAAATTTACCTTAAGAGAAAGCTCTAGAAATGAGAAAAGAACAAGAGAGATTGAGGGACACGCTGAATTTAATTTAGAATGGCAACATGCTGTAAAAATTTTAATTATTGAGTGTCCCAGATTACTGTCTTCTCACTGCGTAGGTAGTGTTTTACGGAACCTCTTCCCTGTGTGTGAGGAGTTTGTGCATGCACATACACATATGTGTTGTTCACTGCACTGTGCCTTTATTGATTTCTCGAAGGATCGCTTCGAGCAAAAATAAGTATTTCCATCATTTTGCCTTACCTGCCTCTCTGTCAGTTTTTAACAAATCCACATTTTTCAATTATACTTGTCTGTCATTTGACATTTTTATCTGACAAGTAAATTAAGGTCATCAAGAAGTTTCAGGCTTGAAAGCCCCTTATAGTGATTTGGCTACTTGAAAAGAAATCCTAATATATTGGGCTCTGGCACCTCTGCCAACACACTAAAATACAAACAAGAGCAACAGCATGATCACTTCTTAAGTAAGTGCAGTCTCAGCTGAAAATCTTATTGCTTAGAGGTGGAAAGAACTAAGTCAGTCTGGAATTTCTCCCCTTCGTGAATTTGACTCTGGTTCTGGATAGAAAATGTATGTTATTAAACTGATAGATTGCATTCTGTTTAAGCTAAAAAACCAAGAAATAGCAGCACCATTCAGCAGAAATGATCCAGGACGCATGAATTTCTTAATCTCTATAGCTTCAGAGTGCTTCTTTGGACCATGGAATCAGTCCCTACGTTGCATCTTTAATTCTCACAAATAAAGGCCCTGGGTTGTCGCCTTGGCAATGAATATCTGTTGAAGAAAACCACGGGTAATTTCTCTGAGCCCATGGTTTGCTTTTCTGCTGCTGAATTCACTACTTTTGCACACTTATTTTTCTTATTTAAAAAAAAAAAAAAAGAAAAAGCTGCAGTTTGTCTCCTCATTTCCATTTCAGAGGTGGGCAAGACAGACTCGTCTAAAACCTCCTCCTCCATTTACAGCTTCAAACCCTGCCTGGCTGTAACAACCTTTGCAACATTTAGCACAACCCCCCACTAGCCTGAAAACAGTATTCAGCGTTTGATTTGGAGAGCCTGTTACTATTTGCATTGTTCCATGTGTGGCATGATGTTTGTTACGTTGTATTTTTCCAGTTAAATCTGACCCTGGGGAACATAACAGGATGCAGAGCTAGAATCCACTCCATAGTATCACTAGATACCGTTCTTAGAGATTAGCTATTCAGTGAGTATTTGCTACATCGTTTACTGGAAGATGTATATATTTAACATGTCTGTGGAGAGCTTATGACCACAGATACAGAATGCCTTGTAATTTACTGCCAGTGCATATCTCCATTAAATTATATGTATGGAAAGCTAATGGCAAAAATTTAACAAGTTGCTTTTGCTGAAAATTTGACACAAATTACTATTGTTTTTATTTGCTTTACTACTACTACAAAGACAGTTTACACTGCTAATTTCTAAACCACTTGCAAACATTTTTTTGGAGCCAAATATTCTTCCTGGAAACAGCATTTTATGAGCCTTTGGGCATTGTATTGGGCTACATCGACTGCAAAGTGAGAGAACATAGACTGCTGAGCTCTCTTTTCACAGCAACCTAGGTGATTTCCCTAAGCTTTAATCATCTGGTGCCTAAGGAAAGCTGGAGATTTTGCTTATAGAACAGTTTGCAAGTTTAGAAAATGAAACTTGCTTTCCTAATAAATCTAAAATGTATTTTCTTTTCTACGTTTACTACTGTTGTCAGAGGTCATTGAATAGAATTATTTATTCATGTTTCAGAAAAATGTTATTTTTTCTTATGGAAACAGTAAGAATTAGGTAAATGTCATGTGGTGAAAATGTTCAAGTGTAACTGAGTTTAAGAAATACAACTTAGGATTCACAAGACAGGGGACAGAGAAAAAAACTAAGCTTAATTCTTTTTCTGCCCCTGTAGTATTTAGTCAGTGAGGACCAACCAAACTTTTAAGTAGGTACTTTGTCAATGTAAAGATTTAATATTCTACAGAATAAATTCTTAAAAAGGGCAAGTGTCTAGAGACTGGATAATTTTAGGTGATCTTTTTTAACTCCTAAATGTCCTACAAAAAGCAGAGAGAAAAACACAAGGCGTAAGAAATTTTTTTTTTAACTACAGTGATGTCAATCACCAGAGCATGTTATAGGTAAAACTATATATTTTGTGACAATAAAAATAAACACCAGACATACACGAGAGTGTGTGAGGCTACACATTAAGTATGCTTTTTCTGCTTTGCTTGCTCCTGAATGCAGTTTAATATCTCTTACACACATAGCACTGCTGCTGAGTTCGCTGGGACAGTTGGATGGAAAGAAGTTCTGAATTAGATGCAGGATTAAGCTAAATAAAGCTAAAGAAAAAATATGTTCTAGTTTTCTGTCCAAAATCATATGATATTCAAACTTTAGTAAATTGCAAGTGTTCTGATAATGCCAGTCCCTCATTCTAAAAACCTGTAAACATCTTCTCCCCATCATCCTAGTTGGGTCATGGATTACAGTTTTTCACTTCACAGGCACATTTGCATCTGATGTCCTTGCTAAACACCAAGGAAACTATTACATAGTAACTGCAACATTTGACCAGTGAAATGCTACCACCCATTCAGCGAGAACCCTGGGTGATGGAGCTTTAACCTCTTTTTTTTGTGTGTGCTTTTCTTTCAGCTTCTGATATGGCTGCGGAGCAGGGACAGATTCTTGTAATTGCCACTGCTGCTGTTGGTGGATTCACTCTCCTGGTCATCCTGACTTTGTTCTTCCTGATCACTGGGAGGTAACTACCACTACAGTGTTCTTTTTTACTCAGGGTCAGTCTCATCAAAAACTAAGAAAGTAATAATAATAGCTAAGTCATTCACCACATATTCAGTGCTAAAATAAGGGTTAGGCATAGAAGGGTGACTGACCTCTTTGTTCAGCACTGCTCATACTCGCAGTTTTATTGTGAGGGTTGTTTTTTGTAAAAGCCCAATTTGGGGAGCTAAGCAATTATGTGAAATCAGGAAATAACTTGGCTGTTTTTAAAATAAGTTTCTGGACGTCTTGCCTGCAGAGAGAATTTAAAAATACAATATACCTGCACTATCAAGGCTCTGACATTAGAAGACAAAAATCCACAGTGTGTTTTACAAAATCTGTAACTGTCAATTGCTTTGTAGGATGCAACCTTAGGATTTTTGATGTCTTGGGATTGGCAATGTAGCACTTGAATGGACAATTTTTTATTAATTTTACTCTATTAAATTTGTAGGAAAAATCGTACTCAACTGTTTATATATTCTATATGCAAATTTCTACATGAATTAAGAGAAAATGTAGGAACTATGTAATGAAATTAAACTAAGGAAAGGTTTACTCCAAAACACTAGAATGATTCTATTGCCGGGGATATCACTGGTAAAGAGAAAATAGCTTCCTGCAGGACCTGTTTTATTGCTTTTTGACGCTTTTTTTTTTTTTTTTTTAAATATGATTGAAGATATCCCAATTAAATATACATTACAGTAGCACTGTTGCACTGGCGGGAGAAGTTCACCAGTCTGGAAAATGACTGTTTTTTATAACCACCCTGATTCTTATATTTACAATTCTTTTAGTACAGTGTTGATTGTCCACCTTCCTTCAGTTGGTGTGTTGATCAGGATCAGATAATGACATGATGCAAATTGGATGAGAAAGCATTTTGATTTGCGTGGCCAGATGCCATGCTCAATTACACACTGAAGGTTTTAAGGGAACTCACAAATTCTAATTGGACTTGCTAAAAAATGCACGAAGAGGTTGGAACATCAGTCCTTGCTGGAGCTCAGATTCCCACAAGCGTAGCTGCCTCCATGGTGCCTTGTTTCCTTTTTCACTGAGCCTCCAGGTGTTTCCTGTGTAATTTCAGGACTTCTCCTGCTTCCACCAGGAAGCAAAGCAGAATTTAAAAGGATAAAAACATTATGTGCCCATCTCCTCTGTAAGACATCAGTGGCACTGCAGTGCCGCCATGGCTCCAGAAGGCCTAAAACCACACTGATACTCTGTAGAAGTATGGGCTTTTGAGCAGAGGAGTCGGGCTCACAGCTCCTGCAGTAAGCTCTGCAGGGGAGGTTGTGTGGAGCCCTCTATACCCATTTCCCCTCTCACTCCTTTGCGGGGTCAAAAACCAATGGGATGGCTGGGCTCTAAGACTGGTCGTGAATGGAGTTAAATCCAGTTGGCAGCTGGTCACAAGTGGTGTTCCCCAGGGCTCAGTACTGGGGCTGGTTCTGTTTAATATCTTTATCAATGACCTCGAGGAGGGGGTCGAGTGCACTCTCAGTAAGTTTGCAAAGGACACCAAGTTGGGTGGGAGTGTTGACCTGCTTAAGGGTAGGAAGGCTCCACAAGGGTATCTGGATGGGCTGGATCAATGGCCCGAGTCCAATGGTATGACATTCAACAAGGCCAAGTGCCAGGTCCTGCACTTGGGTCACAACAAACCCATGCAGCACTACAGGCTTGGGGAAGAGTGGCTGGAAAACTGCCCAGCGGAAAAGGACCTGGGGGTGTTGGTGGACAGTTGGCTGAACATGAGCCAGCAGTGTGCCCGGGTGGCCAAGGCAGCCAACAGCATCCTGGCTTGCATTAGGAACAGTGTGGCCAGCAGGAGTAGGTAAGCGATCGTCCCCCTGTACTCAGTACTGGTGAGGCCCCACCTCAAATACTGTGTTCAGCTTTGGGCCCCTCACTACAAGAAGGACATTGAGGTGCTGGAGCGTGTCCATAGAAGGCAACAAAGCTGGTGAAGGGTCTAGAGCACAAGTCTTCTGAGGAGCAGCTGAGGGAACTGGGGTTGTTTAGCCTGGAGAACAGGAGGCTGAGGGGAGACCTTATCGCTCTCTACAACTACCTGAAAGGAGGTTGTGGAGAGGTGGGAGTTGGTGTCTTCTCCCAAGTGACAAGCAATGGGACAAGAGGAAATAGCCTCAAGTTGTGCCAGGGAAGGTTTAGATTGATATTAGGAAAAATTTCTTCACGGAAAGGGTTATCAATCATTGGAACAGGCTGCCCAGGGAAGTTGTGGAATTGCCATCCCTGGAGGTATATAAAAGATGTGTAGATGTGGTGCTGAGGGACATGGTTTAGTGGTGGTTTTGATAGTGTTATGTAGATGATTGGACTCAATGACCTTAAAGGTCCCTTCCAACCTAGGTGATTCTATGATTCCTTCAGACATATAAAACAGCCAGTGGAAGAGCCTCCATATGAGCAGGATTCTCTGTGGAGTTTCCTTCTTACTTGGCTTGAGGACAGAAAAAATCCAGAGTTGGGATAGTGTTCTGCACTCGTCCTTTCCTGGTTGAGAGCCTGTGTTTACACTTAGAGAAAAGATGTTACACTGGCTCTTCTGAATGTGATAATGGTCATCATAGATGTGGCTGATACCAATAGATGGTGCTGCACTTTCATACTTGTAATTAAGTTTCTGTTGGTGTAGCATAACCTCTAATTTAAAAAGAAAGTGAAGTCCTATCAGTGGAGGATGGAGGTTTTATTTGCAGTACCCCAGCAACCAAATATAGCACTACAGTAGCTACCATTATGTGAATTAATGCGCTCTCTGCTAAATAATAAAACCAGTGAAATCCAGCATTCTGTTGAAGTTAATGGGAGCAGTTAACATTGGAACATATTGTGACTTTAGACAATCCTAGAAGCTAAGTAAATATTCCAATAATTACTACAAACACTGACAAACAGGGTCTTTCTTCTTCAGAAGAGAGAGGAATTATTCAGACGAAGACAAACTTTTGGAGAAGACGATTGTGTGGAATCCTTACATGGAATCCTGAAACATAATTCAAGCACTTCCTTTAGAAAAAACTCACTAAACTCAGAATTGAAAAAAATGTGGAAATGGATTTCTTTTTATGTTTATTCCTCCTGTTTGCTACTGTTAAGGATATCAGAGATTCTCTTAGCTTTCTAACATCTTACTCAATGGGACCATTTCAATTATGTAAGATATGAATTCATTTGAAGTGCTGCTTAAATGCAGTGATAAGAGTGTATTCCACAGAAGACAGAGCAAGAAAAATTTGAATAAATACTCAATTTACTCTAGGGCTGGAGGTAAATTTCTGCTTGAAAAATGGGATTGGTACCCTACAGATGTATTCTGCTTCACTGTTTAGAATTAGCAATTTGATGAGCTGTCGAGTCACAGGGCTGCTGATGAGTCTATTCATAGTGGAGAGGCTGGGTTAAATGAGCACCTGCCTCTGCACTTGGCTGAGTGATTATCCACCAAGAGCAAGCAGGAAGCACCGCTAGCAATTGCAGACAGAAAAATGAAAACGACCGAGACTTCAAGGCACAGGATATACAATGAGACAGGAGTCTTGGCTAAATTCCAGGAAATGCGACGTTAAAGCTCAGTGTGATTTACTCTTATCATTACAAAATTTATTCCTCTCCAATTGTTCTCTAGCCAACACTAGCAGGGAACGGGGAGCTGGAAGATCCTTCTGCTGGTGATTACTCACTGGCTCCTGTAGTCGAACTCTGGGGCCATGTGCATACTTAGGAGGACTGGACAGGGTTAAAGCCTTGTTTCTTTGACCATTCCCTTGGACAGACACTTTAGGTGTAAGAGCTTGTGTTCAGTGTTCTTGGCAGTTGGCACCCTCCAGACCAGTTGCTCATGTCCTAAAAATGGCAGTGGCATGCTTAGTGGGTCCCAGCAACTGGTGTACAATCTAAAGATTTGCACAGAAGCTGAGAATCCACAGGTTGCTGTTTCCCTCCATACAGGTACATAACCATGACAGCTTCAGAATTTTCTGCCCTTCAGGTGTTCATCATCACCTCTGTAGCAATGAATTTCTGAGTGTTCCCACTCTGTTTCAGTAGTTTAAATGAACCACTGAAATGAGGTGGGTGCGTTCACATATTTCTCATATCACCATTGCTAGTGTTTTACTGGATATGCCATCTACAATTATAATTTATTTTATTGTATAAGGCTGGTTATGAACACCCAGAGGCCAGTCATTTTCTCCAAGCTTGGAGCTGAATGTCCGTACGCCAAAGAACATGTGCACACCAACTGCTGTTCTCCCCTTGGGGTCAGTGCCCCAACAGCCCGTAGTCCTTAGCCTAGCCCTTACACCAAAAGATTTCCCTCTAAATCATGCTTCTTAGGTTGTTCGGTGAGTGAGAAGGAGCTTTAAGATCTAGAGAAAATATTTTGGTTTTTCTCGACTGGAACAGTTGCGCCTATCATGTGACCCTCTGCATCAGCATTAACAGTCCTGCAGGTAGGCAGCATTCAGGCTGGGGGAGATTTCATTACAGAGAACCTGAAAGCTTGCCATATGGCGGTTTTCTCCAACATACCCTTGCATTGGCAGGTAAGGTTGCTAGCTATTCATGAA
Source organism: Chionis minor (assembly GCA_013398295.1). NCBI lineage: Eukaryota > Metazoa > Chordata > Aves > Charadriiformes > Chionidae > Chionis > Chionis minor. Next base: position 562,479 of record VZSF01007799.1, on the reverse strand, counting down.
CATCCACAGAGTTTTGTCTTGTTTGCCAAGGATTTGCAGTTTTATAGCGATTATACATGCATATGCTAAATCACTATATTCACATAGCAGGCTACAAATTGCTTATCCTATATGATGCCTGCTATCTTAGAAGAAATAATAAGTCAATGCCTGACTCAGACTGCACAGAGCTAGTAAGAAAAAAAAAAAAGTGGTCCTGATGTGAAAAAATATTTTCTTTTTTCATGAAGCATGGTGAAATAGTAGAAACTATTATCTTACAAAGAAAATGTGAGCTTTTTTAACCCACTGAATATGAGTTAACAGGATAAGGTTTAATTAGCACAAACTGGCATATACAAACAAGAATGCAGGGAAGTAATAATTTATTAAAGTATCAGGATTCTTTGGAGGAGTCAAACTTGGAAATAAAGTATTGCAGCAAACTTGAACTTAAGTAGTCATTGTCATACTAATCATTCAGCCTTGATTTATTTTTATTTGTATCTAATCTGTTTGTAGTTCTTCATGCATGTGTCTCTCTTTAGATTCATAATTTAATATATATTCCAAATGCAGAGATATTGGATTTCATAAAAATGCAGATAAAACTTAATGTACATTTATTTTATGCATTACAAGTGTTTTAATTAAAAGCTCACTTGTTTTTCTTAAAAGATGCCAGTGGTACATAAAGGCCAAAATGAAATCTGAAGAGAAAAGAAGGGCTCATTTGCAAAATGGAGATTGTAAGTAGTTCAACACTTGTTATATAATATCTATATAATGTTTTAAATGAAGAACATGCATTGTTTTCTGTACAGCTTTTGCCCTTGATGTTTTAATCTGGCCATTTGAATAGTTCCTTATTTTCTGCACCATCAAGGGTGCTTATTTTTATGTGTATGTCCTCTTGAACAGTTTCACTGAATTCACTCTAGTTAATAAGGTATTTTAGTATTCTATTAATAATATCTGTCAGGTATATTTTTCAGGTATATTTCTTTGAATTCTCAACTGGTCTGGACCATATTGAATTTCTGCCTCAAAATTCCACTCTTGGTGACCATGTCACTTATTCGTATCCAGTTCTCTTTGGCTTTAGAGAGCTATACTTCCAGCCACCCAAGAAATAAAAAGTGGAATCAGTTGCCTTCCTTCATGCTCCTTCTCCCCATGAGATAAAATCCTGGCAATATTTAATGGGCAATATATTAGTTTATTTAGTTTAGTTTAGCTACTTAGTTTAAATTACTAGCCTCACTGGTTTATGTTAGAGTAGATATTTAAAGTTTTTATTTATTCAAACAGTATTAAATTTTATTATTTTTTGTCATTTTTTATAACATCCCTGGAAACACCAGAAGTAAAATCTTTTTTCGGGTGACACCACTATATCCAGCCAAGTGCTCTTTCTGTCAAGGAAAAGGGCACATTTCCCCATAAATGATACTTCCTAGGAAGATTTGTTTGTCATTTGTTTACAAACATGTTCAGAACGGAAAGAAGACAAAAACCTTCCTGCTGGAGAGTTTGATATATGCCTCTCAGACCGTGACTGAATTTGAGAAAAGCCTTACTCAGTGTCTTTCAGGCCGGGGTAAATGACGACTGTATTTCATGTTGACACAAAGCTTCATCTCAGAGGCTTGTCGTTCATCTGCAGTTATCTGCAGCATCAGACTTGAGGGGGCAAGTCTCTACTCATCTACGTGCTCCTTAGTACCGAGGATAAAGAGGAATTACTGTGATTTACCCAAGCAGCTAAGACTGCGTTGCCAACAATACTCCCTCCTTCACACTGCGCACTCAGCACCTCCATAAGAAGTACCTCCTCCATGCTAGCAGCAATCTTTATCTGACTGCTGACCCTATAGATTTGGTATCCAGCACCTCAACTTGGAACAATACGTGGGCCTGCGCCGTCTCTGCTGCAGGATCAGTATAGGGGTGACCTCTCCTAGACTAGCTGAAGCTGTTTAAAAAAAAGTTCCGCTGCAAAACGTGCACTGGTTAGCATTGCTTGTTCCTGTTCCCAGATTTGTCATGTCCACGCCTTATGTCCTGTGCTTCTGCTGTGTGCACGAGAAAACCATCTCCTGTTCATCCTTTCTCTCTCCATTGGGAGCTCAGTTGTGAGTCAGAGGAAGATTTCAGGAAATAAACTCTTTGAAGGGAGTTAGAAAGGGATCCATGATCTTGCTGATAATATGACATCCCATGATGTCTGGCGTCCTCCCCATTTCTGGATGGTGAGTGTACTCTATCGGCAGTGGTCCAAATGGCTGTTGCACGCTACTGAATGAAGCCCAGCCACATTCACATATCCTGAACGTGTGTTCCTCACCTAATGCGTTTAGGCTGATCAGATGAGCTACTTCAGACTCAGCTACTAAGCAATAAGAGGAAGAAGGCTGAGAGGTACTTATTTCTTTTAGAAGAGATTCTCTGGACCCAGCTGCAGTACCCTCCTCTTATCCTGATAAGCTGATGCACTATCTATGTCAACTTCTGTTAATGAATTGAAAGTTTTACAGAACTTAATCACCACATGGCAGCAGCCTAAAAAAAAATCCCATCCAGATAGTCCAAGAGAAACAACATAAGTTCTTGGACATGCCATACTCAAGAACACGAGATACATTAGCCATGCCAGAAAATGATGGCTTGCTGGAGCCTGCCAAAGTAATCTGGCACCAACCCACTATTGCCACAGGCATCTCGAAGGAAGCAGACAGAAATTATCAAAGCCTTGTAAATGGATTTGGATATTTTTGTTCTCATCTTGCACCTGGCAGTCTGGTTGTTCCAGCTTATCAGAAGAGAAGAAAGCAGCACAGTCCTCCAGGACCCATCCTCAAAGATTGGACCTGTTTGGCAAAAGGAATGTTCAGCCATCCACTTCTAAATGAAAGGAATGAATTAGAAAGCACTGTTTTCAAAGTAAAGGACAGATTGCCTAGATTGCCCAAGGAACAGCAAAGGGGAATATAAACTGCCTTGGCAGTAATCTCTGTTAGTCTTCAGGATCTGCTTTTCCCCATATCTTTGAGGCCTCAGTTGGTGTCTCTGTAGACACCCTTTCAAGTGACAAGCTCAGAGCTCATATTTTCTCTTGTGACTTGTTGCATTTTCCAGATTTACCAGCTGTACTTGAAGCATTCCTTAAGGATGTGAGCTAAGTGCAGAGACTCCAAGGAGACTCTTCAGACTAAAATACTAAATAGCATATGGAAAGTAAATGCATAGCGCACACACACACACACACACACACACAAAAATCAAATGTATTTTATCTTATCCAAAATAATATTTTCCTTAAGCCTTAGCTAGGGCTGATATTTTTTCCTGAGGAGAAGTTTCCAAAAACTTTATTGTCCTCCTAATTTTCCTGCCTGAAATTCTATACCTCAGGAGATGCTTGTGTTCATCTGAGACAGAGACTAAACAACATGAGAGTTTGACATTATCTTCTTATTGCATACCAAGGACTGAGTTTTAGGAAGGCCTTTGACTTTTTTTTCCTGTGGGACAGGATAAACTCTGCAACCTGTGTAACTAGCAAGCATGACAGTAACTAGAGGTATAAATAACATTGAGAGAACGTAATACCTGTATTTCCTCTGTTCTTTACACTAACACTTAATCAGTTATCATTGCAAGCTGAAAGGGTGTTTGATGTAACTGCACTGCAGCAATCCTGAAGAACTATCCATGCTTTCAGTCACCCAGAACATCTCACGAGGTTTGAGCAGGGTCCAGCAGGACCTTAATCATAGTTTCAGACAGTACTTTTGAATGTTTTTCCTAGTGTTGGGTTGGCAGAGGCCTATCCTCTGTGTATGAAGTTGTAACACCCAGCTATTTAATGTCTCAGAAGTCTCACCTAAAAAAGCCACTTGAAGGATAAGAGGAAACACTTAAGTCCATGCCCAGTCAGTCTTTGAAGGCCCTGGTGCTGCCAGCAAATGAGGGCAGTTCATGTGCATTCTACAGTTGGTTTCTGTGAAATCAGTAGGAAGCATTAGTAATTTTGGGTCGTTGTCCTCTTCCATTGGGTTCTGGAATTTTAAATATAGAAGATTTAATATATTATTTCCAATCCTTTCAATTGTCTAGTCAACAACAAAAACAACCAAACAAACCAAAAAACAAACAAACCCCACCCCATATTGTTACAGTGTTGATGTCAAAGAATGCTTGATTCCTAGTATTCTCTCTTTTTTGCAGTACGTTTCCCAGGAGTCAAAACATACATTGATCCAGACACATATGAAGACCCATCTCTTGCTGTCCATGAATTTGCAAAGGAGATAGATCCTTCAAGAATTCGTATTGAGAGAGTTATTGGGGCAGGTAAAAGTACCCACTTTAAAAAATGTCTAGACCTGGATAGGCTGCTTTTCTCAAGTAACCATGATAATGCAAGTGGTCAAGTGTAGTACAAAAGGTGGGCATATTTCTCTGATAGCACCAATTCATTCTCAGGTGTGGTGTACATGAGGTATTGTATTTGGCTAATATTACAAATATGGTTATATTCAAATAAGGAATTCTTGAGAGGCAGATTCTCCAAAGCAATAGGTTTATCGCAAACCTTTTTAAGGCTTTATCCGGTTTTTTGGGTAGGGTTGTTTTTGGGGTGCTGAGATTTTGGTTTGCTTTGTTCCAAATGTACTCAAAACACGGTGTCACTCAGCATTTGCCATACTGTCACATATTCTCTGTCACTGAGTGGGAGATTAGATCAGAGTCTCTTTCTGGGGGGAGATAAGATCAGACTATAGAAGAATGAGCAAAAAATATTGTCAAATAGAAAATAGGAGGAGTATGGGGGGAAAAGGAGAGGCTGGCTTGCGACAGCATTCCTGTAGCAGTGTGGAGAAGGATGACTGGCAGAGAGGGGAAAGCAGAAGCTCTGATGAGAAGGTGTACACAGCATAAAAAGTGACATGGAGCTAGGAAGCAGCATGAGTGGGAAAGATAGCTGCAGATTCTCCTCTTACATCCCAGTTTGTCTTTGTCCAAATGTGTGGTGTGGAAAGAGAGGAATTCCATCTGAGCAACTGGTTTAGACCCTGTTCTCATGCTGTGCAAGTGTACCCACCCACACTTTCACTTTTGGGTAGGAATAAAGGATCGCAGCTGCTGTCTAGAGGTCACTAAAGGTCCTGGTTGCAGCTCAGTGGTAACAGAAAACGTACCTCTCTGGTTAACACAACAAAAGTTAAATACTTGGAAAGATCAGAGTCTTGTAAAATCATTTCTTGTAACTTGTGTTCTGACTGTCTAGGGCAGATAGCATTTCATTATTGACCAGTTCTTGTTGCTGGGATTGTTTCTTCTCTGGTTTACCCAGTCGTAGTTTACTGAGGACTTAGAGAGACAAGGCTAGAAAAGGGCCTTACAAAGTTACCTAACTAGTGGATCTCAATACATGGCTTGTGACCAACACGTCGTTCAGAAGGCCCACCAACATTTCTCTCAGTTACAACAAATTAAGACAAAAAACAGACTGACAAGGAGAGTCTGAAGTTCCTGTAGTTCCTGTGGTGCAAGTTCCTCTGTGTTGTTACCCGTGCACTGTCAATGGCTGGGGAGCATTGATCATTTCTCAGCCCCAACAGAAAGGGAAGGTGGGAGAAGTAAGAGTCTGTGTCAGAAATTTTGATGAACATTGGAACAGAATCCTGAGTTCTAATTCCAGCTCTGAAATTTCATTTCCTCCTGTGAAAGACATTAATGCTATACCTGTCTTCAGTTTACACAATGTGGATATTTCTGTGTCCTTAAGATATTAAGAGTGACTGAATTTTGTAAACTGCTGTCTTGAAGATACTTATACTACTAACTACACAGATGTTTTGGACTCACCTCACTGTAATTTTATTTCAGTAGCAATAATTAGTATGTTCCATACTCCAGTGCCCATCTTTGAGGTATCCATTCTGGGCTTTCTTTAGCAATACTGTTTTATTACTTACTAAGTAAATGCCAACATACGGATGCTTTTTTTTTTTTACCTTATTTATTTTCTCTAACTTTAATGCCAACAAGAAAAAAAACCAATAATGTGCAGTACAACAGACTGCAAAAATCAGAGTTACATCTTGTGGAAGGGGTCAGTGGAAAAAAAAAATTAATTTGCTTATAGTGAGCTCTTGCTCATCAGAACGTACGAACTCGTGCTAGCAAGTATTGTCAGGAGAATTACTATCAGAAGACATAATGCAGTGTGATCCTTCTTTTTTATCTTTGTTTCATATATCTTTGTCACTCAAGAAAGGAGAAGTAGTTTTCAGTTGAGAAAAATGATACTTTTTTTAATGATACGTTACTACACTGATAGCAATGGCTATCCAATGTTGCTAAAAAGTGTTTTATGCGCTAGAAAATGTCATGCAAATAATATAACAGAAATTAAACCTGGTCTGTTAACAAACAGGGGAGAGAAAGTATCGACCTGAAAGTGAGAGAGAAAATTCTGTTTCACACTGAAGTCCATACCTATGAAGTATTTTAGAGTTTCCCTAATTGCTTAAGCTAGATAATATGTAGCTGGCACTGTGCACCATTGGAATTATGAGCTAGAGAGAGCCCCCAGAGGGCTGATTTCTGCAGAAAACATTCTATCTGATTTCTTTTATTTCTTCCTTGTCTTCAGACATACTGTAGATATTGATGTCTTAGATTATAAAACATATTGAACTACGTTAAGTGCTGGTATAACTGCTGATTTCAAAGGAGTTGAATATGACAGACAAGGACTGAGCTTATTGATTTTAGCTCAGATGAAAATTGTGTCCTTATCCTCAGCTTAATTCATTTATGAAAATTCTTTACTCAGCTTCTCTCTCCCTTTTCTTGTATGCGTGGGAGTGAATTTTTGCCTGCTTTGACATATTTTATTTTTTGTATTTTATATCTTCTAAAATTACTTGTGTAACCTGCCGTCTTCAAAGATATTTGCCTAGCAGAACCTGCAAACTGGTTGCAATGAGTTTTAAACCCATTTCCGTGCAGGCAAGATACGGGTTAAATACCATGCCTGAGGCACAGACAGTACAAATTCTCCCAGATTTCTTCGATAGCTGCTTGGGGACATAACATACCATTATAATTCACAGCAGTCCTTACGCTTTCTTTATGCCTTCTCTCTAATTCTCTATTAAACTTTGCAAATGGACATAAAATGGATTTCTTTTCATAGAAGAATTGCTTTTGAAAGATGTTTATAATTTTCACATAAGTGAAATAAAAATTAAAATATTTTACAAAGTGAAACACTAAAATCTTTTAAGAAGTGAATTAGTGCATTTCTTAAATTGTTTTGCTTGAGCATATTTTTTTATTGATTATTTTAAATTTTAATTTCTGTAACTAACTTTTCAAAACAAAAATTATTTCCATTCAAGAAGTAATTTTTCATTTTGCAAATGTCAAAGTGGAACATTGCAAATATTTGAAAGCATTTCTGGTCAAGAAATTTTTGAAACTGGTCTTTTCCTGAAAGCAGTTTCAAATTGCTTTTTCAATGGAAAAACTCCACATCCAAAAGCTCTTACAATTCACTAGTTGCAGTATAGATGGCTTTGACACTCAAGGCAAGTATTTTTACTAGCTTCTTTCTTCAGCTTGCCCAGCTCTGTACCCAAGTTATCTTTTGAAGTATTTTAGTCATTATAATCTTGGATGATGTGAGTTGGAAACATACATTATATTATTTGCTGCTCAGTAACCTATTGGAACTATCTGAGGATAATACAATCAAATCAGAAGTAGTATTTTTAATTAAAGATACTGATTATCTCATTTCTGATTACAGCACTGTTAAAAGTTAAAATCTCCTAACTGTTCCACTTACCCCAGATAAACATACGCTATAGACTTGAAAAACAAAGATTTTGTATTTATTATTTTTGTCCTGTGTTTCAGTCTCTGCTTAGAAGTGCAAAATTTCAGAGTCCCTGAGTGTATTTCCCTACATAACCTTGGTTGTACAGGTACATCTGAATGCTGCACAAGACTTCTCGGAGGATTTCTCTGCAATAATTTATTAGCCATATTATACAGACAATTTGGTCTGTTCCTTTGGTGACAAGTACTGGTAACAAAAGGTTACTACTATGAAATGTTTAAAAAAAAAGAGCAAGTATCTAAAATTGTTGCTTACACCCCAGCTGCTCCGCATTATGATGTTTGCCTGTCAGATATTAAAAACAGATTCAGAGAATGTGGCAACAAATGTTCAACTTGAAAAAGTAGCAAATTCTTCAAGCATTAACAGCAGATTGGAAAATAGCCTCTAGTAGTTACAAAGATCAAGATGACACTTGGCCTGCAAGAGTCAAAGACATCATAGCCAAAATAAAAAGAGAACATCTATATATTCAGTTGTAGATTTAATAAACATTCCTTTTGAAAGTTCATATCATTAGGCAGATAGTAATAGCAAATGCAAAGCACCAACAAGCTAAGAACGGACGCTGAGCTCGCAAGATTACTTTGAGAAAAAATGAATTAGTGTGATCTCATGTCAAAATCCTTTTCTCAAGTTCTTCTAGTGGACATTTACTGAATTCAGCCACTATATTCTACAGAGCCAGTTAAATGAAACTTTGATCTCAGCTCTCCCAATCTTCCCCTGTGGCATGCTTTTGGTGTTCTGGTATATCTTCAGACTCTCTGAATTACTATCCTTTCTTCTAGTGCTTTGGTGAAATTTAAGCAGGTAAAATACAGACTTTGCAAAGTCCTTTCTAAATTATTCATGCTTTACTTAATCCATGTGTAGATGCAAGAGATCTGCATCAAAGTAACACTATCTGCATGCAAAAGATCTGCATTAAAGTAACGATATCTGCACATAAATCCAGATTCAAGATGGGTATGTAGTCAGGTTACTTCCCCTGAGTGGTTTCCCATCATCTCCTACCCTACATCTAGTTCATCTGAGAAAAAAATAAAATACTGTTTTGTAGACCTTTTGATTGAATGAAAGATTATCCAGATTAATAGCTGTTAATGGTCTCTTTTGTTAGCCCTCAAATAACTTCTGCTGCTATCTTGCTCAAACTGGGAGGGTAAAGGCAGTAGGGGAAACAGTTTACAACCAAAATGGAAATTGCAGTTTGATCAAATATTCCTAATAGCAAGCAGATTACAATACCAAAGGCAAAACAGAATCTATTTATAAGTGTTTAGTTTATGTTTCTTATGGTAACATCAACCAAATAAACACGTATTAATGAAGTTCACATTCTAGTAATAGTTACTGTTTACATGGTGAAAATTATTAGTCCATTCTCTTTTATTTTATCTGCTACTTATGACAAAGTTTTACTATTGTTTAATTTTTTATTGTATATTCTTGGATTCAAAACTCTTGGCCAAGTTTTTTTTATCACTAGTATTAAATATTCCATGATATCTCCCATTGGTTCATTACAAAGACCACTGGGTGCCTTTTTGCCAGTTCCCACAATTTTCCATCTATTAATTCCTGTAGATTTTCTTCATATGTCCCTTTCAGCCACTTTCCATATTGAGCTTGCTGCACCTACTGACATGTTATTATATTGTCTGACTTTGTCCTGTCCATGACACTTTTTTCTGCCCCATCACTTCTTGCTCTTTCATTTAAGGCTTCACTACCTCTTCATGGAAGGAATTCCCAGAGGTACTTTGTCATCTGACTTAGAAGTTACAATTATCCTCTTATTTTCTTTGTTAAAATGTTGAAACTCAAGGAAGAGGCCAACTCTTCATTTTTTCACAGAGAGTACACTATATTATTTTTATAACCTAAATCTTATGCTAGTTCTCCCACAGGTCTAACAACTAAAACTGGGGAAAATGAGGTGAGCTGTATTTGGTGCTGTGACCTTTCGGATCTATCAAGAGCAACTGTCTGTATTGCGAGACATTCTTTTTGATCCCATGTAGTAATTCCAGACTGCATATCAGACTTTCAAGTGACTGACTATTCCTGTTTCTTTTTAAGTAACACATATGTTATGACTCAATGACAAAAGGGATGCATGGTTTGCACAGGGAAAGTTTCTAGCCTACTCAGTTAGCTTCTTTTTGTATGACATACAGTAAGATGTGTGGGGTTTATATCATTAAACCAGGGATTATTCACACTTTATTAAAACTGAACAGGCAATAAACTCTATATTTTTCTCTAGTTATCACCAGCTTTTTCCCTGGAGCAAGGAAAGATGCCAGCTTCATTGACATCTGGCTCTTAGCTTCTACTTATTACACATGCAGTCATGAACCTTTACTGCTGCAGGGTCAACATTTGTCTTGTTTATCTTCAGACTTGAACAATGAGACTTAGATTCTTAGATTTTAAAAAAACTTTGTTTTAAAAAAACTTCCCCTTTGACTTTAAAAACATTTAAAATTCTTTATCTGAACAAAAGCGTAGAAAAAGTACTGTGGCATGAAATACTATCAAACTCTTTCTCAGTGGTAAATTGTTCAATATTTTAAATTATATCATAGATCTCCATCTAGTCTAAACCAGAATTAGAAATTATTACACATACGTTAGGTTTCTAAATGTAGTAACTGTCTGTTCTGAGAGCTGATGATCACTTACTGCCTGTTTGACATCGTGTCACCAAAAAAATTGCTGTTAGTCTTTATGTTCACCAGTTTATCAATCCCAATATCCAAGGGGAGTGAAATTTCCTTCTACCTGTACAAATCATGTATCCAAAAGATGGAAAAGAAGCAGGTCAGGGAGAAGACGTGATGTTCCTTCCCCTGCTTTGGATGTTGTACATCCACATAAGTCTTGGGATTGTAAGTCCTTCACTTGTCTCTTTCAGTTTAATTCATTTCAAAACACTTGATGAACAGCTCTTTACAGTCCCTGAGCTGTGAATGCCATTATTTCTGAAATTCTGAAGTTGCAGTACTCTTGTATAATCTTACAATAGCAAAACAATTTATTCTATACCCTATGCTTTCCAATTTTTTCTCAAAAATGACATTTTGCAGTTTGCAGATTTATTGATCATGAAATCTCCTAAAAAATCTGGATATTAAGGCCCTATTATCTTTGCTTTTCACTGTTTCACCAAGAGAAAGAAATTGGAAAATTTTCTCATTTAAGACATTTAAGTTTGAAAAGCCAGTAGGATGCAGTGAGGTCATGGTTTTAGAAATGCGTAGTGGCACTGTTGGGTGTATCACAGAACAGAAGACTGGTATACCATGTTTCCTTCAAAACATTCAGGTTTCATTACTTTTTTTAGGTAGGACTTTAGAAGTCCAAATTAGCTACTGTTTTTTCAGTAGCAATAGTCAGGCAAACAAGCTTTTAAGGAGAGCCCTCGAAGACCTAAAGGGGTTAAATCATATAGGAAAATCCCTACACAACTTCGCCTTTTGTCAAAAGATTCCCAGAGCATTAGTCTGATGACATATATTTTCACACATGCACACATCTTCAGGGAAGCACATGCTTTGATTTATTTTTTAAAAGTAGGTAGAAATAAAAAAAATGGAGGTTTTTTTGGTAGCAAGATGACCTAGGACACTTGGATTTTGTTAGCTGTTTAAGAAGCTGCTAATTTATTCAGACGTTATGTTCAGAATCTGTTAATTGTACTCTTGCACTCTGTACTGAAGTGAAAGACAAGCAGTGAAATATTTTTTTTAATCCCTCTGCTCTTCCTGGATCCTATTGGCTAATCAAAATTAATAATAAAATTATTTTAGTGGAAGCAAGAGAACTTAAAATAAAAGCTGAATGACAATATCCATTCTGATCCTATAACATCAGGGAATTCTAATTTTCTGAAGTGAAGCTTCTGTTTTTTAGGTCTCTTAAGTTCACTTCATATCTGATGACACAATGTTACAAATAGAGCTCTCTTTTTTTGTTTTCTTTTGTTCTGTCCTTAAAGTTTGGGGAAAGCTAATTCAAACAGCACTCAATGGAGGAGGTAACAAATTATTTCTTCCATTTAAATATGTATATGTTTGTGACTCGGTTTTTGGTTTTCAGCAGTTCTAATTCCAGAATGACTAGGGTAGAGAATTTAGTTTTGCTATGGAAGTACCCTGAACTGAAAATTGCTTTGAAATATTTCTTTGACATTGTTTTTCATTTACTGAATTAGGACCCATTGAAAACTGACCTGCAGGCATCCAGATTATATTTGTTTGGTAGGGGCTTTAAATAACTTCAACATCAAAGGAGCGTTGATTATTTCCATACAAACTTAATTAGTAAATGTGTAAATGAATGCAAGGAGACATGCATTCTTCAAAGGCCCTTACACACACAGAAAAACATCAGGTGAAACAAGCTTTGAGATTCCTCTTGTTACGCAACTTAATCATGATTTGCTGAAAGTCATGATTTGGCCTTTGGCTGTCTGAACAGTGAAATATGTAATTAATTTCAAGTAGGTATGTAAGTCTGTTTAAATAAATCATGTGCAAGTGCTGTTCTGAGGCGTAATAGCATTAAGTACATTTCAAATGTTTTCTACAATTGGAGGATAGTCAGGTATTCTGATATTCTCGCAGCATTTCTTTTGATATAGGTCTTAGTGCATGACATCCCTATGGATAGATATTGCTACAAATAGATATTTTAGATAGATATTTTGTCATCATTAGAATTAAAATCTAAGTGTCATTACATTCCTTCCTCATAGCATGCTCAGTTTTATCACAAACATATTGGTATCAAAGCTCAGTCTCAAAGTGTCAGTAAAGCAAGATGAACCACACTGTGGACAGCAAATGGTTTGGCTGTTGCAGTGAAAGTTTGAGTCCCCATGGTCTCGTGGTGTAGCACAAAGGAAAGGTGATTATTTGTTGTGAAGTAATGCAAATATTTTGCTTTCCTGGGATGTGATGAAACTTGGGAACTTCTTCTATGGGATGTGTGAGTTTCTTGAATAGTTTTGCATTCATGTTTCACTGACAACTACAAATTGTAGTTGTCTGAACTATTAAAAAAGACAGCTTTCAAGACAGCTATTGAAGGTTATTTTGAAAGATAAGGTGTTTAAGTTCAGCAATACAAACTACTGTAGTTCTTCAGGCACTGTGAATTACCTAACACATAATTTATCTATTTAAGGTGAATTTGGAGAAGTATGCAGTGGACGTCTGAAGACACCAGGAAAAAGAGAGATACCTGTTGCAATTAAAACTCTGAAAGGCGGCTATGTCGACAGGCAGAGAAGAGATTTCCTGAGAGAGGCTAGTATCATGGGACAATTTGATCACCCAAATATAATTCGCCTTGAAGGAGTGGTTACAAAAAGTAAGTTACTGTTAACAGCTTTTTGTTGGTTTTCCTATTCTGTGTCATGTAGTATCAAAATTAAGCATTACTTCCACATGCAATATGGATTGCAATTCTCAGAAATCACCCAAATCATAAAGTGCAGCAGAAACTGCAGAGTTTAGGACCATAATAGCAAATTCATAGCCTATCTGTTTTCAATTAGAAATGTTTTGGGTTTTTTTTAATAAAAATCCTCTTTATTCAAATAAAGTCTTTACAGTCTTATGAAATAGCACTGTAGATTTTGCCTATAGGCAAGTGGAGTACAGTAGGGAAAATCATAAATGTAACTGAGTTGACAATGAAATCAAATCTTTGTGTTAGGTAGCAACTATAGTCTTCTTTTCCCACAAGCACCCACTCTTTATTTGGTTATGTTTTACTGGCTTTGGTACTAGAAGAGATCAATTTCCTATTTTAAAGAAATAAAATGTAAACTGTTTCAAACTTATTGTACACTTGCAAATGTTTCACTAAAATTCCAGAATAATCTATGAAATGTCTTACTCTTTATACTTATTGCAGCTGCAAAGAAATAACCCTTGCCTCTGAAATCTAGCATTCTTCTTGGTCTTATGGGCTTTCCTGAAATGCTGAAATATCTCATTACCAATTAATTATTAAGTAAAAGTCTTATTAACATACAAGTAATTTCTTTAATGCCAACTTTTTGCAGTAATGAATGAAAAAACTCATAAGGTACACTCTTCTCAAAATTAATCGTTGCCTCAAGAAAGCCATGTTTTTGCTGATTTGCAGTACTTATATCTTACTTTTAAAGATTGAGTGTTGTGTGTACAAAACAATGATGTCCTCTTACTGTCACAGTAAATACGATAAATATGTTATTAATATTTCCTGGTTTCAACTTGGTACAATACCAAAAGCTGTGTTTGGAAAACACAACGTACTAGAACAAAGAGGAAATTATACCTCCTGATGTCATTGGAATGGAATTTCAATAGGTGTGCAGGATGACCTTGTTCAAATCTGTCTCTCTGTGGTTCTAAATTAAGGTGAAAAGGATCCAGAGGATCTTTTTTCTTTTTTTTTTTCTTCACGCAGTTTTGCAAGGATAAATTCATTATTATTGAGGAATGTTTGGTTATTAGACTAACACAACCCATTATGTTGCAAACTTCTGGAAAGATATGGCTTAGTCTCCTCCATTGCTCTCCCGTCAGTAACTGTTCTGCTGTCAACAAATAACAGCACAATTTAATACTGGCTGAGCAGCATTGGAGATCTTTGTCAAGAGATGTAAATATGTAGGAACTCAATTGAATTTAGCTCCTAACCTTGTGATGAGCAGTATAGCAGCAAATAAATTCCACCAGTCTTCACCAACATAGGCAGTTTATGAACCAGTATCACAGGTATGACTAGGATCCACGTGGTGGATCTAGTAGTGTATGTCTCACTTCTGAAAAAGGCTAATGGCTGTGATTTATGAACATTGTTTAAAACCAATTAGATGGTGCACGCAGAGTACAGTATAATGTACTTGGCAATGGCATGATTGTTTAATCTTTGCCACATTTATAAATTTTCTTTCTGTAATGTTTCATCATCCATCTAGAGAGAAATGAAGATTGCATTAAGAAAACAGAAACAAACAGATAAATCAGTGCTTCAACATTAGAGTATTTGTTCCTGTTCTACAGGAAAAGTGATTATAGACAAGCTTAAGTCAAGAAATCCCCATAAGTAGTTCTGCTTTTTTCTAAGGAGTCAACAAATTTTATTATTGTTTTTGGAATGTTTGCTTAGAGATAATATAAAAATAGTAGGTGCCACAGTTATAGTCACACTGTCCTGTAAAAATATACATCTCAGATATAAAATAAGTAG
This sequence comes from Chionis minor, assembly GCA_013398295.1. Taxonomy (NCBI): domain Eukaryota; kingdom Metazoa; phylum Chordata; class Aves; order Charadriiformes; family Chionidae; genus Chionis; species Chionis minor. The sequence goes on along the minus strand of VZSF01007799.1, from coordinate 547,325 downwards.
AGAATGTTTGAAAGAAAATACTTTTGGGTCAGGCAGGTTTAAAAAGAATAAGACAATTATACAGCAATAATTATAGAATGAAAAAAATGCAGAAGTTATCAATAAATTTCACCCTAAAGCATGGAAGGTGCAAGTTATATAAACTGTAAAGGACAAAGTTGTGGAGTACAGCTCTACTGCAGGGAAGAAGCTAGGAGGCATGCTGAGCAGTGGACACATGCACTCTGCTATGCTTCTCTTTCAGCAGTTTATCTTTAGGATGTTGCCTTGCATTTATACTACCCCATCTGTGGTATGTAGAGAATAATATGGCTTCAGATGGGAGCAGAACAGTTACCCTGCATTTCACTAAATCCTAAATCTAGGATTGCGTAAGCCAACATGGAACAGAAATTTCCTATAACTAAAAGGTGTGCTGTAAAAGTGAGACAGAACCTTGTCCTAGCCAAATTATTTATGTAATGATAGCATGATTAAAAGGTGTTTTGTGTTAAAACTTAGATTAATAACATAAGAAACTATTTATCTGATGTGCATTACAGTTCCACTAACCTATAAAGGCACATTGAATACAGTAAATTTGATTAATAGACATGTAATGCTGTTCTTAGCACATGCTTTCCTCTTTATAACCATTAGTCATTAACTTCTAGCAGCTGCTGATATATATTGCATCAGTTTGTAAGCAGTACCTTCCATTACAGTGTCATTGACTATTGAACAAAAAAGAAAAAGGATTTGATTGTAATAAGCAGAAGTGCTCTACCAAGTCAATAACTATTGACTGGGGCAATAACAAATTTGTCTGTTCGTTACAAATGAGAGCTTTTATCTGGTGCTACCAGATAAGCAGATGTTAAATTTTCAATGATACACTTTTCAAAATTGCTATGTAATATTTACTGTACATGGTGAAAAAATGCTAAACAAAGCTTGCTCAGAAGTAGGTCTGAAAAAGAGTTTTAATCCCCATTTCTGCTTGCTTCGTTTCTCGTTTGTCCTAACTGTGATCCCTAATGACAGAAAGCAGTAGGCAGAACAGTTGCTGTAGCACAAGCTTTCTGTTAGCAGAGAGTTCATTTCAAGGGCAATTTGCCTGGTCAAGGCAAATACACCGTAGCACAGAATCTGGATCCAATAGTTCACTTATATTGCTAATCAGAAGTCACAAGGGAAACTTTATTCCTATTTGGTTTGTTTTAGCAACACCATTCCTTGCATGGTTTGCCACAAAAGGCTGCTTATTGCCTTGCAAACAGATGGGAGATGCTTAGGCACTTTATAAAAACCTCCATGCTTCCCTTTCAAGTTGTACTAGCACTGTGATAATTTTGAGAGCTCTTCTTGGGTGTGTCAGGGCACGCTCAGCTGAGTTGTATGTCATTGTCCAAGCTGCTGCTACTTCATAAACAAGTATAAGAAAAATAAAACTTCTTTCTCCAGCATGAAGACATTGGGCTATATAAAAGTAAGCTGTGTCTTCCACTTCTACATCATGTTGCAGACTTTAAATGGAAAGTCTGTAAAGTAAACTAAAGCTAGGCTTACAGCAAACACCTGCCAACATAGCTGTATCTACAAGACACATGAAAAAATGCTCTCTGACTATTATAACTGTACTGGAAGAAGTCATTGGTGTTACACTAGCCAAACTAGAATCTATAGTCAGTTTAGCTTGACGGTATCTCACACAGTAGTTTAAAGCACAGCCTTGTCAGTACTGTATAATACTGTGTCAGTACAAAATATCAATGCATGCAAGGGCTTTATTGTAATCATAATCTTAGTTTGTTCCTCTCCCCTTCAGACTTTGCCCCAAATAACTTTCAATTGTTAAGATTAATTTCTAAGGAACTGCTTCCATTTCTGAACTTTGTCTATTGGAGGATTTGCATCTATCACATTTACAAAAGGAATCTTTTTAAGATATTCATTCTTTTTAACAACATTCTGTATGTTCTTATTCTCCAGAATAATTTTCAAATTAATCCCTTCCCAAAAGGAGGGTGAGTGAAGACAACACCTAGATTTTTGGTTCTGTGTAAACTCACATCCCCATAACATCAAGTTTGGGATTGGAAGGACACCTTCAACTCCCTTGTCATCTCCACACTGTTTTGCTTTAGTGACTTTCAAATTGTGAATGCTATTGCAGTTCTGAAACCTTTAGCCAGTCATCTGGCAGATTAAATTTAAAGCTTTAATCATTGAGTTTCTTTTTAAATTATTGTACATAACCTGCTCAGTGCGAGAGTCCTGAGGTCAGTGGACCTTGCCTTGTCTATGAGGAAGGCAAAGCAGCATCATGATCCTCTTTCACTACAATCTGCAGTATGTAGCTCTTCACATCTGACCCATTTCTCATTTATCAAAAATGCAGGAGATAACAACGAATTCTATTTTTTTTCTTTCAGGCAAGTCATTGTGTTCTTGGCCCTTGAGCCCTTAGTGTAATGAATCTAATGTTGCCCTTTTCTCCAACCTGTTTACAGGTTGAGACTGTTAAATGGAGTTCAGAATTCATTTTGGAAGGTGACTTTTTTCAGTACATGTGTTTTTTATACACAGTATTGTATACTTGTCTGTTATGCAAAAAGATTGAGGAAATTTTGCATCAGTGTTTGTAATATTCTTACCTTGGTCACGGGTGGTGAAATAGTACTCCCAAGAAATGCAATTGTGCGAAGTTTAAATGTTGACCTTTTAAGAGTTAAGTTGTGACTGCTTGAAGTAGGCTACACCATGATAGTTTACAGAATATGATTATGATTATACACTGAAAAAGGTGACCTACATTTTACAGTATTAATCACTGATTTCTGAACAGTAAAAGCTCTAGGGCTAGCAGAAACCATGCGATGCTAATGAATTCCATGTTAGCATTATAGTGTTGTTTATAACCTAGAGTGTAACTGATTTCAAATCTTGACATTTACTTCTGTCATTAATCTCAGTACATCACTGAAGACATCCCTGGTATCTGCAGGTACAGATGTACTTGTTGGAGGCCAAAATGGCTTCAAACCCACCCCTTGAACCCAGTGCTTGCACTGGCAGGCACTTACACCTGCCTTATGCAATGCAGATACACAGAAGGGTATGAAGACATAATTCATCCCTGAAAATCTTCCGTTCTGCTTATAGACAATCCACTGTGACACTGAGTGGTGGTGAGACTATCTGTGTGTCATACCAGCCAGTGGGCTTTACATGGCATTAGGCATAGAGCGGAATGTGTCTGATGAAGCATATTGTAGCTGTGCACGTAATGATACCAAAACCAGCAGAATTTCAGTTGTCTTATAAATTGTTCAGTAAGTGGAGCTGTAAATTTAAATTTGGCTCACTGCCTTTATTTTTCTTTGTATCCTGTTTCATAGATAAATATCACAACATTCATTGTGTTGTAAATTCAGCATTGCTAGGGCCAGCAAGGTAATGCAAAAACCTCAACCACCACCTGCACTGTTAGCCAAGTTTACTAGATTAATTTATTAAAATACCATCCAAAATAAAGAGTCGAAAGTTAGAGCTGTGGATGTGGCTGCTGTAACACAGACAAAACTAAGTATCTATAGCCTTCTTGCAAAATAGGTTAACCTTCATGAACTGGTATTCAAAGAACATAAATAATGTTGATAGTATTGAGTAATTTTGACACATGCACACATGCATGTGGATATTTCAAATAACGCATACGAACTACCATGCATTCAATTTGTTGAAGGTTGCTGGCAAAAATTAAGATTACACAATACTTGATTCTCCTGAATGACTCATACTTAAAAGAAATTAAGCTTTTAAACCTCTGGAAAAAATATTTTTTTCTTTCATTCATTACATTCTGAGATTCTTTTGTGCAAAAATCAAAGGGACATTATGTTTTCCTGCAGTTCAAATCAGCCACATTTGAGTATTCTGCTTTTCTGTTTTGCAGCTAGCAAGCTCTACATCATAACTGTCAATTCTGCTGCAATATCTTTCACAGGACAAGCGATGAAGAAAAAGCATATTGTCAAACAGCTAATATCTTGTTAGCAGCAGTTTAATGTGACCATGATACACTATCTAAGATAACTAAACTTCTATAATTCTACTTTTATAGGTTACATCTGAGAAAAAGGATTTCACTTTCTTCAGGATCCTTTGCCTTGAGATGTCTGTATTCAGACATCAATGTACAATCCTACATCAATGTAGGACCTGACTTTCAAAGATATTTAGATGCTTCAATGAGAGGTGTGGTTCTAGGGGAGAAATGGGTGACAAAAGTCATTCCCTCCAACTACCATAAAAAAGCTAAAGTCTTGTAGATAAGAAATGGCCAGATACTTTTTTTTTCTTTTTAAGGAAAAGGGTGCTCATCAATTTGCATAATTAACATCATTATTAACTGCGAGTGATTGCATTTCCATATATCTTCTGAATAAAGTATGCAATTTCTTCGTCTACCATGAAAGTAGAGAAGAGTGTGGTAGAATAAGTTAAAGGGCAAGACCGTTGTAGTGTGTAGGTGATATCTGAGGGGCTGGAGCTCTTTTTAACAACTGTAACCAGAAGATTTAATGAATAACAAGGGGAGACAAGATTGCACTGTGCTGACAGGTTTGCTGCAACAACATGGCTGATCAGTTGTCTGTGTAGGAAAAGCATATAAGCAATGAGGGGAACAATTATAAATGACAATTGCAATGGCAATTGACAGTTAAAGGAGGGAGTGGGTTAAAGAGTGTGTCTAAAACAATCAAAAATCCTGATTCACAAGCTATGTTTATTTTGATAACTATGCATTCATTATTCTTTGTAGAGGCAATAACACACTAGTAAATATACACGTGATATTGACTGTTGGTGAAATCCTGTGGCAACTTTGTTGTTGCTAAATCTTTGCTGAGAAGTGAAGTGCTCTCACTGAAATTAATCACAAGACATGCTGAGTTTAAGAATAATTGATAATGATAGCTAAGAGAGGTTCTGCTGTATTCTAGAGCCTAGCAAAGTCAGATTATATCAGAAGCGTTATTTGGTAAGCTTCAACCTAATTGTTAAATATTACAGTACCCTCAAAATTGAAGCAGGGTTGTGTCCTTTTAAAAAGCAAATTAAATAAACTTTGTACTATTTTTCAACATTAAATCATTCTCTTGTAATCCACAAAATATACAGCATTGGGCTGTGAGGGACACTGAGAGGTCATCTTGTCCACTTTCTTGCCTCAAGGCAGAACTAAACTATATTTAAACTAGTCTGTATAGATGGTTGCCTATCTTATTCTCAGAAACCTCTCCTGGTGAAGATTCCACAGCCTCCCTGGACAATCTGTTGAGTGTTTAACTATCCTCATACTTAACCTTCCTAGTGTTAAATTGAAATATTTTTTTTAAGGCAGCAAAAGGCCATTAACTCTTTTCCTGTCTGTGATGGAACAGTTTGTGCCTTTCCTCTTTGCAACAATATTTTTCATTTGTAGACTATTATAATGTCTTTACTGTCTTCAGTAAATCACACAGGTTCTGCCAAGTCTTTCTTCATGGTATATGTTTGCTAGACCTTTGGTCATTCTTAATGCTTTCCTTTGGACTCTTTCCAGTCATTTTGTATCTTTTTTAAAGTATGGCTTTCAAGAGTGGATACAGTGGATGCTGAGCATTACCTTCCACTAGCAAGCAGGAAATAATTATTTTAAATGTAAACTGTGTTGCTCCTCTTTAAATGTGTGTGGTTTTCAGTAGCAACCATTGCAACCATTTTATTTTGATTTAATGTAATCCACAGATCCTCCTCTGTGAAACAGCTGGCCGTCTTTCCTCCAGGACATATTTGTGTGGTTTTTTACTGCCACCTCCATTGACCTCCTTTGTATTCCAGAATTTTGTTCTGTGTTTTCTCACACCTTTCCCTAGCATGCCGAGTCATTTTGCCTTCTGAACCTAATTCCACAAGCTGCTTCCATTTTGCTGTCTTTCTCAAATTTAGAAACACACTCTTAGTTTCCACATCGCAGTCATTAAGGAGGAGGCAGAACAACAGCAAAAGCCGTGGACCACACTATTTGTAGCTTTCCAGGTTGACAGTGAACCACTGAGGACAATTTCGCAGCTGTTATTACCCTGAATGTGCAGTAGTTTCATCAGAAAAGGAAATAATACTGCAGTCTCTTGACTGGGACTGATATGGGATGTGTGTATCTGACATTATTGTAACTCTTCTATCGGTGAGACCTATTTGTCACAGGCAGAAATTAGGCTGGTGTGATATTTGCTCTTGAGAAATATATGCGTGTTGCTACTTACCACACTGTCATCTTCTAAGTATTTTCAAACATTTTAATTAATTTTCTGTTATAAGAAATGAAGTTAGTCTGACGGAGTCCTCTTTCCTTTTTAATGCATTATGTTGTGGTAAACATCATGAGGCATAACTTGATCAAGTAAAATTGAACTGGTGTAAGTCTGGATACTTCCAACTCCTATCTGTCTTTTTGTTATTATAAAAACATATGCAGATCAAGAGTAAAGGAATGAACTGGAAATCAAATTTTCATTACCACATGCAAAAGTTGTTTGTTCATTCTTTTTCATCTTTTCAGTTAATTTCATATACAGACTACAGACAGGATTTTATTATATGCTTCAGGAATCATCATGACTGTCGTGCAGGCATATCCATCCACCTGTACTGCCTAGTATTTTACTTGTGCGACACCTACACAGTTCTAGGAGCAGCCTATTGCAATTTTTGGGAGATGCAGCTTAGTTAAATGCCAGTGGACATTACTTAATTCAGGTGTTATACTATGTCTGGTTGATTAGAAAACCAGAAAAGCCAAAACACTTCAAAAAATCATATACCTACATTCATTTCAATAGCTGATTAAATTTAACCTGGAAAACTCTTTCATAACAACTTCAGTTTTGCAAATTCAGCCAACACCTTTGAATGATGATATAAATTTCTCACAAGTACAGTTTTCTTTGAAAGTTCAGTAATGGAGCTGTCGAGTATGAGGTTGCAAACCATGTAAAATCAGGTATGAATGGTAAGAATCTCAGAAAATGAAATGGCTAATGTGTTTGAATTGCCAAGAGAGAATAAATAGACTAAGCAGGAAGATCAGAGAGAATATTGGTGGAACTGGAAAATAACAAAGCAATGAAACATTGTATAGACAGAAGAAATTCAGTAGGTGTTCATTTGGGGCATGTCAGCTATAAAGTGTGGAAGATACGGCAACTGAATTAGTACAGTCAACAATAATAAAAACGAAATCAAATTTAAAAGAATTTCTGGTTTCTTTACTGCCAAGAGAAGTTAATTTTATTGAATTTGGCCACAATCTAGAAACACAGATGGGCAGTTTCCTGACACAGAACAGACTAAGAATTAAAACTTTAAGCACATTCTTGTGGAGAAATGTCTAGTATATATATAGCACATATCTGCCAAACTTCAAACCACAAAAGTGATTATATCATCTGAAAGTAGGAAATTAAAGTCCTTAACTACACCTGATCAGCACAATTATGATACTCTAGCCTGGGGAAACTTGAGGGAAGTACCAATCCAAAAGAGTTAAATCACGAAATGCAATTTAGAATACAAGCTTTTTTGGATCATGATGTAACACAGTCAGGACTGACGTCTCATTGCCTCAGACTATATTTGCTTACTGCCTTTCTTTCTTTTGTGCTGCCATTAATCTCTTCATTTCCATTTGTAGTTCTTGAACTACCAGTCATGTAAGGAATGAAAGACTGTCAATAAAGCTACTGTGGGCTGCAGTGATGTACGATAAAACCTTGTACCAGAAAGACTGTCACAGTTAGGGGAATATATATCTATATTTTGATCGATTACAGTTAGTTCTTGATAATAAGCTAACAGACCTGTCTTGCTTAAGGTAGACTGCCTTATCACACCAGGTTTTACCATCATGTTGTTTCATGAACTTTTGAGTTAAGATATTATGCTAAGACTGCACTTTTAGGGGAGAAATCTAAATTAGATACCAAAATAATAGAGATAATTCAGTGTTTCTGTCCCGTGGTGGGTGTTTGATTTGAATCCATGTCTGATACCAAGGAACAGCTGCTCCTTGAGGTTACAAGATGAAAGATGGGAGACGTAATCATGGTGACTGTTAAGTCCCCGTTGTTACTTTTTTTAAGAGAAACAGCTGCCATTCTCACTTGCTTAACTAAACTCAAACTTACATGAGTGTATCAAATAATATGTCTGTGGTGCTTTCAATTTGATACAAAGAATATTATTTGCAGTGTATTATCTTAAAGTTGTTTAAAGTTGGCTTGCGATTGAAGAGTTCCTGTTCCCCCTCACAGTTTTGCTTATGTTTCTCTGATTCTTTGGATAAGCCTACTACCTTACATGTATGAAAGGGTTATTGTGGGGATGTATAAGTTCATTTATGAAGTGTTTGGAAACCCAAGGGGCAGAGTGCAATTGAAGCCGTAACCATTACAGCTAAATAATTTAATAATGCTGGAACCTTATTACAGAAGAGTTGTCAAATGTAGTGAATATGATAAATAATATTAATCTTCTCTAGTCCATTGGATTTTAGGTATCTTAAGGATAGAGGTATGTATTCCTGATCTCACTCGGCATTGCAGCTCCAGCCAAGGCAGATAATTTATTTCTGCTTCCACCATTCTTCTAGCACTACCATCAACATCGACACAAAACAATGCCATCATTTTAGTAGAGTTTTCATCTGTAAACTGTTTATTCAGAATCTATTCACTCAGTCCATCTTTGTATATTCCTGACCGCCAAATTCCTTTCTTCACTTTATCTCTACCGTGGGTCTTGCTGTATCCATTTCACAGACTATAATTATCATTCTGATTCTTAATACATACATAGTTCAAGTTCCAGATGAATAAATAATTTAAATACAAACTGTCTGGGATCCATTGCAGACTCTGGAACTTTGGTTGGAAATACAGTTTGCAAAAAATACTGCTTCTTAAATCTTATTGGTCTTCACAGATAAACATAGCCTTGGCACTGCTTATAAATCAGGAATAGATGATAAAACTGTTAAGAGGGGCACAATTGAAAGAGAAAAGCAAGGTGGAAAAAAACCCCATATTTTTAAAAAACACCATAATTAGATGGTGTGTGTTTACAGAGTATTCAGTTTAAGTATGTTCTTAACATAAGCACAAAACACTAATGACCGTCCTGTAAACACATTTTAAGAGGTAAACATATTCAGTCTGACATTTCAGAATAGATTCATGACTACATCAATTGGTAAATGTTGTCATTTTTCTACTAAACTTTAACAAGGTAATTTCTACTGAATAAAATTTGAGAGTAAATAAGTTTAGTTGATAATGACTTCACTTCAATATTTCATCCAGAGAGGCATAGTACAGAATTTTCATAATAGTAGAAATCTGAAACAAATTACTGTGCTGTAGTTTGTAGAATTCACATAATTTATTTCCTTTCTTCCTGAAACAACAGAAACTTGTTAATTTCTCCCTAGACAGATAACAACTTAACCACTTTGGAATGAGTCTTCACTCTTATCCTTTTTCTTCTTTTTTCCTCTCAGCTGTAGTTGAGGACGTTCTTCAGCATAAAAACACCATTTTGCTGTTTTAGATAAGATTGGCAATTTACTTCCAATTTTCAATGAATGCCTTTATAAGCATTGAAAAATGTGACTTCATGGTCTGTTTAAACACTGGCTGCCCAATATTCATCCTGCCAGAATCACTGTTGCCAAGACTAACACAAGGAAAATCAGATGAGAGAGTTTTTACCTCATGACATTCACCCTTAACACCAAGTGGTCTTTGAGCTTGAGAGAAAATCCTCTGAATACACTGATACCCAGAAAGAGATAATTAAGAAGCACAGCTAATTCTCTTGGGTCAGTAGCATTTTCCAAAAAAAGGAAGCAGAATGCCTGTGTATATGCCAAAGCCCATCAGATAGCTACAGGAGCTGCCTACAACCTGGCTTCTAACATGGGTTATCAGGTGTGGGCTGGGACAACTTCATTGAGCCTAGGGATAGATTTTTTTTTTTATCTAGCATATAGATTTGTAAATCTAAACCTGCATATAATACATTTCTAATCAAAGAGTTCATCTGAGGTTACAATAATGATAGCAATCTTCCTGCTTCTAATATTGGCATCAATTATTCGAGGGAGTCACTTGGTGTTTGTAACCAAGAAGAAAATCAAACCTTTGTACTTCATTTCCTTGGTATTAGTGAAATGTGAATTGTGAATGGTGTGAATGTGAATAGTGAAAGGAGTCCTTACCTTCAATTTATAATCCATGTTTGTTTAACAAAAAATCACTTTTCATCAATTGACTCTTTGGAACTTCAGGTCTAAGTGTTTTTCTTAACTGAAAACAGTGAGTCTTTTTCTATGACACTAATTGCTGTCTAAAAGTGTTCATACTGTTACAGGCTAGCAAGGCTAAAAGAGTAGATAATCAGAGCTTTAATCGCAGAACTGCAGAATTTACAGCAGGCTGCATGAATACATTCATCTTCAGATGTTACCCATGAAAAGCTATTTCACTCATTAAATTAAAACTCATAGCAATTTTTAAATATGAAGTACAAAATTAAAACCTATTATCTCTCTTTTTGTAGAAATACCATGAAAAAGACAACCTGAAAATTTAAAAGCCCCTTGAACTTAACTATCCCACTTATAAGACCCCATCAACATTTCACATGGGAGGTTCCTGTCTTAAAGGATGAAGAATTCCGTATCTCATAGGAATGCTCAGATTTTACTCAGGATATTTCCTTCCAAAATCATGAAAACTGGGTGATCAAAAGACGACTGAAATGAAATTTTTATTGCTAATTATCAATGGGCTAATCCTTCCCCAAAATCATTATGTGTACAAAATTATTCACAAAGGTTTGGGCCAATATCGCAGGCTTTGTTTTTCCTATCATGAACCAAAACTATAATTTTAAAGTGTTATGTTTCCAGCTAATTTGGTAATATATGTGTGAACATGAAATCCAAATGTACAGCATAGAGTGCTTGGAACAGCGTTCTGGGTATCATACATAATTATAAATACATAGAGATTTCAGATGTCTTGTTCAGCGTTGTGCTAAGGCTATTTCCAGTTTAAGCACTGACTGAAAAATACTTATTTAATAGACAGCTTAAACACACACAGATTGTTTTATCCCATAATAGAAGCACAGTATTTCCAATTACTATTCCATTAAGACTACAAAGATGATTCAACACAACAGTTGTTATTGCTGTTAAAAGCCTTAATCATATTAATGTTGTCACACCAGTCTTTTCAGCAACTAGAACTTCAGTGTTCATTGACATTTAACACATCACACAATAAATGGCTATACTGTTTGTAGAACTCTTTTCAAGCGCTTCCCTCATTTTTTCCCCCAAATTGCCTGTTTGTCTAGAAACAGCAAGGGAAATTAAATTAGATGTTAATATTCTACCCAAATATTCTGTAACTTCCAACAGTTCCTCTTTTGGAATTGTAAGCTTCTTTCAGCATTTGCTTTTTCTCCCAGAGAAGTCATAAGTAAAGCAAAAAACTTGCTATAATTGGGATTTTCTAAAATAGTCTCATTCTATGTAAATATTCCTGAGTCTGGATTTATTCCCATCTGCCAATCAAGAAATAAGAGAACTCCAGCACTTCGGGTTCATAGGAAAGTATTGTCTTTCACAAGGATCTCAAGGTTAAATGCTTGGGTTGGAGACCTGAACAGCAGCTTTGTCCTACCAAGTGTTTGTCTTCATCATGTTTCCAGATAGATCCCATAAATTTAAATCTGGTGCAGAGACTAGCGAACTTGATATCAAAAAGCAGGCCTTTTAAAGTATATTGACCAAGAACTAGGTTATAGTGGTCTACTCCTCAGAAATGTGACCAAAACCTGTAGATGCTTTATTATTCCCAAACCAGTGAAGTTAGGGAAATTCAGAGTTAAAATCAAACTGAAAAGTAAACCCAACAAATCATGGAAATAAATAATCCAGACAGCTGAACTACTCATTGTGCTATCATGCAAAAATTTCACAGGGGAAATAAGCAAAGCACCATTTGTAGAAAACAAGCCCTTTTTTATTATTATTACTTATTGTCACTCGAGAACAACACAGAAATATTTTCTGACACACAAACCATTCTTCAGATTATTTTGTTGAGCCTGGGTGCCAGAAAGCTTCCATGCTCTTCCCAAAAATACTGCTTGAATGCAGAGAGAGACAAACCTCTGGGTTTGTATAACATTTCCACAAGGCCGTCACAGCTCCAGCAGTGCTTGTGTCATGGCAGTGCCTCTGTCCCCAGACTAGATCCAACAAAAACACTGTCTCCCTTAGCCTACTGGTGAAGGCAGAAAATACCTCACTTACTTCATAATACACATTCCAAATACTGGCTCAACTTCACTGAAGTACATCAGTGTACTTCACTGTAGATGGCTGGTTAAACCTTAAGTCTGTTTATTGATGGACATTCCCATTCTTATTTAAATATGATATATGACTAACAAGCAAGAGTTCAAAAAATCTTTACAGTAATTCAGTGTACTTTAGATGCAGTTTGCTGCTGAATACTAAAATTCTCAGATCAGGCCCTTCAAAATCATGGCACAGTCCTAGAATAACAAAATACTAAAAACTATTCTAGGCTTTCTAATATTTATTTTTTCTAAAGATCATAGAGCACGTTCATTTTGGATTTCCCTGTATTTCTACTGAGATGATGAAAGCTCTGTTTTTTAAGAAAAAAGCAAGTTACAAGCCAGCCACAATGTACGGATCAATTAAGTTGAGCATACAGTAGTTTGTCACAGCTAGGCCAATACAAGGCAGGTAAGTATATATCCAAATCTCTTCCAATCCTCTGTTAAGTTCTTTAATCATTGCTTCTGTCTTCCCTTCTGCTTGCCCTTTTATTTTCTGCAAAGTACACATTCCTCCATAGACATCTTCCCTTCTTCCAGATATGTGTATTTCTAGTGTTCACCTCTCTTCTACTTTTTCTAAAAAGTATATCTGATCCAAAGGTTTTAAAAGAGCTCTTGAGGAATTTCCAATAAGTTTTGCCATTGTTCGTAACTGAAAAATGAGTTGTCAACAAAGGTGCAATATCCCTGAATTTCTTAGACTTGTCCTCTACATGTGTGTTATTTCCTGTTGCTCTTAGGGCACATCTGCACCACAGCCATTTTGGTTACAGCATTTTGTCCTAAGAGGCTATTGTTTCCAGTGATCTAATAGGTCACTGTACCAGCCACTTGTGAATCTGGGCTCCTGGAATACTTTGGAAGACTGCTGCACTTACCGGAATAATCACCTAACTGTAGGCAAGATACAATTTCAGTCCTATTGAGAATAATGGCACCTGACTTTTGAAAAAGGGCAGTCCTGCTGGGGATGTTGTGTGCTAGGATGTTACTCTTCAGCCCTTTCTGAGAGAGGAACTTTCTTATACAGAATAATAGAGAAAAAAAAAAGACCTTTTGTTCCAAAATAAAATTTTCAAGCACGCATAATATCTCTTAAGATGTAGCAAAAAGAGAAAATTTAAGCATCTGTTATTCCATTTTCAAGGCTATTCAGGAGAAATATATGATGCAGTTTGTTCAGTTTCTTAGGGAGCTTTTCCTAAAGTGTGTTTTGATTCAAGGTAACCAACTTTCTCACAAATATTCAAAAAATCCATCTAGATTTCACGAGTAATACTCATAATGTGGCGTGAGCTGTATTGTTGTTTTAAATGCACAGCAGAGTTTATTCTTAGATGAAATCACCAACAGTGGCTATGTAACAGCACCCCAAAAAATGAAGTAACTGGTCACTTTAATGCATGGTGTTGCAGACAAGTGCCTGTGATCCTCCTTCTTCAAGCCACTATCCTGACAGAACTAAAGTTAAATATGGGTCATCTTTTGAAGGGAGATGCTGAAACTCTGAAATGCGATAGCTACTCAGAGGCAGACAAAAGGAACTCTGGATTATTCCAGGTGTGTGGGCAGCTGTGTCACAGACTAAGAATGTGGCTGAAGCTCATTGCAGCTCCCCTCTGAACAGGACATGCAATTTTCCTCTCTATAGGCACATGTCAGGGAGACAGTATATACCCATGCCGCATACTAGGATGAAAGATATTCCTCACTATAGTTAATCTCTAATCTCAAGAATTAGCAAGAGCACCCAGGTTTTGTATTAGTGACCTTGCTTGGTGACTATTCCCCAACACAGATTCCTCTCAACTTCAATGTTTAGACACTGTCTTGTATTGAAATTGTGAAAATTCATTATCTGAAGAGGTTCTGCCAAATAATTCCCTGTATTGTCTAAATTCCAGACCTTAAGTGGAGCAGAGCAGGTGCAAAGGTCTTTTGCATGTTTAGACTTTGACATGAGTTCCTTCAGAAGGAATTCCCATCTCACTGGTTAAAAATACCACAATGAGCAGTCCTCAGCTGCATCTTTCCAATGGTAGTTTATATTTTGTTTTCTTGTTTCTTCTATTCATATACCATGGCATCTTGCTGAATCTACTAACATAAATTATATCATTTCCATTGTAGTTTTTCCCTTGGAGATGCATCAGGAGATTACTATTTCTAACTTAATTAGTCAGAGTCTACCTGGTAAATGAATGAGATATTCTAAGTTTTACATTGGTTGCATATTTAGGATATTTAAGTATTCTAATAGTACTTTGAGTACTATTCTAATAGTCCTAACTTTGAGTTAGGATCCCAAGCTTTTGCAACAGTGAGATTGAAAATTCAGGCTGCTTTAAAAGTTGCTCAGACAAAGGCAATTACAGACCTACGAGTTCTTGAAAGTGCATTTGGGGATGACGGATCATTTGTGAGTGCCCTGGGATGATGTCATTTACTCAAGTGGAGTCTGGGGAAACAAAATTGGATCACCCTTTGAAAATTTGCTGCTGATCATTAGTACAAATTTCCCTCTGGAAAGCAAAATATAATTTCTACAGCTTTTGATTTTACTAGCTTAGGTACCTGAGAGCAGAATTTAGCCTTGAAAAGGTTTCACTGTGTTGTTTGCAAGGTAATGGAAATCCTCCCATGATTTGGTTGGACTGGATGACCTCTAAAGGTCCCTTCCGACCTCAACCATTCTGTGATTCTATGATTTCAATAGGGGTAAGCACACTCATTTTTGTAAACTGTTGTTGTGTTCTAATATTTTATGATATGTATTGCAAAATACTGTTTAGTCATCTTAAAAATTAGATTTTCTTAAGACATGTAAGTTATGTGGGTTAAAATTTAGGTGTACCAGTCTATATTCTATCACCTTTGCTCGTGTGTGTCAAAAAGCTCTAAAATAAATTATTAAAAGCATATTCTAAATCTACAGATTAGGGCATTCAAAACAGTTAAAATTAATCATATAGATCCATGCTTTCTAAATGTACTGAAAATATGATCCAACAAATTCACCAGGGATAAATTTTATCCCTGCTTCTGATCTTTCTTTTTCCATTCCAAGTCAAGTCTTTGGAATGCTTTACAGGATCTGACATCATAATTTTAAAGTTTTATGAAGCTGTTCCTCATGAAAACCTTCCATATGTTCCCCCATAAAAGATTATGAAGTAATGTGCAATTCCTAGTGGTCTAGAAAGGATAAATCAATAAAATCATGTGAGACAAAAGTCAACCAGTTTTCACTACTTTCCATAATGGATATATTACAAATAATTTGGGAAAAAATGCTCTAACCCTTCTTCTAGCTTCCCTGAGGAAATACTAGTAACAATAAAAAGAAGGTTTTATTTCTAGAATGGAGAGTGCTCATAACAGAAGCCAGCCTACTCCCAGACATTGAGTGATAACATTGGATAACTCCCCTATTCAGAAGCAGGAAAACTCTTTTTACATTCTGTTCTCTAGTATTTCATTACTAAATATTACAGTTCTGGCTTCATGAGAGTGCAGTTATAAGTGAAAACATCCAGAATTCATTCAGTTGTTTCCTGCCAAAATGAACAAAAAAGCTCCTTATAGCCTTTTGACTCACTTCCCCAAAGACTTCATCATCAGAGTCCCTAAGAAATTTCTCTTAGCTGTATTTTACAATCCCTGTATGAAAAGCATCAAAACGACTCACTACATAGAAATGAGTATCAGTGGGTTTTTACATTAGTTACACTAACTGTGCATTTTTCCTTTTTTTCAAATTCTAAACAAAATCTGTGGGGGAAAAAAACCCCAAGAAGCTAAAGTCTTCTGTTGATAGTACTAATAAAGGATGTTAATAGTAAGAAGAAATGACTGACAGTACTTGCGACCTCTCTAGAACATCTCCTTCTAGTTTATTAAATTAAGCAGCCAAAGAGCTCCTTTTAAATTTCAAGCTGTTAGGTGCCCAAAAATACATGGCACCAGAAATGGTCAGTTCCACCTACAGAAAGCATTGGATCAATTTAAAGTGTGATAAATAAACAACAACAACAAACAACAGGGCTGAAGAGCCGTCTGCATCTTCAGTAGGCTTTCTAACCTACTTCAGCTAGGTCTTTAGACACAATGCGGAGACTTTGTAAAGCAGATCTCCACCAGCTGCACTAAGGTCCCACAAGTACAATTCATAATGTTAAAAAAAAAGTGCTTCATTTGCTCCCAGCATGGCTCAGGGACGCTGGCACAAATGGAACGAGCTGGTGGCCCTGCTTGCCTATACCTGAGCGATTTAGCACCTTCAGATGCCATCCCTGCCAGTCCTGTGGGGCCCAGAGGCTGCCGTGGCATGGGCTCACATGCTGCTGGTGGCAGTGGGGCAGAGAATCCAGCAGCTGGGAAGAAGAAAGGGTGGGATGCAGGCCCCCGAGGACGGCCAGCGCTGTGCTGGCACTGGGCTGCGTATGGAAGCAAAACCGGTGAGAATGTTTGCGCTCAAGTCAGCAGCTGTGAGAGTGTGAAGTGCCAGTGACAAAACTAATGGGCCAAGTTAACATTTCTCAACTTGCTCACTCCTTGAGAGCTTTAAAGTGCAGGTTAGTTAGTACTTTTTAAATCCTGTTCGCTATTGCTTACAGGAGCCCCTCCACCCCCCATTCAAACAGAGGTTACGTGTTTCACGCCAGTCCGTTGTGTTCCACCGGTATTGCACGGGGTGCGTTTGGTGCCGCTCGCTGCACCCGCTCACTCATCAGCCCAGCACTTTTGTTGATCCCCACGGCAGAGCCTTCTCTGCTTTGTAGCTCCAGCACTCTCCAGCACAGTTACGTTGCTGTTAGCTCTAGGCTGTGGGATGCGCCTTCGCTGTGGGGAGGAATGGCTGTTCCTTCCGGCTGTGTGTGAATTAATGTCTGTGCTCTGGAGCTGAACTAAGCATAAGTATTTCCTTTACCCAGCTATCTACTCTTGCCCTTCTGCTCTGTGTGATGATACGCTGCTATAACCATGCCAGTTTAGGATGCTATACCAGTGATTTCCCTATCAAATTCTACCATTTGTGGGATGATATTCCCCCTGGAAGAGCACATGAAGGAGGCAGGCAGGCTAATTGATTCAGCGCTCCCCCACTGCCTCCAAGCCCAGGCACTTAGCTGCAATAATTGTGAAACAGATGAATTTACACCGGGTTATAAACTAGTATCACAGAACTCAGTAAATGGTGGATACTTCATGAACAGTTGGCTATTCAAAGTATTGCCATATAGTTTTACTGTTTCAGTGCGCCAGCTAATACCTCTAACTCCTGTAGTTTCCCATGTTAAGGCAGCATGATGTTCATAGTGTATAACTATAGAAGGCGGAGAGGTTGGGTTTTTTTCTAAATAAAACCATGCCTGTAAGCTGCTAAGTAACAGCTATATTTCAGTGCATTCAGGAATCATGGCTTAATATTCATGTCTCCTCTTCACAGTTTAGAACCAGTAAGACTTTATACTAAAACCTCTTCCCATTAGTGTAATTCTGCCCACTACTAAAATAATGAGTGTTCGTTTTTACACAAAACAACACAACGAGTGTAAAGCACTAGTCTCTGTGTAATGTGCACTGACAGAATGGCATTTCTCAGGAAAGTTGGTTAGCTAAAGAAATCATATCCTGGAATCTTGCAAGTGTCTAGTTTGGTTGCTTTAAGGAGACTGTTCAAATTAAGCATTATGATTTCTATTGCTAGCATACACCTCTAAAAAATTAATATTGCTTTTGCAATTTGGGGTGTAAAGCACCAGGATATAGAGCTGCAGGCACATTTTTGGTGGACTTTTTGTTGAGCTAAGCATGATTCCAATTTTGAAAGAAAGAAACACTACATCTTCATTGTCCAATTAAAAAAAAAACCCAACCTTTTCATGTTCAGATAGAAGGAAATGCAATTCTTTTCATTGGTTTCCACACGGAAGTTTATACAATTTCTGAGAAATATTTCTGAGCTGGTGTTTTCTCTTTAATAGTATGCTCCCACCTCCCTCCTCCTTTGTGCGTTAGCAGAGAGCTTTCTCCATTTCTGTCTTGAACACATTTTTTTTGTTGCAGATTTTCTATCAAATGTCATGCAAACAAGTAAAAATTTGAGTAAAGCTGATAAGTTACTGTAAATACCCAAAGCTCTTATCCAACCTCTGTCCTGGTACCAATTGATGGGACTTAAAGAAATTAATTTTCTTTCCCAACTACCTGCAGTAATAGTCAACATCCACATATATAGTCATGTAGTAGAGTCTCAAACCCTGTTCACATTATGCGGGTGATCATACCAAAAAACACCTATTTGTTCATTCTAGGGCATATGCTGTCTTTTAATTTAGGACCATGCAGTTTTAACATGAATGAACATTTAACCTGTCTTTTGTATGCATTTTTATGTTGCTAGATGCTGATCAGGGCTGAATGTTATCAACCTTTTCATTTTCAGAAGCTGCTTGTGGGCTTCTAGAAGAGGCTAAATGAGGTCTTGTTCTTGTTACTCTGTACTCTACTTAATCAGGGACATTTTTAAGGTGACAATGGACTGTTTGGATGGGATTTAGTTGCCTAAAATGGCACTAAATGCCTACTCTTAGATACCAAACTACTGCTTTGCCTCCTGCTGTCACTCTCAGAGTGCAAATCTCCTGCAGATCTTGTCATGTCTACCACTCAAATGTAAATATCCCAGATTTTCTACAGTGTCTCAAATGACACAAAGCATTTATGCTTAACAACTGAATCCTACCTTTTTCAGTGAGAGAAAAAGATTATTTATATGTATTCCTTTAATTATTTGCTGCTTATAAAGCCTCAATAGTTTTAGCACTTCAGCTTTTTTCTTAGTATTCACAGACTGTATTTCTCCAAAGTTTGCTGCTGTTTGATGTCATTTTTTTATATGTTCAATAATTAAAATAAAGTTGGTTCTGTCTCCTCTACTTTCTATAACAAAGTAACTTCTTCTAACACTGCTAGGAAACTTGAGTTATTTGCCATTTAATGCCGTTTAAATGTAGGAAAATGTCAATGGTGAAGCTCAAGCTGTTTGGCTTTTCTGAAGCTCTGTCCATATGGCATGTGACTCACAGTGGGTGTTCTTTATGGTTGGTATAATTCATATTTTGAAACAGAGGAGCAAAGTTTTATTTGGGAAGCCTTCATGTGTTCATTATTTAGCCTTCGTGTTTTAAGATGCTAAGTTGTTTCGAGATGTACCAAACATCTTGGAGTTTATGGAACAATTTTCCATTTTAAAATTGAATTTCTATGTATTGCATTCTGGTCTTTCTGATCACTTCTGAAAATATTTTATAATGAAAGCCATGGAGTTTGGAAACACTTTGACAAGACTGCTAAAGTTAGTGTTTCTGGAGTGGCCAGAGAAAACTTTTATGCTTTATCATTACCCATCAGATATAAAAATACTGTATCCAGAATACTAATTAAATTAATAGAAGAGAAAAATTCAAAGCTCTCTTAGGCTACTTTAAGTTCAGCAAATACGTATGTATGTTTTGAGGCTAAATTTTCCTCACTACATTTTTACTAGTTAAAAAAAATTGCAACTGTTAACATAAATTTTGAGGGCTATTTATTTTTCTTATTGTTCATAAATATTAAGATGTTTTCTATCTCTTAGAACAACTATGAAATACCTGCAAGGTGATGAAATCAAACTTGCCATTGCCTAAATTTTTGAATGGATGCTTGGTTGATGTACTTGCAAAATATACAAATTATTCTCATGGTCAAATTAAATTTATTGCAAGGTGGGACATCTTGACTCTGTGGTTTTAAGTAAGATGTGCAGAGCTTTTGTTTCAGATCCATCTTTGATGCTGACATGCACTGAGCACTAACATGAGCTAGCTGAAACAATGCCTCTAGATCTCTGTACATATGCTGAAAGCTGAAGCAGTGGCTCAAATGATAGAGTCCTTATCATTGCTATAATAGATACATCACAAGTATTTTAAAAGTGGGAGATAAACTCTGTTTCCAGAAATAAAACTGTACATTCAGACATTGAGAAGAACATAGAGTTTATTCTGTTGAAAGCATAAAATGTGTAAAGCTTCTGGTGAGAGCAAAGCAGGAAGGGGCCATGTCTATACTCATGGCTTTTGCCTGCGTCAATATATTGACAGGTGGTGGGAGATGCGATAGAAGCTCTGACTGATGTAGCTGCCCTGACACAGAAGTCAGAAATGTAGCTGCAAATTCGAGTTCCCCTTCTCAGCTGGCCTGACACGATTTTTGTCAGGTGGTTTGTCAGGTGGCTTTAAGACACCAATATAAAGCAGAGCTTTGCTGGTATAGCTTCACCTCTACAAGTTGCTCTTTGATTTGTGTACAAAATGTAAAATGCCTCTGTGGTAGAGTGATCTGAAATGCATTATGAATATCCAATAGGTGTATTTTACAAAATTTTACAAAATTTTACCTTTTAAAATCTCGAATTTTTCCATTCCTCCTAGAAGTAAGTGCTGGAATTCTCCACTTGCAAAGTCTGCGGAAAACAAGCTCTTTCTGGTTAAAGCTGTGTATTGTATAACTTGGTTAAAAAACAAAGAAAAACTTTTAACCGCTTTTTATAAGATCTGTTCCAGTGAAACCACTGTTAACTTTTTGGAGGTTTGGTATTCTTTCTTTAAACAGTCAACTTCTTTTATCAGCCAAAGAACAAGTCATTTGATTAATGATCATTTTTATCTCTTTGAAAGGATCCTTTCCGACCATTGGGGTGAAGTCTCTTTCGAGATTCCTGAGGGCGGGATTTTTAAATAGCATCCTGGCCTCACATCCAGTGTCAGGGGGTGGATCTTTACCCCCCAGCATTTCCTCTGGTAGGTATTCCAGCCTATTCCCCCACATCAATTTTTCCTTTCACCCTTTGCCCCATCTCTCCACACATCTTAGGAAAACAAAATTTGGTGTTAGACAGACAGGGAGATTAGATGTCTCTTCCAATAAAACAGCCAAACTGAAAGGAAATGGAAAAAATAAATTACTTTTCAGGAGCTAGCCATTTTCCTGAATCAATGTATAGGAGAAATTGTGAAGGAAAATGATATGTATTTAAGTGGTCAACCTAAGTATAGTAAGAGAAGGCTTAGTGTCCTCTACTCATGAACTTCATGAAGCATGCCTGTGTGCACCAGGAAAACATAACTTTAAAAATGCTTCTATAGCGTCCCAGATTTTATGTGACTCTCTGACTCTTCCCTAAAAATTTACATTCCCTTGCTAAAATGCGGAAGAAAAACAAATTTGGAAATGCAAAACTTAATAATATATATTGTTTAAATCCTTTGTATCATTCTGCAGCTGCAACTTGTATCTCATGAAAACTGACACAACTTTTTTTAATAGCTATTATCACAATTTGGACTACTATAATTCTCATTAAATGATTGAGAAAACCCCATTGCTTGCGTTGCCAGCATGATATTCTGCATTGCCTCTGGTGAGGTCCCCATCTGTATGACACAAGAGACCCTGAAGGCTTGGTGTAAGGTCAAGTGTAGGCTAAGAATGAGAACACCATGCCAGGTGAATGGGCTGCTATCAGGTACTGGGCTGAAATAGGAAAAAAAGACAGGTTAGAGGCATTCTTTCGCAGAAAAGCTGTATGTGTTATCCATTCTCTTCTAGTCATTAAACACCATCTTCCACCAAAGCTAATAAATGAAGAATAAATACATGTATCTTAATTATACTTAAAACTGAATCAGTGTTCAATTCTTTTCCTTTCCAAACTACATATTTCTATGTAAAATTGATCTGTATATGGACTAATGTCACACTTCTATCCTTTCAGGACATCTTACTTGTAATGTTACTTACAGGTTTTCTTAAAGAGAAAAACTCTCTTGTGGTAAAAGTAGAGGGAAAATTGAGAAATTACATGATGTTATTGATTTGCTAGACAAAAGAAACTGTTCTCTTTCTCTGTGCCCCTAATATGTATTGCAATAATTGTAGGTTTTGTTAATCCAAGATGATTTTTACTTTTTTTTTTAAGTGCATTATTTCTTTGTTTACTTGCTCTGAATCAAAGTTGCTTCCCAGCAACTTTGATGTCTTCTGTTATGACTGTGTGGGCGTCTTTTGTCAACAGTTTGTAAAATACCTTCCATATTTTTTTCTCCTTGGGATATCGCAGTGTTTAATCGCCCTTAGGCTATTTGGGCAGTCAGCATCAGAATGGGATTGGCATATGTAACCAAAGAACTGTGGAAGAGGAAATACTCCAGGCCCCATAAAATTCTCTGATTTGAACATAGCATTATGTATAGCATATCACTGATTCTAGTACATTACAAATGGCTTAACTGCACTTGTGAACTGGCTTCTCACCTGTGTACCTGCCTACAAGTTTATCTTGGAAGGTCCTCAAGACTGTTGTTTTCTGAGTGCTTGTAAAGCTTTCTATCACATTTTTTGGACATAAATTATAACTCTTAAATGTGGTTTGTTTAATACAGTGATTCATAATTTCTTGCTATTAAATGTCTGTTACTAAGAATTTTGATTCAATCTGATGAAATATTCAAGACAGGGAAAAAATGGAAATGCAGCTACATGATGTGCAACATATACCCTAGGAAGGTAATGGAAATAAATGTTATCATTTGATCATGTCAACAACAATAAAAAAAAATGAACCAAGCAGCAACCCCACAGAAAGGGAGAGACTGCCCTCCTTCTGGAAAGTGAGTTGGCAGGTGGTTGAAAGCCAGTCAAGAACTGGCTTTCCAATGGACAAGATGTGTTCCTTTGAGCAAGAGCACAGGTGGGGTCCAGGTGGCATGAAACGCCGCAGTACATGTCAGAAATCGCTGTTAACAAATGTACCCTAACAATCTTATCTGCAGTGCTGCTATTTAAGTCTTCCTTTTTTACTTTATCATATTTGTATTTACATTAAGCACTATCTTAATTCTGAATTGCCTCTCTCTGGCATCACAGAGATGACCAGAGGATGCCATTTCCATTTCATAACTTTCTAAATTGCTTTGCTGTACACATGAGCAGAAAGCCTGCACAATTAGTGCATTTTTTGAAAAAAAAAAAAAAAAAAGTGTTGACGGGATGGGACAGACACAGAACTGACTATCTCACTGTGCACAATTCAGTGGAGAATATAAGTTTATCCTTGAATCCTTAATCACTTTAGTACAAAGAGAACATGGATGTACTGTTTGTTCCTTTGTATCGAAAAACACTGTGCTAAACACCTGCCTTTTTTTCTGGGTATCGATTTACTGGGAAACACTCAAGGCAACAGTGCTCCAAGAGGGTATTTAAGCAGTGATATCACAGAATCGTAGAATTGTCCAAGAAGGGACCTTTAAGATCATAAAGTCCAACCATTAACCTAACAGTGCCAAGTCCACCACTAAACCATCTCCCTCAGCACCACATCTACACGTCTTTTATATACCTCCAGGGATGGCGATTCCGCCACTTCCCTGGGCAGCCTGTTCCAATGATTGATAGCCCTTTCAGTGAAGAAATTTTTCCTAATATCCAATATAAACCTTCCCTGGCACAAATTGAGGCCATTTCCTCTCGCCACTTGGGAGAAGAGACCAACCCTCACCTCGCTACAACCTCCTTTCAGGTAGCTGTAGAGAGCGATAAGGTGTCCCCTCAGCCTCCTGTTCTCCAGGGTAAACAACCCCACTTTCCTCAGCCGCTCCTCATAAGATTTGTGCTCTAGACCCTTCACCAGCTTCATTGCCTTCTCTGGACACGCTCCAGCACCTTGATGTCTTTCTTGTGGTGAGGGACCCAAAACTGAAGACAGTATTTATTTGAGGTGGGCTCTCACCAGTGCCGAATACAGGGGGATGATCACTTCCCTACTCCTGCTGGCCACAGGATATCTGTGTTATCATGGCAGCCTTTGGCTGTTAGAACAGCAGTAGGCAGGCAAAATTAACCACCTAAAATTAACTTGATGCTTACCATCCGAGGCTTACCCTCTCTCATTAAAAGCGAGAGGTTGCTGTTTGTGTACGGGTACTGGAGGGAAGCATGCTCAATTGCTGCCTTTGATAGCACGGTGACCCCACCTCCATTATCTGAGATGTTAGGCTCGTATTGGATAGTATCTTTCTTAAGCCTAACAGAAGTACTTAATGTTGAATAATTTTGCTGAACTGTAACCTAATTGCTTCACATATAGCTTACATGTAAGATTTCAGTGAATTTAGCCACATGGAAGGCTTAAAATGCGTGCATTATTCTGCTATTAGGGTCATTGGGAACAAAGATAATGAGGTGGTTTTTATTTACCAAAACCTTTAACTCAAGCTAAGTGGCAGATTTACTTCAAAATAGTCAGAAAATGTATTCCTTACTAAAGACAAAACGCTTTTACATCTTTTTTCTACAAAATTGCCCACAGATGTTTAAAGTGAAACACAGAACTCAACTGGAAAGCCCGCTATAAATAAGTATCTGGAAAACAGCTTGGCAGGGCAATGTAGCTGTTGGTTTCCTTTTTTCCCTTTCTACTTCTCACTCAGTAGTTGGGGGCAGAGTACTTCTTTTACCATTGCTCTGACAGCTGGCGTTGAGTTTTGTGTAATTTGGTGTCTGCTTTTGCACTGTGCAGAGGTTCCCTTATGTAAAAAGTATCTTCATTTAGCCAACTTAAAGATTAATTTATTCTGCTGGCATGGGGCATTAGATCTTTCTGCATAAATGGATTGCCTCAAATGTAGGTGTTTTTTAAGCCTAGACATAACTATGCTAATGCAATAGTGCTTATAGTTGATCGTTGCATCAAAAGTCTGTCACTTCTATACAGCCATTTCACTAGAAGCAAAGCTGTCAGCAGGCCTCCATATATCTATCCTAGATTTTTGTAAAAACAAGCCCATTTTCAGACAATAGCTTCCTTTTGATCTAACTATCCTTTATGTCACAAATTATTTGGTTTCTTGTTATCCCACCTGTTAGCAGTACAGATTCACATGACTTAATTGGTGAAGGTCTACGACAGATGGATTCATGTAAGAAATAAGTACTTTCTCCCAAGTGGTATCCTTGCATATATTATATAGAATTCTTAAACCACTGAGCAGTTTGCACTCCTCGTGATGTTTATACTGGCACAAGCTGTGGAAGCTTACCCCTTGCTCCATGATTACACATACAGACACACAAACATACACACACATAGGAGTGTTGTGAAAAACCAAATCACTAAATTGCCAGTGCTGCATCTATTTTTTTCAAATTCCAGCTCTTCCAAACTATATACAGTGTTGTTTGCTCCCTTTTGGGAAAATCCTAAGCTTACTACTCTTACTGTATATTGGCAGCTCTTGATTTCAGTCACATGTAAAGGGTTTGTTATGTAAATGCATACCCATATTGCCTGGCAGAAGTTAGGATAGAAAAATTTATTGTATGTTGCTGTCTTTCAAGAGTGTCAGACAGATTGTTTGCTGAATTGGAAAGGAAGGGAGGGAAAGCAAATACCTTTCCTACCATTTCTTTCAAGCTGAACTCCTTTCCTGAGTTTTTCTCTTGACAAGGTGTCAGGTTATGAGAAACTGTGGAAAAGGTCCTGTTAGGCAAACCTCCCAGACCCCTTTCCTAGTGTTCAGCATTCAAATTACATTAGAGAAGAGGGGGAAAAAACATCAGACTTACTCATTCAATACACACCTTTCTATGAACATCGGTGCTGTGATTTGCTCGTCAATCCTCTGATCTCCCCACGTAGTCAGCAGCTGGATCATTGCCCCTTCTTTCATTCAGAGACTGCCTCACTGCTGCCTTGCACTAGGTAATGTCAAGACTCCTCCTCCACATAAAGTACATTATACAGAGGATATCCCCAGTAAAACCAGGTTTTACTGCCTGGTTGTCTATGAATAGTTGGGTAACATACACTGTAGTCTTCACGTTTATTGCAGAGAGCTTCTCAAAAAACTCAGAGATAACTGTAGAATACTAAACCAGATAATTATCCATTTTCTTTTCCCCAAAATTAATATTTTATTACAATGTCCAAGTGCACCTGAGTAAGACCATTATTCTTGATATTGTATAAACTGACAATTGAAAGCAAATTGTATTGACAGACCCTTATTGAACAAAATTACTCAACAAGAACCATCAAGGAGCAATTGTTCATAGTGAAACTCAACTATAATTATGGTACTCCGATAATGAGAAAAGTAACTTCTCTTTTTTTTCAGTTAATGCATTTTTCCTGACTCTGGATTCCAGCACCTAAACTGCTGTATTTTTTTTTAAAACGAAATTTGCTAATCCTTTCTTGGTGACTAACAAATTCATTTTTTTATTGCATATGCATTTTCTAGGATATCTGAGGCAAATGGCTCTTCCAGTTTATTCTTTCCAGCCTCAGTGCTATTTCACTGCCATATCTAGCCTATAAACCCTACAACTAATACATAATGGCATATATTTTCTGAGGATGGAAGTTCAAATGTATATGGACTTTTCCATTAGGCAGGCAGGAAATACTTCAGAACCAAAGTCTGTAACATGAATAGTGAGAGAAACTTTTTTTGTGCTGGTCCATTAGGGTTTAGCTTGAACTGTAGAACTGGGATTAAGCTTTGAGTGCAGGACATGATAAAAGGAGGTCTTCATTCTTGACCCTTGCTGAATAACTCATTTCATGCTCAGATGGTCATCATAAACAATTCCAAACATTTTAGCCCTAGAAGTTCAGAAAAGTTTATTTGCATATGTGGTCATTTTTTACATAATATATGCTACTATTGCATATTTTTTTTTAAAACTGACTGCAGAAAATGTGGTAATTTATTGTAACAAGCATGTGAATTAAAGCAAGTTGCTGTTCATTACTAACAGGAGCAGAAAGAGGAGAGCTGGAGGAGGCCAATGAATGCACACAGTAATGTGTTTGTAAATTGGCTACACACAGTTATTCTTTGTTTCAAGATGAAAGGAAAAAAGAAATCTGAACTCCCTGTTGGGCTCAGCAGTAAAGCACTGGATGTGAAAGCAGATTCAGGATTGTTTAACTTTTTGTGAGGTGGCAAACAGAGGGAATAGATAACTTAAATAATATTTAGGGTTTTCAGTCTGTTTGACGTAGAACGCCAATGTACCTTTACCAAATTCAACTTGCTGAAGTACTCTTCCCAGTTCCAAATACTGTGTGTGGGATATAATCTGCCTAACTCTGGATTTTACATACTGATACTTAACAAGCCTGTTTAGGTGCCTGATATAGTTGGTGAAGACTAGACAATTCTGGAGTAACTCATATGACCTGTTCGTGATGCATAGTTATGAAAATTTGTCTCCTTCCCTTGAAATGCCTTTTTCCTTTTCAGAAAAAAGTCTAGATATTGCTAGCTATGGAGATGTCTCCACGGTTATGGGAGTGAAGTTTTGGGAGATGAATGCTTTTGGTTTTCCTCGTCACGTGTCAATGAGTTTCCGTATTTTCCTTATTTCTTCAAGATGTATATGCTTGTCTAAAAACCTCTGCACCTAAAGTTTGCTGTTTGACCCATCTTCATTGTAACTCTTGACTTTTGTTCATGATCAAAATCAGAGTTGAAGAGAGAAGCTTGAGAATGTGTGCCTTCATGTCCTGAAGGTACAAAACCTCAAAGAGAAATAAGAAAAAACCCCGTGAGACTGCAAAAATGTTATCGTGTTAGGTCCAGCACATCATTTATTTGTTGGAGCCTTAACTTATGATGTTTTGTTTTCTTATTTTGGATTTAGCAACTCAGACATGTTACATCTGAAGCTTCCTTGGATTTCAGAAACTTCAGGGGTATTGATATGTAACTCCACGGCTTCTTGCAATGAGAAATTATGCCTTTCTCATGTGTAGAAAGCAGCAAGATACTCGTTAACAATGAAGGAGCAGGTGGTGGCTCATCAGTTTTGTATAGCTCGGAAGTTTAAAATATATGTAGACCAAAGGGAAATAGGAGCAAAACATGTTTGCTCAAATAGTAAATGGAAAAAAATATATAAAGGATATTCTAAAGTGCAAGACACGTCAGAATCTTATCAAGATCACAATCAGGCATAGTACTGAATAATCAAAAAATGCCCCAACATTTCAGAATAGGATTAAAATAATAATTTAACCATGCTATTATACTTATGAAGACCATGTTTTACTTTAATCTTATGTATGCAATTTTTTATTTTGCTCATTTTCAAATTTCTGTTGTAGCTTACAACTTCTAAATATAACATAGCTATGATAATGGGTAAATTCACAATAGAGATTAAATAAGCTTTGCTTCTTACATTCCATAAGTACCTGTTATATATCATGGCATACTGAATATTGATGAAGTGCAGAAGCCCCTGATTAATTTAGCCCCTGACTTAATTTTGTTTAAATTCCTTTACATGCTCTGGGGTTGACAGGGCAAGTGATCCTTGATGCAGTCAGATGCTGTGTACTAATTTCGAACCAAAGAACATCCCTTGCTCTTTCCATAAGAGGATGTAGAGTGGTATGAACATTGAAAATGTTAAGAGTAACTTAAGGGTGAGATGTCATTAGATTAAGTGAAATATGCTGAAATTCAGTTATCAAAAGAATGAGATACATTGTTTTGGTTAATCTAACTGGGCAAAAGTATCTCAAACTGTATTTGAAGAGAATCTGTGATTTTTTATAGATATTCTTTTTATTGTTCTTCAGTTCTAAAGTGAAAGTGCTGGAATTTTTAGGGTTCTAAGTCAAATTTCAAGCAATATAAGTCTTATGCCAGAATCAGTTCTATTAAAAACTTCCCTCCTGCCCCAGGAGATAATTAAAATAGAACTGAATACCCTAATTTTTTGTGCCTGTCTGTTAACAAATTACCTATTCTTGCAAAGAAACTAGTCTGTTTTCTCCCTCCAACTTATACACTGATAAAGACTGCCTTTATTGCTGGGATTTCCGGGTTTAAAATGGGATGCTATAACCTAATATTTGAGATAGGATGGTCAAAAATGCAATCCTTGAGCTCTGTTCGTTGCTCTCGTGGTTTTGTCATCTCTTAAAACCTTTCTCCAGTCGGTGTAAGGTGGTCCTCATAAAGCATGGAGATGACAGAATCGTTCCAGGGTACATGACCAAGATTTTGATGTAGACATCAGCTGTTGTCATGACCTGTGGAGGTTCTTGGGCAACTGCCATAATTCAGGTTGTGTTTTAAGGAACATCATTTTATGCCGAGGGCCCAGGCTGGCACATGGCCCTCTCAGGATCAGGGGAACTTGAAGACAAAGCAAAGCCTCTTTGTGCACACTTTCTGCAGGTACGGTGGTTCCCACCACTTTTTCTTGCAGGCTGAGGACTTGTTTTTGATGATACCTTGGCCAAGTAACTTCACCTCATCTTCTCTTTTCATCATACATAGCATGGATTTATCTGTTTATAGATTAGTGTTTGAAAAATAGTGTAAGACTCTCAAATGAGATGCATTGGATGTACTTAGAATAGTTCATGCAGCAGCTTTCAGAGCTGGTCTACAAATGCGTCAGCTCTTGTTCCCCTCCATGTGTACATCTGAATTCTAATAAGCCATCTCACCCTAATGATGGTGTTTCTTATTTCTGCTTATAATATTCATGTAAACAAAAGCAGCAGGAATAAAACAGAACTTTTTTCATCCGTATGGTATTTGTAATGCTAATAAATATGTAGGAAGAGATAATACAGATAACAAACCCAACACATGGAAACTTGAAGAAATGCAAATTATTTTTTTGAAGATACCTGGCTGGAAAGTATAAATGCAGAAAATATCAAAATTTGTGTCAGTTACTGTATTTCTATGCTAGAATTTTAGCCACTACTATTCCCTCACCTACCCAACCTCCACCTAGTGACAAACAACTGCTTGTCCTGCTTTTACCCTCTACTGCACTCCATTTGCATCTCTTATGGAAAGACAAGAATAAGAAAACAAATAAGGGAAAAAGTGTAACTGCTTTCTCGTTACAGTTCCACTTTTCTTTCCTGAGAACCTTCCAGAATATCTTTTTTAGGCACACCAGAGGGTTGATGTGGATTAGGGATTGCAGAAGCAGCGTGCTGGAGACTGCTAAAACTTCTGTTGTCCAAAGCACGTTCTCCCTTTGTCCTATAAAAACCAGGAGAACTGCTCACAGTGCTTGTTGTTGCAGGAGGAGTAGGCCAGAGGATTTGAGAAGGTATTTTAGAAGTATACATACAGACTTTTCCTGGCTTCCAGATCATACCAACAGGCATAAGTTCTTGCCAGTGGGTTACCAAGTAGTGAGTGTAAAATTATTCAGTAGAAAATTACAGATAAACAGTTTAGAGAACAGTATTTTCAGATTGTGTTGATACAGTAAATCTTCAGCTAGTAGTGACAGCTGTATGGCCCTAGTTTGCAAAATAATAGACAGCAACTATGCTTATTTATGTAATTTGTATTTTTATCCGTTGATTTTGTGAAGGTATCTTCCCTTGACTAAACTAACTTAACTAATGAAAAATATTATATAGATACCGGAAAATAGAGCACTAAGAGCAAGTAGGCTATATCTATGTGATTTCCTGTAAGACCAGGATGTATATACGTTAGTGCTATCCTATTTGCAAACTCTGACTTCTGAAGTTTCAAGAAGGATGTTGGAGCTGCAACTTCTGATTTTTGCAGCTTCTTGGAACAGAGGACTTAGTCTGAGACCTTCTGTAATGTAAGTCAATAATGCAAGTGGGATGGCTTGCAGCAAAATTCCCATTGGCTTCATGTGTATTGCTTTGGGCTAACAATGCAAAACCGGGCAGAACCTTTTTCAATCACTTTTTGCATAATCGTTAGTTTTCTTTCTCTTTTTTTTTTCCACCATTGGTTTTGTGTTATGGGAAAATATAAATTTGTTTCATTGTTTGCTGAGATTAGTTCTCCTCTGATGCATACAACTGCATCGTTATTAGTAGGAAGAGTGAGAGAGCTGCAGTGCCATGGCAAAGGCTTCTCCTATTTGAAGCAACATGCAAGGAAAAGACCTAGTGTGAGATCTAGGAATGCATTCTGAGCCCTGAGCATTTCGGTGAGGGACAAAGTTTTCCTGTGGGTGCTTTGCAGCCTGTTGAGAGCGCAGAAAGGCCCAGCGCTACGTAGGGGAGTTCCTGTACATTTTGCTCTGTTGGTCTTATCCCCTTAGCTTTAGCAGGGGGTGAGTTAGTGGGGAACCAAAAGCAGAATGTGGCTTTTGAATGGAACAAATGCTTGATAAGGAGATGATTTTTTGAGACACATGAACTCTGACCTGCAGAAGTGATGGAGCAATATTTTCTTGCATGAACTAGAGGCCAGGTTCAAACCTTTGCTATTTTAAGTGGAAGAGTAAGTATCCTGTGTTTATGTTAACAGATCTATTTCCATAATGGGTAGTAAAGATTTCATTATAAGTAAAGACTCTAGAAATGAGCATGTACAAACTGTATTCATTTTGAAGGATTAATCTTATGTGAAAAATTCATTAAAGTGGGCTTTGCTGCATTATTTAAAATGACAACAGGAGACAACAAGCTGAATATTTTGTCATTGATATCACACTTCAAATTCTCCTCCTTATTCATTAGTCTAACACTCAATTAAATTACATACTATCAAAATCTTGTGTTGTGGAAAAAAATTAGAAGGACAACTAAAAATATATATGATGTGAGTTTTACATATAATTGGTATTTTACATTATTCTGCAATGTACAACTTTCTTTTTTGCATTTCTGCATATTAACAAAAATGTCAAGCAGACTGATCAATGGAAAGTACAAAATTGTAACATATTCTGAGGTGGCTTTACATCAATACAGAATGTTTGTCATATGTGCTGGTTTTATTTGAATTGCATTACAGTACAGCTGGGTGGGAAAAAACTTTGTCCAGGAAAAAAAATAACACCTTGTCAAAACCAGTCAGCCACTTGTCACAAGGAAGTATTTGCATCAAAACAATGAATAATCCCTGCACCTTCCACAGGTTCATCTAAATTCTGAGTAATCAAATTCATGTCCTTTCCCTGGATTGTGCAAAGCACTGATACTCCTCTTGCATGTTTGATCTGACTTTCTGGGATGCTGGGAGTCTGTCCTGTATATGCCAGAGCTAGAGTTATTCCATGTGCATTGTGCAAGGAGGGGAAGCTGCTTTAGCCAATATCGCAGACACGTCTGGTGTCTGGTGTTGGGGAAGAGTGGTGTGGGAGTATTTACAGTTTCACAGAAATTGTGAAAACAGTGAATGTGGCTATGGTATCAATATATGTCATGTATAAATACAATTTCATGAATGATGAATTTGTTACACATTTGCAAGCGCTAAATGTGATATACGTAGTATGTAAAATCCATATTTGGGTTTAAAACCTAGGGCCTCAGAAAACTATTTATGTAATTCCTCTATTTTAAAAGTCTATTTTCTTCCCGTACTCCCAACTACAGCACTGCTGGGTACCTAAAGCTCCTGCAAGAATGATTTGTTTGCCTGATTTGATCACTGAATCCATCTTCAGACCTTTTAATATTTTGTCCACCCACAATTCAAACGTGAAGTTGTGTGCTCTCCTCCAGCAGCGTCTGCAGTTTTTAGCTCCCAGATGCTCTTGACCTCTGCCTTTTATTCCAAGTCCTCAGCCGAAGCTGACACCTTTCTCAGTGTCCTTTTCCCATGCCCTCTCTTACGTGGATCTTGACTTCAAAATTAACGCAGTTCTTCCTCAGATGCTTGTCTAGCGCCTACACCTGTATCCGTGTGAAAACACTCACCTGAATTGGTCAAGCCTTTCAACGAGAGTTTGGGTGTCCAGCTATCTGGTGAGGTGCACTAGTGCTGCAGAGGGGGCTTCTCAAGGGTCACAAGTGCATTTTGGTGCGTGCTCTTTTGCAGGATTCCCTGGGGCTGCGTGTGAGCTTTCGCAGGGGCTCCTGCAGCAGGCTCCAGCAGCGCTGGCCTGGCCGTCTCTCTGCTGCAGCCTGTGCCGTCCTTCTGAGCCCTGAGTGCTTTCCCAACTCCCGTTTGTGTCTCCTCCCACTGCTGTTTATCCTTAAACTCGTTTCTTCAAGTAAAGATGTCCGTGTTTCATACGTGTAAGCAATCATAAATACAGGAAAATAATTCAGTGCCTTCCAGAATTGCTTTAGCCTAACCCATGATAAAATAATCAAAGATTGCTTCTCTCTCTCAGAGACTTCTCTGCCCTCCTTCCTTTTTTTCATTCCTGTCCTTGTTTTGAGGATGAAGAATTCATCTTTCTTAGTGCCATGAGAGCAACATGGATTTTCATAATTTAAGTAATGGTCTTTTTTCTTTTTTTTTTTTCCTTTGTCTAGAGGCAAACATTATGCTAGTTTAAAAATCTCCCAGTATTATTTTTCAAAGTCAATTCTGTAGTCCTCTAAAGCAAAAGCAGTATTCCGTGTTTGTACAGGGTTCAGCACAGACAATCTTTTCTGGACTCAAATTGTACCACAGTATGAAGGATAACATCTGCTCTTTGCAGCTGAAAAGGAAACTAACATCAAATAATGTCATCCATAGCCTTTCGTCTTAGCAGGAACTTTGTTCTAGACAAGCCCTGGGTTGGCTGCCACCCCCTGACCCTTTGGAGGTTAGGCATCCCAGATTGCGCTCTGTTAACATGTAGGGTATCAAAAGTAGAGCTGTGCTTTCAGAATTTGCTTCCCAGATCCAGAACAGATGGAGTGCAACAGCTATACGCATCAGGATCTGTGTTTTTCAGTGTCTCTACGACTGCCTGCCCTCGGGACTGGTGACTCGGTCTCTGGACTGTGATGCCCGATGTTGGATTCTCCCGTGGATGTGGCACAGTCAGCTGCCATTCACAAATCTCAGCCAGCTTCTCCAGAGACGGCTGCTAGTCCCATTCCTTCAACCATTTCTGAACTGGAGAGTGCTCCTGCAACACAAACACACCGTGGAATCACTTAAGTGCCTCTACAGGGTACTGAGCTAGGGAAGAAAATACGATGTGATCGATAATGAAACTCAGCTGGTTGGGTATACTATACTGACTAGATGGAGAGTGCCACTTCATTTTCTTGAACCTGTTTTTCCTACCACACCTTTGAAATCAAGATGTGTCCTACCTTATGTTTCCTGACACTTGATGTACTTTCATTCATAAAATGGTTAGAGATCCGTGTATGAAATTTGAAAACTTACAAAATCATTGGAAAATAATTATTTGCTGGGAATAGAATCTGTGTGTTACCGCTTTGATAATGCCCGCTGGAATCTGCAGTGTAGCAGGATTTTTTACTTTATCTTCAAGCAACTGAAACAATAGTTGAGACATTTTTGGTCTTCAGGTACTCCAAAGACAAATACTGTGCTGACTAAAAGTCTCACTGTATTGCCTGTCATGGTCCAGTTTGGAATACATAAATATCTTCGTTGAACTTGCAGACAAAATAGGATGTCTTTTATCAAGTACTGGCACACTAAAAGAAGATTATTTGAGAAGTTAATGTTAGGATGCAGATTTAAGATCTTTGCTTAAGATAATAAAACAATGGAGCTGGGTTCATTATTGTGGTATCTTGACACAATCTGGCATCAAGTTCACTTGGGATTTAGGTAGTATGGTGAGGGATACAGACTGAGTCTGTGGGAAGTTCGAGGGATACAGACTGAGTCTGTGGGAAGTTACCAGCCTAAGCGACTAAATTTATTGTTCACCAAAATTATTGAATTTTGGTGACCTGAATTATTGAATTTTGGCCTGACCAATTATACCATCTGAAAGTCAGCTTTACATCCCTATTTATTGCAAGATGCTGTTGTCTGCAACAATTTAGAGATTACAACTTGCTTGAGAGCGTTCTGCATGTTGTAAGATCCTCTAGCATCAGGCTGCCATTTGTTTACTTCTCTAGATTCTAGAATTTTCCTTTCCCATGAAGATGCCAGCCCCTTGACAATAAGGAAATGGTAAAGGTAAGGGAATCTAGGTCATTCACGTGCTTGAAACTAAAGAGACTAGGTTATACAACTAGTCATCATTAGCAAGGTGAAGTAAAGAAAATATTAATTTTTAAAATGCTCTGCTCTCTAAGAGCTTAAAAGTGATATGTCGTTTAAGCTTATAGTGCAAAGCCAGGGTATAACCAATGGATGCAGATGCATATAAACAAATTGATTTGATGGCAGGTGCATATCTGCAGCTGAGACCAAACATTCAATTAAAAATAAAAAAAAAAAGCTGGTAATTCTTCACAATTCAGAAAGGCTCTCCAAAAAGACTATGAAGGCATCAGAGAATTTTCACAAAGGAAAAAAAAATGTACTACTGTGCAAACATCAGGCAGCACTGTTTTATTTATTGAGGACTTGATACACATGAGGGTGACTACAGAAAGAACGCCACATTTTTTTTAGAAGAAATGAGATAATATTGTGAGGAACTCCAGAAACACGAGAAGAAGCTACGTGAATGACCATCACCAGGGTACGTGGGACTCCAAGTCAACATGCTGGGAAGGAACAGAGAAATATTTTCAAATTCAAGGTTAGCTGTTACAACTCAGCAGAAATGCCTGTCTGTGGCTTATTGTATACTCTGCACAGTGTAATAAACAGTTCCACTCTTAACCAAACTGAACAGAAAGTTAGCACGTACAGAAATGGAAATGTGCTGGAACGATCGTAATGCCCTTCTACGGGTTCTCACCCTGAACAATGAGTTTGTTTCTCATCTCCTCGTCCAAATAAAACACAAAAATAATTTGAGAGGCAGAGCAAAACAATTCATGAAAGAGGCTTCCTTTGGACTTGAAAAATATTGGAACAGCTGGTGTTGTACTAAGAAAGTGAAATGGGCAGACTTGTGGTGTCACCACTTGGCACACACCAATTTCCATAAAACCCTGAAAGAGACAGGCATGCTCAGAGAAAGAAAAGTTTGCCATTTTAAGACTTTTTACCTTCTTCCCAATCTTACTAAAATACTTACTCATTACATTAGTTTTGCATATATTAGAATTTCTCCCTTTTAATATTAACAATTCTAAAAAAATTCTTGCTGTGTAGCCTGATTAGCATGCTAACTGGGCCTCTCCTGTCAAGCAGTTCTAGAGTGGTAGTTTATTCCTGGGTATCAACAGTGAAATGGTATTTAGTTAAGTACCCCCAGTTTAGAAGTTTATCTTCAGATTTGGATATTCTTTTAAGAAATAGATGTACTGTGTTCTTCTACTTCAATTTGGATATGATTCCACCCTGGAACCATACAGGAAAGCTGTGCTAGTTGAGCAAAACTCTGATTTGAGTAACATTGTGTATATGTTATGTATGTACAAACATATGACTTCACAGTTTTACTGGATTATACACACGCAATACACACACACAATCTAGGAGAGCTTTTTGTGACATCCCCTTCTATCTGTCAATCTGTATGCCACTAAATGATTGCAATATTTTTCTTTCAGAGGAAAATTATGGCACTGAGTTTGTAATTTCTTGAGCATGTTTTAGGAATTATTATTTTTTTGCCTTAACTCAAATATAGTAAAAAATGTCACACAGCAGGTGTTGCTATTTGGAAATAACAGGCTCTTCTTTGATCCTTTTTAAGGGGAGAATACACAGAGCAAACAGTGCACATTCAGCTAATACAGTACAACAACAACAAAAAAGATAGAAAATAATTCTTAGAGAATAACACAGGGAATTGTGTTTGTGATATAAATGAGGATTTTGAAAATGGGTAACATATTTAACTTCTGTGAATAATCTGTGCATAACAGTTGGAATTATAAAAGCCCCATAATATGTCTATAATCCTAATGTGTTTCTTTGCTGTTTTGCAGGCAGACCAGTAATGATTGTAGTTGAATACATGGAGAATGGATCCCTTGACTCCTTTCTGCGGGTGAGGTGCCATTTTCTGATGACATTTGAATAAGACGCCATTCTAGGTTAAGATTTTAAATCATTTATCATAAACTAATTTCTGCATAATGTTATTCATGGATTTTTAGTGAAGAATAGAAGCATTTTTCCCAGGGTACATTTCTAAGGTACAGTGATACATTAGCACATGGCTGGAAAAAAAGAAGATTTAAACTTAAGAATGTAATTGATTTCCTATGCAAAAGTAGTTCCCATATTTAGCAAAATATTTTTCAAATAGTGTTTTTGTGAAGGAAAAGATAAATTGAAGCACAAATTCCCAGCCTAATGGAAGCAGTTCATTTTTCTCAACCACCTTCAAAAATACTTTGTTATGATTTTTTTCGTTGGCGAAGTGTAGAATAGACTGAGTAATTGATTTATAATTATTTATGCTTACTTGCATTTAACAAATTGAATTAGAAAACGGTTCATGGGTGAGATGTCCTGGCATTAATTAACCCCCAAAGGTCACTAATAAACATTAAAGAAGGGCTACAGAAAGCATGAATAATAATTGGTACAATTGTATTAAATTTTTCTTAGAAAAGTAGAAGGAAAGAATGAACCCTAAGCTAAACTTATCCTAAAATGGTCTCTTTGTTAACAGAACCCCTGGAAAGGCTCCAGAGGTTCACTGGCATAAGACCCTGTGTGAACAATTTCATTGTCAAGTATTTAAAATTTGTCTTTAAAAGTAAATGTCAACCCTTACTCACCCACTACCTTGCCGTTGCCATCTTGCAGAATGGTAAAGCTGGGGTTGTAGGCAAGGGCAGGGAATGGGGGGTCTACGATTTTGTGAACTTGGTGGAAAGGGTATCCCAAGTGCAAAGGAGAGGTGTTCAACAAGGAGCTGTGAAAATATTTGCAGGAAAATCTAGATGGTGATGATCAAGGATGCTATGGTGGCAGGAAGAAGGAACTGCTAAGAGAAAAGAGTGAACAAGCGGGAGGGAGGGAACAGCCAAGACTTCAGAAAGAAGACCGAATCAGTGTGAGGGAGAGGAAGTCATACAGAGAGTACTTGTTTGACAGCAGGTCGAGAAAAGAGGTAGCCACAAGTGGAGAAGAGCATCTGGAACAGAGGATACTACCTTGAGAACACATCAGAGACATTACCTTAGATATTTCTAGACATTGTTTCTCCCTTCCTTTTGCTTTTGATTATTCCATTGTATTTTTTCTCTAGCATTTTCCTGCTGTCCTCTTCATCAGCTCTCCCAAATATTTTTTTTAATTTCCTTTGTCAAGACACATGACAGACATCTGTTATGTTGTCAGAAACACACCATCACCACAGTCTCTGGTGAAAATTTGCTGATCTCTCAAAACCAAGTTATTTTTCTGGACAGAGTTCAATATCATCAAATTCTTCTTAGAAACTGGGTAGGTTTTAAAAATCACCCCCTTTGCCTTTTTGGCTCATCTCTCCATCCATCTGCAGCAGACAGACTGCCACTGATTTGAGTACCTGCGGCTTCGCTGCTCTGTAATTTTTCAACAGTGCCCCAGGAAGACTTGCCTAGGCCTGAAACTCTGCTCTGTGCATGTGTGTCTGTGCCTGTGTCTGTGTGCGTGTGCAGAATTTCGTAGAAGAGAATAAGACCAAATACTGAAATAATTCATGAGGGAGAATTACCTTTTTCTGAATTGCTCTAGTATGATATCTATATTCCAATTACTCTTCACATGCATTTATTTATCAGAATAGTTACTGCTTATTAGGACACTTTAATAGAAACTGACTTCAGCAAAATTACAATGTTATTGTGAAGCAATGCTTCTCACATTGCATGAGATATATTTGTAGGCAAATCTGCTGGGAGAAAATGTGAACTAATCATTTCTGCAGCTGGTTTCCATGTATATTATTTTAGTTTCAATTCACACTTCAGATGCGGTTTATTCTTCTAAAATGTTTTTTAAAAGGCCTTTAGATAATATTCAGCATCCCAAAGCACTGTAGATATATCATCCGCATTTCTGTTAATAATTAGCAGAGCAAATGGCTGCAGAGTAACCTATTTAAAAAGAAATCCAGCTGCTTCATTAATAATAGTTGTTTCCTGCAGATATAACTCTACACTTTTAAAAGCTTTTGTGAAGATACAAAGAAGCACAGAGGGTTTATCTTTAGCAATCCTAATGAAAGGTGTTCAGTGAATATAACAATTCTTATGTGGTGAGATTTGGAAGGGCTTATAAGATAGTCTATCTTTCTTATTACTTAAAAGAATCCCTTGTTACAGAGCAAAGGGAGTAAATCCCTTTTTACAGAGTTGAAAAAAAGCCAGTTCTCACCATAAAAATATTTCCCCCCACACCACAACCTGCAAAAATTAACCAACGCATCCCTCCAACCTGTCCTTCTCCAAAAGCCTGCAAAAATGGGTCAGTCTTACAATTTCAAAGTGAAACTCTGTGATGAACCATGTGAGGGTATTCCAGAAGGGAGGCTTCTCAAGGAAGACATTTGCCATCAGCCTCCTCACAGCCTTGGTGGGATATCAGCTTTCACGCCAGCACAAGTTGTGTGACAAATCATAAACTTCCGGTAAAACTCCCCTTGGCCCCTGAACCCTGGAGTCTTAAGAGCCTTTACTTCCTTGCTTTACATATAAGGAAATGAAGCACCATGATGTTAAGTGCTCTGCACAGTATTGTGCACAAAGTGCATATCAGAGAGTAGAAATTAAATCACTTCCCCTAAACTCCAGGCCAGCAGCTTACACTCATCCTTCATATTATTTAGTGCTGTATTTTGGTTGTTGTTACATGGCCAAATCCCCAAAGCAGTGCCTTACTTTCTGCTCTTTGTATGAATTAAAGAGCCAGCTCAGCTAGATTATGTCTTCTCCACCCTACAAAATATCCTGTATGCTGGCTGCTAACTTGAGCTTTTAGGGAAAAAATTTGGCATGCACTTACAATATGAAGATGCTTCAGATATATTCTTAGTGGAAAAGCATCAGCTAATTAGAACCAATTCTGTAAGATGATGGTAATTAATTACAGCAGTTATGCACCACCAGACATCCTAAATTGCTGGAGTCACTTGACGCTAAATTTTCCTGAGAAATCCTGCATTATTTTTGCAGTTATATAAAACTGATTTCCATAAGATGAAACTTGGTTGGGGTTTTTTTCTCATAGAAGATTGATGCATGTAAATTAATCACCCCACAAAAGTATACCTGAAATTTGCTGTCAAGGAAGTGCTTGTTTGACCAGAAATAAGGTACTTGTGACTTTACTTCTGATAACACTCAGAGAGATTTCTCTGTAAAGGATGTGAGATTGCAGCTTAGTATTTTGTCAGGAAGTAGAGGGTCTTCTTTCAGTTATTACTTCAGCAGGACTCATCTGTGCTTGGAAAGAAAGTAACTAATAATTCGGCTTGGGAATTGAGGAGATCCAGGTACAATTTCCTATTACCAACTTCCCACACAGACTTTGGATGGGACATCCTGTCTTTATGTTCTGGTCACCTGCCTGTGTAAGGGGAGATCTTAGCAATCACTTATTCTGAAAACATACGAGGAAAATAGTAAACACACACAGAGTTGAAAGGGCAACTATCTATATTGATAGAAAGATGTACTTAGGATAGTTGCAGTCAGATATGTTTGCTCAGGCTTGTTGATACAGACATAGAAGATAGAACAAGAAAGACAGCCAAGAGAGATGCATAATAGGAAAAAACCCAAAACCAAAACCAACCAACCAAACAAAAAACAACCATAAGCCACAAAAGCTTTTTAACAAGCAGCTTGCCACAGCTGTGGGTTTGCGATGCCTGTTCTCTAAGCATGGCCATGACTAAGTAAACCACACGGGTATTGAATCACTGCTTGGTCACCTTGCAGTCTTAATACATGACATAAATGCAACCCCACTTCGCTGAGGGAAAACAGAGGTGAGCGCCTTGTTGCACCCAAGCCCATGCAGCAGTTTGGAAGGTGATACAGTAAAATAACCCAGGTCTGAATCCCAGTTTCGCTCTTTGGCTCTTTGTGTTACATACCACAGCATTTCCCTCAGTCTTGCCTGTCAGATGATGGCAATAATTCCTATAAAAGTCCTTTGCCCTGAGGTTGGTCCTTTCACCCCGATAGACCTTCCCTGGCTCAGCCTACTCTCTAAGTAGATGCCTCACAGACTTATGGAGCTATTAAGCATTAAATCTCATCTACTGCGTTCACAGCTCCATCATTCTTGGCTAAAGTAATTGGATTTAGCATCACATAGGCGGGAATGGGGTGATTAGGAGGCTAGGTGGCTTGTGTGTTCGGGAGGGGGGCTACTGCTTCTTGGGTTCAGTTGCACAGAACGCTACCTGGAGAGCATCTGCTGGCTGTGGTCTGTGCTCACCCTCCTTGTGCGTCGTCAGTATGGACATGGATTTAAGCCACAGCAAAGGAACATAGTTAGAAGTTGACTTCTGTGGATGTTTGTTTGTGGTTGACTACCTAGAATCACGTAAAATGAACCCAAAAACTTTTACCAGAGTACTTTAACTTCTTTCAGTATTTTTCTGCAGCTGCAGTCTAAGAGACTACTGTCAGCATTTTATCCCCCCTCAGTGTCCAAGGTGTGCTAAACAATAGTTGGCGTAGTGAGGCAAGAACCAAGGACACAGCGATATTAATCAGATGAGAACTCATGGTATTGCGGCATGTTCTGTAGCAGGTCTGATACCAAAATAGTCTATCAGCTGTATCCACTGCACTGTATTTTCTCACCCTTCTTTATTAGGAAGGGAATGTGTGCTCTGCAGGGATCAATGTGGGAAAGATGACTCCTCAAGGTTTGCAGCATTTTCCCTTAACTGTACCCTGAAGAGATAAGATGTTAATGTTTGAAAGATGCTCCAGTCTTGCCCAGTTTTGTGAGTCTCTGAGCTGTAGGAAGAAAGTACTCATTTACCTAGGGTCATCTTGCTTTCTTCATTGTTACTGTCTGCAATAGCTATGCTCCTCTTCCTACCTAAAAATTTGTGACGGATATATTTCCTTTCACTTCAGAAAGTTAAAATACATGTAAAAAAAGTTTAGATTTATTTACAGGCATGCATAGTAGGTAAAAATCCTGTAAAATATATTTTGTTCTTCCAAAGAAAATATTTTCTAAAGATTCTATGACAAATATGCTTCGCTGCTGTAGAGCACTGCAGCAGACTGTACAGCAAATGAAACCCTGGAATTCATCACCAAATTTTAATCCCTTGAGGCCTCTCTAGCAGAGCCTAAGTGTAAAAATGTGTGAAAAAAAAATGTTACTAGAAGGAGAAAATATTATGATATATTGCTCCTTGATGCAGTAATCGTTACGAAGTTATTCTCACAGCAGCTTTGCTATCAGGCTCACCCTTTTTTCAACTAGAGTTTAAATGCTGCAGCAGATACCTACGTTTAGTGAGTTTAGGGGAAAGGGAGAAAAGAGAAAAATGAAGACTTGCAGAAAGTTCTACAAAACGATGTTGTAAAGTTTATGTTGTATATCCATCTAACACGGCCTCACTAGACAGAGTCAGCTTTGGGAAAAAGAGGCCAGATGGCCTTTCCTAAGTTTGATGGTTCCCATTATTATTTATCTGCATCCAGAGAGGCAACAATATTAGAGCCTACAACTAACACTCCTTCTTTTGCTTTCGCATGTAGCGTTAACGTGCACTTTTATTTATTGGAGGCATGTTCCTTCCCTGGTAGGATGAAGATAGCATTTTCCTTTCAAAAATGACTGTAAAGAAGAAAACCTGCTTGGAGACTGCTGATACCAATATTTTTTTTCCAAATCAAAAAACATATTCAGCAATTAGAAACTGAGTTTGAATGAATGCGTTACTTAGTAGTGAAAGTGTAAGCAGCATGTATTTACATAATCTAAGATTACACTGAGAAGCTGTTGCTGATGCTACAGAGCCAACATTTCTTCTCAAGCAATGTTTTACCCTGCTAAAAGGAGGTAGAAAACAGTATCTCTGATACTGCTGTGAGAAGTTCTTTTAGAAATGCTGGATATTGTTAGTCACTGTAGATATTCTTACTGAGCAACAACAAATTTATTACCAACTGTCTTGTATTTGAAGCCAAAAAGAATTTGATCGGTAATATGGACACTTTCAGTTGTGCTTTTTATCTTTGCAAATTTGTGGAGAATCCGTAAGAAATCAGGAGATCAGAACAGAGCCAATGTCATCCATGTCTTTAAAAAGAAGGGAAATGAGAAGCCAAGAAATTGCAGGCCAGTCAGCTTAATGTCAACTGCTGTAACATTTCTGGAACAAATTATCAAAAAAGTATTTATAAGCACCTTAAAGATAACAGCGAGATAACTATGAGCCAACATGGATTTGTCAAGAACAAATTATGTCAAACAGTCTGGTTTTGTTTTGTAACAGGGTGCAGGCTTTGTGGATGTGGGAGAAGCAGTTGATATCATAAATCTCGACTTACTAAGGCTTTAAAACTCTCTCCCGTGAGATCCTTATGAGCAGCTAGAGAAATATGGTCTTGATGAAACTTCTGTAGGTGGACTCGGTACTGGCTACATACTGTATGGAGAGAACGGACTTTGGATGGAAAGATGTATGAAGTAGGGGTGTTCTGCAGCCTGTGTATCCCCATATTTTCATTAACCTTCCAGATCCAGTCCAGAGACTGTGACTAAACTTAAGAAGTTTTCAGGCAATGCAAAGCCAAGTAGGAATACAGGCAGACAGCAGGACAGAGAGAGAATTTAACATCACTGCATCAACAAATTGAAGAAATAATTTAGTAACTAATTAGTTTTAAAAACTAATTAGAAATAAGTAAGGTCAAGAGCACAATACTCCTCTGAGGCTGGAATAATCAGCTATAGAGGACAGAAAATAACTGTTCAGAAAGAAGTCTGCTGGAAGAAATTACTCTAGAGGTTGCAGTAGATCAGAGATGTCACTTTGCTGTGAAAATGGCAAATAGCGCAATGGAATATAGAGACAGGAATATCTCCTGCAAGGTCTGTGAACTAGCTTTTCCTCTCTGCTTCACACTGGCAAGGCTTCAGAGTG
Organism: Chionis minor; assembly: GCA_013398295.1. Lineage (NCBI taxonomy): Eukaryota > Metazoa > Chordata > Aves > Charadriiformes > Chionidae > Chionis > Chionis minor. The sequence goes on along the minus strand of VZSF01007799.1, from coordinate 502,862 downwards.
TCCTGTTTGGACCTTAACACTCTAAGAACTGTATGAAGTAGGTGGGCAGAGTCTACAACAAAACCAAAAAGAATAGTTGCCAAGCAAATGTGATCCTCAGACTGAACTTGTCTTTAGCCCAAAGAATAGGGCAAGAGAGATATTTAATCTTCATGTACACAAAAAGCAGTTGCAAAGAGGAATTGAAATCTGTGCCAGTCAAAAGTGCCGTGCTCAAGGGAAGCATCTTATTTAAGTGAGCATCTTCTTTAATATGTAGTTTTGTTCCTAATGGTCTTTAAGTGCAGGTTAGAAAAGCATGTCAGGAATGACACATGGCAAAGATATGACGGATCTCCCCTTAAAGTCCCTTCCAGCTCCGTGATGCTGAGAGAGCTATATTCCACTGCACCAAAGTGGACAGGAATGCTTGGTTATGCCAGGGCATCCCTTTCTTGTTGCTGTAGCTGAGTAATGAAAACAGGGTCACAGATTGCAAGGCTACTGCTGCTATTCAGTCCAGATTTGCGTGTGGCAATTGCATCCTAAAGTAAGCTTTGCAAGGGCTTCATCTTACAACGTTTTTTTTTAGTAATAAAAATATTTCCCATATTTTTAACAGATGAAGAGGCACTTGGATTCCTGTGTAAGATCACTCAGTAGCATTTTAAATGAACTAAACTAATTTCAGGTTTTTATGTATTACATTTAATGAAATTAGGTATTAGTAATTGAATGGAATCCTGATAACAGTTGATTAAACAAGAAATTGACAGTTGACCTAATTCAGTATTAGTAATATAAACCTGAATGCAATCCACATGATAGTATGAAACATGAGTTATACTTCCAGGAAATACTAAGTTGCAACTGGAATTTTGGAAGATTTATCCTGATAAAGTTCTACCATTTAATTTGCATGGTAGAATAGTAACAATGCATAGCAAAAACTACATCTTTCATATAGTGACTGGTAGGAACTGTCTCTGGTGAATATGATCTGAAAGTTAGACATAGACATGCCATTTTCAATGCTATTCTCCATCTGAAATAAGATCTAAATCATCTGCAGTAGAATATTTAGACCTGTAGCAAATCCTATACGCTTGTCAGAACAGAAGGCCATAAAAGTGCTCTGACTTATGGGGCAAATAAAGAAGTGGATCTTAGAATAGGCAAAAGTCCAGAAACAATACAGAAAAATTCAATGACCACACCTCTGAAAGGTTACTCAGTAGTAAAATGGAAACAATCTTCTGAAGGAGAAGAATTCGATGGGCTTGTAGAAAAGCACTGAACTAGTGCATGCTGGAGCTGGAAATTAGAGGGTGAAAAGAAATGGGAGAAACTTAGAATGTCATCCTTTCTCCCCTACAGTAACTGACCCACTTCACCAGCCCATTACACATCAGTGCTATTAAACAGTCTGCAAGAAGAATGTAACAGGAGGAGCATATTTCATGTGCATACAGTTTTCAAAAGCAAACTGTGGCTGAATTTTAAAAACAACATTTTTTTCAGGGCATTTGCAGGGCTGCATAAATGCAATAGCAACTACTCAGATATTGCATCTATACTCAGCTGATGAGAAAATTTTGTTTAGCAAAGCCATTAAAGCCTGATTGAAATTTGATGGGATGATAGGATAAATGTGGGAAGTCCACTGAGGTCTGAATTGCTGCCAGTATTGATTAACACCCTTAACACGCCACTGGGAATCCTATCAAAAGCGTATTTCAAATCTCCACCATGGGAATCAGAATAAAGCCCTGGATAACAACCACCATATCATTCAGATGAGTGTTTTATGTCCCTATATGACAAGCAAATGAAAGGAGATAATGGAAAGTTGCCAGAGGATTGGTTTGACTCACAGATGCACATGGGGGTTTACAAATGCTGAAGATACGAGACCAGATTCATACCTGGTATAATTTCATCAACTTAGTTGTATTTTCCAAGGGCTAAATATGACCCGTAGTCTCTGTCCTGATCAGCTGAAATCAGACAAATATTTTGATATATTGGAAGGCAGCAGTTTGTAAGGGAATACAGCTGGCATGGAAACTGATGCAGAAGTGATTACAGAGAGATTTGAGAGAGAGAAGACTGTTTTGCTGACAGGAAAAATGTAGTTGTTCCAACTGCAAGGCTGGCAATGTAACGATATAAAGCCAAGTATGAGAAGAGACAGAGGAGAACAGATGCAGAAAAGGATTCAGAGAAATATACAGAGGGAGAAGGAAGACAGAATAAAATTGCAACTGGTATGTGAGCAAGTCTGTCATTTCTTTAGAGGTGGAGATAAGAAGGTTGAACTTTTTGTGTCAAGGCAGAAGCCCAAAGAAATTTGAAAGAAGGAGGGAGAGAATGGCAGAAGCGTGAGATTATTTTTAACTCAAGCATTTCTGCTATACTGGTAAGGCAAATACTGAGATTTAGAAAGAGCAGAAAAAGGTTATGTTTTATGGAAAATCAGTCATGCATGCTATAGATTTGAAAGAGCACAAATTAAAAAAAAGGAAGGAAGGAAGGAATGCCTGTGATCCAAGGGGACAAAAGGTTAAGGGAGGTGTTGCAGATGACTGCAGTTTGTTGAAAGAATGGAGCTATTAACGATGATAAGGAGGAGGTGAAATCTAGAGTTTTGAGGGGTTGGTTTTATTTGGTGCTTTGTTGCAGGGGTGAGGGGAGGCTTGGTTGGTTGTTTTGCAAAAGTCACTCATAGGTGCTTTGTTCCAAATTCTAATTTTACAGTTAGCTAAAAAAATTTATCCATACAGTGTAAGCGTGAAGAGTATTAATTGTTTGCAACCAGCTTAATAAATTTTGAGTCAATTGAACATTCAGAATTATTAAATAAAAAGCAAAACCCAAATGCTTTGGGGCTTCATTACATAAAATATTGGATAGAGTTCATGTCCTTCCTTTATTGGAAGAGACTTAAAGTATTTAAGAATATTCTCCTTTGCTTCTCTGTGCTTAATTTCTAGATTGAAAGTTTTTATTTAAAATGTCTTCTACTAGCATGTTTTGGATTCCAAGACGTTCCCCATATTCCTGTGTTAGGGTCCTGTGATAGGGAATGCTGGAGTCCCATAACCTGGGATGGCCTTTCGTTAAATGTCTGGTTATCACACTTGTGTCTTGACTCCCAGCTGAGTGTCATCTGCAGAACTAACTGCTTACAAGCGGCTTTGATGGAGACAACAGAGGAAGGGGGTTGCTTATAAGTGTGACGTTATTGCTGGGAGAGATCTGATTCCACTTTTGCGCTGTATTTAGAGACAAAAAGGCTCTAGAGTACTGTCGCAAGAGGAACAGTGAGAGGAAAAGTTGCTATGACTCAGTCATAAATAGCTAGTTTCAAAGAGATGTCATTAAACATGCTTTGTTTGGAGAAGTCTGTGAGATAGCTGTGGCATTTAGCTGCTGATGGAACACATGGTTCCTTGAGTGTAAGTGCTGCTGGGAAGTGTGATGAGGCTGTGAGGTCTTCTGGTTTACAAAGTGTGTTAGTATCTGAATTTTTGCATTCTGATATGTTGTCATAGAATAGCAGCTTGGAAACCTAACCATGTAGGAACCATGCATATCTTCTTTTTACCATTTTCTTTCTGGTTTTTTGTCTTGTTGTGTTATAACCTGACATAGCAGTACTGGTCATTAACTGGTCAATGTGTGCCCAGTAATGTTGCCCATATATGAAAACCTGTAATGCAAGTTTTCACATACTGCTGCACTTAGGGTTTTCTTCCAATCGATTTTATGAAAGGAATTGAAAGAGTTTCAAGAAATTCTGCAAGTTCTACAAACTGCAGAACCTGTGTGGTCTCTGCATTTTGTTTGCTAAGTTTGCCTGCCTTTATGTTTGTACCCAATAGGGTTTAATTGAATAATAGTGACTTTAGGAACTCGTTCCTCCAATTTCTTTATAGGCACATAACTTTTTTGATTTAGCACCCTGTTATGCATACTAAATAACTTATCATTTAAGAATGTCTACTTTCTTGATTTAAGTAGATGTATTATATATATTAGAGGTAGGTCTTGGTCTAGTACTGCTTCATCTCAGAAGGCAGATTAATAACACGAGAAGCAAGTAATACCAAACTTCTCCCTGACTGAGCTTTTGTGGTTAGTTTTTTTGTTTCTGGGGTTTTTGATAATCTTAATTACAGCTGAGTACTAAATCCCTAATTCTTTAAATGTTTATGTCCTGACTAGCTAGATATTGGTCCCAAAAAATCGAATTGTGATGGAAATGCTGAAATACTTCACTGACCAGCGATGAAGTTAAGCATATCCGTACAGTTCAGCCTACTACTATGCTGAATCTAAGGAATTTAATGAACTTACTATAAAGTTCTCCCCTACAAAAAACATCTTGCTTAAATGTATGAGCTAAGCAACAGAAACGTCACGAATGCTGATCAGAACACTGCTACTTGTCTGTAGCCCAGCGCTGAAGGTGTTGAAAGAGAAAATGGAAAGTTAACTTGCTTGCAGGGAAGAGCCGTTTGTTTTTGTGTGGCTGTTCCTGCTAACATAAAAGCCTGGCTCACTGAATAATCCATGAGAAGCTAAATGTCTGCCAGCTGAGGTCACAAAAATACCGCTGTAAGCAGTCTGCCGTAAGCAGTAGATAGGGCAGACCTAAACCAGGCAAAGAGCCCACAGTCAGATTTACAGGTATTTACTTGGTCCCTCCGCCACATAACTCAGGAGCCCTCTGATGCAGGCGGTACAGAAGCGTTAACTTCAACGTTTCAGATGGGAAACTGAGGCCCACCAAGACTGACCAGATGGACAAGCGTGGTTAACAACATAAGTCTTATTTACATGTCCACCTCCAGTAGATTTCAGCAGGAGTTAAGCAGCTTAATGCATTCATGGGTCTGAGTTTAATGCGCTTAATCAGCCAGGAAGACTTTGAAAAAGCTACGTGACCTCTGAATTTCAGCCCAAATCTCCTTTTTAATCTAGTGTTCAGAGATTATATGGTGTTAGGTGCAGAACAGACATGAGGTAAAGTCCCAAACTCTTTTCAGGTTTATTGGTTTGTTTGGTTTTTTAAACATACAGACCCCTCCAAAAAAGCAAAAAAGTGAGGTAATAGCAGTATGTCATGCGGACAATCAAGGCTGAGGCAATAAAAAGAGGGGCTTTTGTTTCCTGAGGCCATAGAGTAGGAGATGAAGAGAAGATTTTTCTGTGTGTTGTCATTCTTGTATTAAAAAAATAGTGTTTGTGGAAAGCATTCTTGGTAGCTGAGGATAAAAGACATTAAATGCTGCCAGTAGGAAGATTGTGGAGTGTGCGAAAATGTGGAAGAAAAGGGGGATAAACTACACAATGAGAGATAGGATAGCTTGCGCCGCTGTCCAGGTTAAATACTTGAAACAAACATGTAGCGGGCGGATTGGCTGGATGGATCACAAATGTATTTTAAATACGAGCTATAGTTAATATCACTAGTACAACATTAATGGAAAGTAGCTGTGTTCTTTGACCTTGCCTCTTCACTTGCAGAAGCACGATGGCCACTTCACAGTCATCCAGCTGGTTGGCATGCTGCGGGGGATCGCATCTGGCATGAAGTACCTCTCAGACATGGGCTACGTACACCGTGATCTGGCAGCCCGTAATATCTTGGTCAACAGTAACCTCATGTGTAAAGTCTCCGATTTTGGTTTGTCACGAGTGTTAGAGGATGATCCCGAGGCTGCTTACACAACAAGCGTAAGTTTGTCTTATCTAATTTGAACAGTTGATTGCCTTGTGCCTCTCTGATTCCAGTTTCAGATTTGTCTGTGCCATAGGAATAGTAGTTTGAATTGGCTTTGTTCCATTCTCGTTCCATGTGGTTTAATAGCACTGACAATGTGTTCAAGGGAAGCTGGTTTGATTTTTGGCTGTGTAAGGGATGTATATTAAAGTTTGGCACTTTTTTTATTTTTTTTTAAGCAAATAGGCAGGTATAAGTGGAAGACTTTTCCATTCTTGTTTGGGGTTTGTGTTGGTTTTTTGTTTTGCTTCTTTTTTTCCCCCGACATCATTTCCCCTTCTGCTAACTTGTGTTCATTTACAAAGATGTGTTTTTTAAAAGGGGGGATGGGGGAGGAGAGAATCTCAACAGTTCCACTGCTGGAACCATGGTGTCAAGCCTTGCATTCATAAATTCAAATTTTCTTTTTTTTTCCTTAAGCTTACCTTATAACAGGATACATACGACCTTTCTCCCAAGGTTTAGTTCTCATTAATATTTAAATTCCTTATGTAATGCAAGTAAATTGTTTTAGGGGAAAATGGGGTTTGGGTGTGTGGGGGTTTTTGTCTGGTTGGCTTGGTTTGTGGTGTTGCAGGGGTCTTACATAAGTGAAAAATTCTTGAACATAGAGAAGTGTGTTCAAATTTGATTAGAAAAAAGTAAATTGTACCTGCAGTATGAAGAAAGTAGGGAAAGGAGTGTGTTGGTGCTAATAAAATTACAAGTTCAGATACAGCATTTTTTCTCCGTACCAAAATGTTTGGTTACGTACCTGTTATGATTATTACCACAACATCAAGAATCTTACCTAATTATAAGGTGATTTTAAGTAACTTTCATATTTATCACTGAAACTAAAATTATTTCAGAGTCAGAGTGCATTCTCATTAGTAGTCTCACAAAATGCACAGAATTTGTACATTCCCATGATAGGCCACACTGACAGAATTCTAATAGAGATAATAAATTAGCATTAAATAATTTATTTTGACCTATTTCAACCTTTTTTCTATTTCACTTTAAAAAGTGATGTATGGCCAAAATGAGGAACTCATCTAATTTAACTGTATTGTAGTAAGTACTCTGGTGCATCTATTGAATTCAATATGGCTATTGTAATGGAATTACAGATCTCTTATATAATTTTTTTAAATTTTTTTTCAGTTTAAGCCTAAAATAGAGGTGCTCTGATAAACTCACTGTAAATGCCACTTCTTAGAACAAGGTCTAAGCAGAACTGCAAGCTGACTAGAGCAAAACAAGTCACTTTGTGAGGTTTTCTATCAGTATTAATATGCAGGGTGGGGGGGAATCATAGGGGTTTTTTCCTTCATAGGGGAGATTTCCCTCATTTAGTTCTCAAAACCTCTTTTCCTTCACATTGCTTCTTAGTATGAGGCTGGAAAGGAAAAATAAACATTACTGCAGCTTAACAAGTTATCAGATGTTGGCTGAGCCTTGCTAATTGTCCATGTGAGTGTGCTCAGCTGGCAGCAAATGCCCCCAGTGACAGGCAAGTAAAGTTACATTGCTCAGCACTGATCACGCGCTAATCAGCTCAGCTGGTGGAAGGCACTGGAAATTGCCAAGCAGTCTCTTCCCAGTTTCAGGAAAAAAACCCAAATGATAATTTGAGACTTCTGGCTATTATTTATCCTGTAAGTTTCTACAAGGTACCAATACTGAACAAGTAGTTTTTCAGAGTATTTAGTATTTAGTGACTGCCTTTTTCATCGTAGCTAGAACTGCTTTTTGTTGGGAAATGCCACCTTGTTAAAAAAAAAAATTTTAAAAAAAAAAGGAATATTTCATGGCAATGTATCTCTGTTGAAGGAGTTTCTTGAAACCTAGGACAGCCTTTCAAATGCTTACTATTTTCCTATCTGTTCACCTAGCTGCTTAACAAGTCTGTGAGGCATCTGTTGTAGCTGGAATATCTCAGAGCCATTGCTTCGATCCTCCAAGGTTGCAGCCATATGCTGTACTACAAAAATCACGCTGAGCAGGTATCTGTAGCATGTCCATCAGGATACTGCAAATAAGGCGGGGGACGACACGACGGGCCATCACAGTGGCTGATGGCCAGTGGCAGGACCCTGTATCAGCCAGACGTTTAAGGTGAATCTGCTTCAACCACGAACTCCACAAAGAAGATCAAGAAGTTTTGAAACTCGGGTGGGGAAAGTGCAATGTGTCATTATATTATGAACTAGAAAAATTGTAAATAGGAAGAATTCAAAGCAACAGAGTCAGGCATAATAGAAATAAAAAACATTTTAAATTACTCATTCCTTCAACCCCAGCCCCCTCTGTTCTTACCAGTAGGTCTTCACACCCAGACTTTGAGTCGCTGAGCCTGCCCAATTCTCTTCTGTCACCTCTGGTCCTCTGGAAACGTCTTTCCCTCATCCCTGAGGGCAGACTGACTGCTCCAGTCCCTGTTCCGTGTCGCAGTCATTCTGTACAGCCTGGTGAGAGCCAAGTTTTCTGTGGGATGCTCTTGCCTGCCATATGCTCCCTCCTCTGGGTCTTGCTCCAGAGCAAGTCCAGTAGATGTTCCTTGTAGGGAGTCCAATAGTTCTGTCGGTCTTTTAAAGGAAAGAGCACAATTATGGCCAAGGAGAGGGGGAAGAAAGACATTTGTGTCACAGTGGCTGTGGAGGACTCGGTGATGACTTTCACCCTTTAAGCAGTCTTTCAGCGTAACAAAATAGTAGAACCCTACTCCGGATCTCCTGTCTTCTCAAAGCTTTCACTGACCATCCTTATGTCATTAACCTGTCTCCTCATCATGAACATCTTCCCAGTACCAGGCTGTGTGTATTACTAGAGGTTTTTATAGCATCTATTTAGTTCCATACTGTGCTTTTGCCATATGAAGGTTAAACCCTCAGTGCTTTCACAAAGGTTCTGGTGCTTTTAGAATTTGTGTTTCCTCTCCACAGGGATTTTTCTTGATAACAGCCCAGTACCTGTAGCTACAACAAATCCATGGAGTGAGTCTGTAAATTAATAGTATTATTTTTAGCCTCATATCTCCTAGTACACCACTGTCTGTCAGTGCTCAGAGGAAGCTGTGATTATTTTTTTTTTATTCCCCTTTTTGTCTTAGTCCTGATCTCAGAAATAGAAAGGTACAATTGGATGTTTTCTTTGGAAATGAGCTACAAGACAACCTAAGCCAAGAATATTTGTTCTTCTCGAGCTCTGCAGCTTCGTCTTGCCAAGCTGAAGCCTAGCATGGGTACCTTGCCTGAATATTCGGATGAAAGCCTAGTTGAAACCACGTGGCCCGGGCCTGTTTGTGAGCCCCACCTTTCTCCATCCTTCCATAGCCAGGTAGGCTCTTTGTGGTAGCCTTGCTCTCCTCACCACATCTATCCTCCTTAGCATCTAAAAGGAGGGTGTACACATTCACAAGTCCTCTAAGTCTTCCTTGCAGCTTGTAAGGCACTCCTACGGTCTGACACCTCCAAACAGAAAATCAGCCTTCTCTAATGACTCTTAGAGGGATGAGTAGGACAGAACCTTCTCTTCGTGGTACTTGCCTCGCACCACCCCGTGGTCTTCCTATTCAGTCTGAAAATCCCTTTCTTGTCTCTCTTTCCCATCACGTCTGCTCTACAGCCAAGCATCAGATGCAGGATATTTGCTCAGATGGTATTTTGTAAAATGACAAAGTAGCTGGAAATGAGGGGAAAGGAAAGAGTTATTTCCATGACTTCTACCATTTAGTTAAGAGGTAAATATTTAGCCCTTGTGGTCACAGATAAAATATGTGACCTGACTCCTACTTTTCAAGACAAGTGCTGATGTTTGCAGAAACCTTGCAACTAAAGGCACTGTCCTTCCAGGGCTGCTATATGAGATTATAATATTGTTTGCCAAATCAGAGGTACAGAACTCAATGGGATCCTGAAGGGGTTATATTTTGATAAGACAGTCGGTATCATCTTGCCTTATCAGGATTATTGTGCTCCCGTGCAGGAATCCAGCCGCTGCGTACCTCCGGACAGTGCATGTACCTGTTCTTAGCTGGGCATCAGCCTGCTGAGTGCAGTGGGTTGCTTTTGACGACAATATAACAGTAGGAATGACTCTAGTGGGACTATGCATCTAACTTATAAAGTAAATATCTTCAAGTATTTAATTTCTCAGAGCATAGTCAGGAAGCAAGTTAATAACAGCTATGCTAAAGTGCTCAGCCTGCAGGAGTACATGGGAGATGCAGTAACTAGTTTTAACGTGTCTGATGGGATTCGTGTCAAGTGGAGGTAAGATGAATCGCCTTCATGTGAGTTGCCAGCTTCAGCTGGATCCATTCCCTGCTCTCAGAGGATGCATGGGATTGGAGGCTCTGCCGTGTGCCCCCTTCAAGCCTCTGTCTTCTGTCATGTTGGCTTGGACAAAGATAAAAGTGTACATGGGTTATGCTCAAGGACAAATAGCCAAAGGAAGGAGTGTCTTGGAAAAAAAGATTTGTTGCCTTTTGGGTTCTAGCAGCACGAGGTGTGATGAATTCTAGTAAGCAGTTGTTTGTTTAAAAGGAATAGAAAGTCCCAGACTTACCCACTCAGTGTAGGACATAGTGCTTGCTATTTACTTGGCTTATTCACAGTTGTTACCTTCTTACCTGAAGAGGAAGGTATGTGTCTTTGACAAAATTTGAGAATTTTAATGCATTGACTTTCTTAGATGCTCTGTTCACATTTTATCCAGTTGTGATCCGAAGTTCATTTAAGAAGTTTTCTTGTTTATTTAACGCTCCTGAAAGTTAGTAATAGAAATATTAAAGAGGATATAACACAGACCACAACAAAAGCACACCCTTAGGAGGAGGGTCCGAGGACAAGAACAAGACATAAATATAAAATCACATTCTCTCTCCACATTTTGTTTAACTTTCTACTTCTGTGATTGCTCTTCCTCACTGTAACAGTTGTCATTTGAGTTCTGAGAATGCAGGTAAAAAAGCATGAAAACTTGCATTCAGGTACACAGAGAATCAAAAGGAGCTTAAGTCAGATTTCTAAATTAAATGGTTGAATTCAATTGTGAAAGTTAATAAGAAAGTGTTCTCATCCCTGCTTTTCCTCCCCCCACCACACAACCCCACGTAGGAACTCCAAATATGCATTTGGCAGAGAAATGCAGTTTGAAATCTTGCATTGCACTTTTTCATGCTCAAAATCATTATGTTGATGAACTAACACAAGTATGCCCTAACATCTTGGCTGTAAAAAGGGTGGTATTTTGCACTTCATTCCTAGTGTGACTTTCAAAGCATCATCTCATCATTCATCATAACCTAATTTAATTTCCAATGAAAAGAAGAAATTGTACTGTAACCAATCTAAAAATTTTTGTCTTTTTGATATTTGTAAGATCTGACTTTCTATTCGCTTTGATTTCAACTTTTTCTGTCTCTGACTCCTCCTAATTTCATATTAGCAAATTTGAGTATTAAACTCTACATGTACGTGCTTTGCTGTTTCTCAGATTGGTTCTCTGGTTGTCTGGAAGTGCATTTATGAAAACTGGAGGCTTGCATTTACAAATGACTTATTGGGTAGGATTGAGAATGAACTACTGAGAGACCTAAACGGTCGGTGCTGTTGAAGGTCATTGCATCTAGGAGATAAATGATGAATTTGTTTGTGACATTTAATACTGATAGTGATTGCATTGATTATTTTTTCATATATATTGTCTGGGAGTAGTACAGCGTATTTTGGTGTAGTGGTTGTCAACCTTTCTCAATGCATGGATTCCTGACATTTATCCAGTGGAGATGCAAGCTTTGTTAGAAATTTCCCATTTGTGGGCTTTTGCACTGCATATTGCATTTTGTTCTCTTTCATAGATCTATGTAAAGTATTCCACAGATTCTCAGGGGTCGATATATCCCAGGCTGAAAACCCACTCCGTTGTTGGAGTATTTTCTGTTATTGACTGCATACGTACTTTTATTGAACTAATCGTAGCGGCTCTAGCAAGGAAAGACATAGGGATTAGGGTTATGAGAGGTACTCCAACACTTAGAAAAAATCTGTTTGTCTCTGACTGTGAATACCATTAAAAACAGCCACTGTTCCAGAGGACTAATAGGAAAACGTACCTGTCTACTGCAGAGATGTGAAGAGTAATGCAGGAAATTCACATCAGTGAGTCTTTACCTAGACTAAAATTTGGCTTAAATGATCACTGAAAACATAGTACATTGAATAATGGCCTAGGTCAGAAATGTACGCTCCTGTTTCATAAAGTACCAAAATAAAAGTACTTTCAGTCATGTCAGATGATGGCAAATTAAAAACTATTTTAAAGATGGAAAATAGCTTTATCACACAGTGTGCAATTAACCATGGAGCAGACTGCTACAGGAAAACTATTTGGGCCAAGATTTCAACAAGTTGGGGTTTTGTTGTGTGGCTTGTTGTTGTTGGCGGGNGGGGGGGGGGGGGGGGGAGTATTCTTAGGAAGAAATAATACCCAGTCAATAACAATTTCAAAGCGAGATGAAACCTTGTATTTCAGCCTAGGAAGGCAGGGAGGAGGACAGGAAGAAAACAAATGTGAAGGAGAAGCAGCAGCGTGTGGATTATTTTCAAGCTTTCACACCTTCCTCTGGAGCATCTGATATGGCCACCGCTGCAGGTTAGGGCATTAGCGCACCTTGGGTTTGATTCACTGTGGCAATTCTTGCTTGAAACAATAACTCCAACCACTAAAACAAACTGTCTGTGGATGTGCAGGATGTCTGTTTGTCAAAGACCTTCCATAAGGACTGCACTTTTCTAACAGACACGGCCCATCTCGTACAGAAAGGGCTGCACAGGATTCACACAGTGAAGTTCTGTGCCATCTGCTACAACAATGCAAAATAAATCATCCCAGCTTCAAGATTTTTCAGGAAGTCATTGCTTTTAAGTAGTTAATTCTGCACAATGCATTTGTTAGCGAAAGCGATAACAAAATGTGGCTGTAGGACTTGCAGTCCAAATGGAAACTGTTATGTAGTTAAGCACGATCCAACAGAAACACTCTAAAATGCTGTACAGCAGTAAAAACAGGCAGACCAGGGCAAGCATGTCAATCTGTAGAAATTTAAAATGTTTTATGTGGCAATACTGAAAATTAATATAGAATATCAAATGTACGTAAAATGACTGTTACAGGGAAAACATTACAGATTGAAAAGGGTAAGAGAATGTAAAGAGGCAGAGACTATAATTTAGTATTTTAGTAGTGCAAATAGTGACAAAAATTAGCCAAAGTAACTTCTGTAGATAAAATGACTGATGCCAAAACTTTGTTCAAAAAAAAAAACCAACATAAAAAGACACTGCAATGGATCTTAATGATAAGTTTAAATAACAGCTAACAGAACAGAAGATCATGGGATGGAACTGAGGAGAAAACTAGCCTACAAAAATGCGTCTGCAATTGCACTATAGTTTGGCAATGATCAAAAGCAAGCAAGAAAAGAGCAAATGGAAAAACATCAGGCCAAGAGCTTTTTCTAAACCAACATATGAAAGACAGATAGGTTCTTCAGCTAGATCTTGAATGTCAGCATGCTGATCTGGAAACATATTTTAATAGAATTAATTCATGTTTTGTTACCTGACTTCAGAGTGCAGTGACATGATTTGCCTCTTCAATTAAATTTGATCCCTTGTTTACCTTCAAAAGGAAAAAGAAAAGGGTATTTTTATTGTTAATATTTTTCTGCAGTACTGAGTTTCTGTTTTGCTTTGTAGCTGTCTCATGCTGATGGGGGAATACCACCTGGCTTTATTTTTTAATTCAGATATGAATAAAGACTAAATAAAATATGCATCATCAAATGCTTGGTGAGGGTTTGTGGGACGATTGTTTTTTATTTCATTCTTTGCTGTTAGGTTTAAGACAGAATTCCAGAAAACAATTGATATAACTTTGTGTCCTGGAAAAAAAAAAAAAATCTACTTTCTAATTTGTAGTTTAATCACATAATATACAGTTGTCCCTTCTTTGGGAAATGCAAGTTTCATTACCAGGAGATGCTGATTTGTTTAACGGGTTTGAAGTGTACCTGTTTGTTGGAGTGTACATTGCCAGCCAAAGACATGAAGCAGCTATACAACATCCTGCCTGTGCAAAGGGAAGAGACTCTTTTAGCAGACCCATTTTGCTGTTAAACTTCTTTCTGCATGGCTCATCGCAGCATCCCTGAGTCCCTGCTGGTAGGGAACACAGAATAAGCGTGACTGCAGAGAGAGATTGCCATTTAGAAAGGAAACAAGGACAAGCTGGGGAGCCCCTGGAGCTGTCATCCTTCAAAAGGTAGCTGCTTGTGACCATGCCACTGTCTTTGGGGTATCTAATAGCCTGATGATCGTCTCTCTTTATCTCTTCAGAAAATAGTCATTAAATGTCTGCATAAAGCTGCAAAGTGGGGTTGGGTTTGTTTGGTTGGGGTTTTTTTCCCCCCAGAAAACTTAAAATTTGAAATGTTTAACTGTAACAAATACCCTCTTAACTTTCAGAACTGTAATTGCCATTGCTTCTGGCAACCTAATGATCTGATTAGTGCTTTGGGGAAGGCAGAGACAGGGTCAATTTCCTTGCAGAGCTTAAATAATACTTTTTATTGCCGAAGAACAGAATTATAAACACGTTTTACTCCTGCTGTAGCCTAGAATGAAGGATTATTCGTCAAGTGTGTCAAAGCACTGACTTGTTTTAACATCACCAAGGCTGGTTTCTTGTCATGAACTGGTAGAACACCTAGAAAGTTATTCGGGAGAAAATTATCATTCCTTACTTGTGAGGGTATACACCACTATATAGCTAGTGGGGGGGGAAAAAAGGGCTTCTCCCCCTTCCTCCCACCCACCCCACCCCCCAGCGTTATCTCAGTTATGAGTGTTAAGTCTGGCTTTGGTATAAGATTCAAAACTTGCTGATATTGAACCCATACAAATAGGCAATGCTACTTCTCAGAGCAAATCTTAAACAGCTGTGCAAGGACAGAGGCTAGAGGGGGAAGAGCCAATGCGCTTGCAAACTGTTTCTGAAGTGATAGTTAAATGAAGACTATTAAACTTAGAAAGCTACGGGTGATCTTTTTGGAAAGATTACAAATTGACTAACGCACCTAAGTTATTGACCGCTTGGCTAGATGTGAGAACCTTGGAAAATTCTGCCCATACATGCTACTTTCCTTGGAAACCAAGTCCAGTAAAGTTAAGCAGTATACTAATACATGTATATACATGCACTATATACTATAAGCAGTCATAGGATTTTATTGTTAATTCCTCATAATGCTGATAGATTTTTCTTTTAAAGTTAACAATTATCAGAATATTAATCTAATTTCAAACACAGCTGTTTTTTAGCTGCATATGTACTTGATTGCATGCATTCATAACTTTTTAAATTTTAATCAGAACTGCAATTTTCAAACTATAACTGAAGAAGCTATAGTAAATGTGCAGAACATACTTATACATTTTTGGCAATACCTTTTTCACTTAGAAGGATACTATCCACACAAGATTAAAAATGTAGGCATACATAAAATCAAAGTTCTTGCCTTATTGCTAATTAAATGAATGGATATAATCCTGAACACCTGTTTCGTTAGGCTATTGCTAATAATGGGCCACAGTTTACTTAGTATTTTAAGATTCAAAGTATTGACCAAGGTGCAGTGTATCATAAAATACCTTTACTGTGTTAAATACATTGGAACATATCAGTAGCTGTGCATATTACAGATATACTGTTTAATGAGTTTAAAATCAGTCCATTAAGGTCAGAGCTGTTGCTTTTTCAGTAGCATATCACCTGATAGTAATTACTGTAGGTTATAGTATTCTGATATATGGAATAAGCAGAACAACGTCCTGAAAGCTTTGAAAAAGAATGTAGCTTAGTTCTATGTGTGTTTTGTTGCTCACTCCATATTATTGGTACCTTTCAAAGACAAGTTAAGGAATTAAATTTGTTTACTGTGTGGTGTTGAAGTCATGAGAGTAAGCAATTCATTGGGAAAAGAAAACCATTCAGCTGCCGTGATCCAAACAGCTCAGCTCCAACTCTATTATTTAGCTCTTGTTAGGTGGAAGGCAACAAGATCTGGATGATTTTTTGTTTTCGTCTGTTGCACCATTCTCCATGGGAATTTACGACCCACATTAAACAGTGCTGCAAAAAGCAACTTCTTTGCATATAGCCATATAAAACTTCTGTGTTGAAAATTTGAAGCAGGTTGAAAATTTGACACAGTTGGCTTCACCAGGTTTTTGTAAAGCTTCATAATTAAATCTTGACATATTCTACAGTAGGATGCAATTCTTTTGTGTTATGTCTGTGAGTATAGTCAAATTAATTCCTGACTCTAGTCCCATATAAAAGTAATTTAAAACAAAACCTACCTGTTACACTTGATTATTTAAAAGCAGTCAGTTTTTAAGGCACAGTCAGATGCGTATTTCAGAACCCACAGGGAAGGAGCCTTGAAGGAAGGAGGCTTATACTGTGTCTTCAGATGCTATAGGAGATCACTTATGTTTCTGTCTCAGTTTTCCCCTGCTGTATTGTGTTTTGCACTGAGCATGCTGTGTCAACTGGAGAGCAAACAATTATAGCACTGCTAGATTATGATACAGTCTTACTTTTTTAGAACTGGGAATTCCTGCATGCTAAAGACCCAAAACTTGGATGCACCTGTTTTTTTCTGTTGGGTTTTTTTTTTTTTTGGTCTGGTTCCTGAGGAATTATACTACACTATTTGTATTTGACTTGCTAGTCCTGTTTCCTAATGATTCTTATCAATTTCAAATTTATCAAATTAGAAAGAGGCATTAAAATTTCAGAGACACTGTTTATGTTCTTATTTCATGAAAATAAATGGTAACATAGAAAATAGAAATTCTCTTAATTTAGCAAGGACTTGACCCTAATTGATTTTTAGCCTGGAATTCTGACATCCAATCTTCAAGATGCAAATCTGAGGAAAACCAAGATTCCTTTTCTTCCTTTACTTATCGAAGAACTTTTTCGTGTTATGTTTGTTTGTGTGGTGGTGGTGGTGTTGAGTTTTTTTGAGGATCAGTGTTAACATATAATGTCACCAAAAGGAGTCAATCAAGAAATGAGGGAGAGGAGGGAGCAGAGGGCTTGCAGGAATACAAGGAGGAAAGCAAGCCTGACACTTCTAAAAGTAAGGGGAGTTAGTATTGTTTCAATTTTGTTATAACCTAATGTTTGCTTAAGATAGTCATCCATAAAGAGAGGAAGTAAGGGCTCTTGTTAAAACACGTCAGTGTCATGGAGACGCTGAGATTCAGTCTGTACAACTTTATGAAAATGGATGAGGAGAATAGGGTTGGATGCAGAACTCCGTGAGGAAAATCTCAGATGCAGTAGTTTTCCGAGCCCTGGTCTTCTGGAGTATGAGTCACCTTCTCCATAGCTGGATTCATCAAAGAGAATGAGTTGTATGTTCTTGTTCCTGTAGCACCTCACTGCCTCACCTAGAAATTTAACAGAGACAAAGCAAGTGATACTACTATTTCATATCTGGTGGCAAAACGTGGAGCTGGCCGAACTTTGTGGGTTTTAGCAATTACTGTGTAAGATTACAAGGTCCTGAACTGATGCTTGATAGAAGTTGTAGGCTTTTCATTTTCAAGGACCTGCCCTTTAAAAATCGTAGGTTTAATTTCACAGTGAAAGATGGTATCAAGCTATTACCTGGCTGAATATACAGCTTTTTGCTTCTCGGGGTAGTATTGCACAATTACAATGGTTGACGATATATTAATGATGGAAGAGCTCTCAATAAAAAAGAAAGGTTTTTTCACATTGTTTAACTACTGCTCTTTATATAAAAGAAACTTGCAAAGGGTAGGCCCAGCTAAATATGAAAGGATAGAGTTTTAGCATGGTATGATTTTGGCTTTTGTGTTGCAATGTGCAGTACTCACGTTCTACCGTCTCCCCCTCACCCTTCAGGGAGATCCTCTGGTCTGACTGCTACTGATGTCAGGGTTTTGATATTCACTTCAGCTACAAGAGGAAGCCAAAAGCATGCATGTCTCGCATGCTTATGAATTTTTCTGCTCACTTTGGTACTACTTCTAATATTTCTCCTATATGTGACATCAAAGTTGTTGTAAATGGGATTTTGTAATTACAGAAGGAAGTTTCTGAAGCAAGATATGCACGTATGTTAAACTTAATCTACTGTCATATTTCTGTAATAGAAATGTTAACTTAGGAACAAGACTGACCTAGTTATTCACCTAAATTAATCCCTGGTGAAATCAACTAGAGGAATTTCCGCTGACCATGCAGGAATTGCGGTTTGCCCTAAATCAGAAGGATAACTATAGAAAGGAATTATTCATTGTTGCCTGTTTGTATGCAAGAATCAAAGACATTATTTTCAGTTGCACACAAGCCCTCGGGAATCCCACTTGTGCATTTTTCTGTATTATCAGATTTCCAAAACTCTGCAATGGTAAACTTATTCTGTTTTGTCTTGCTCTGCCAGATTTTCAAGATAGCACCTCCTTGCCCAGCTGTGAGTTCTTCCCTTCATTATATACATGGGCGGCACGGGGGATGATTTGTAGCTTACTGATACTGTGCTTTCCTTTAAGCAGAATGCCGCAGGAATTTTGCCGCAGCACAGTGGTTGTCTTTCTTGAAAATGTGTTAGACCTAGATTTGTATGACTGATAAATCTGGGTCAGACATCATAGTCTTTGCTCAGTACTTGTTCAGGCAAAACTCCCATTGGCTTCAACAGGAGTTTTGCCTGACTAAGCACTGTGGGATTTTTGCCCTTAGTATCTAAAATATTTGATCTGTTCCTTGCACTTTGGAAGCATTCTAGAAGCAAATCGCATGTCTTGTCCTTGACTGCCCCGCTGTGGCTGTACCATCTTCAGCTTAAAAGGTAGCAGAATCTTCTGTCTCTTGACATCAAGCATATCTTCACTGTTAGAATATTTTTTAAAAAATTAATCTCTGCATATTTATTATATTCAAAGTAATTCCAAAATCTATGTACATTAATTCTGTATATTGTTGCATGAAAAAGAAATGTGCTTTTTTATATTCTAGATTCCTCACTCCCTTTTTTTCTATTCTAAAGCTTCAGTGGTTTTGCTTTCAGTTATATTTTTTGGATGGGGGGAAAAAAGAACCTTTTCTTTTAAGAAATCTTGTGGCTTTTTTTTCTGTCATATAAAATGTTGCACAGGTTCATATCATCACCTGTTCCATACCAGGCTTTTGGTTCACAGTTCAAATGTCAGAAATCCACTAAATGAGGGTTAGGGCCAGCACAGGGAGTTTTGTGAAGTAACAGGTGAGACAAATGAGTTGTTAACAAGCTCTGAAATTTCACAGCTTTCTCAAAATAACTTCTCTTTGGAAGGAAGGCATTAGATGAACATGCTTAATTGACATGACCAAGAAATGTGCAGTATTTGGAAATAAAGAACAGCATATAAAGACTTGAAGCCACATGGAAGAACTAGTTTTCTTCATAGTAGTAGGGCCATGCTTACTGCCTTGATTTTTGTTTTTCTAAAATTAGCTGAAGTGCGTTTTGAAATGACACTTGTCCTTTTTTCCCCATAACACCACATCACTAACTGTGCTTTCATTTCTACTCTAATTTCTAACTGCCTCTGTCTTCTCTCACAGTGTATTACCTATTATTGCTCCCTCTATTTTCTCTTTTCATTGTATCTTGTTTTATATCAGACCATCTGACTGGAACCATCACATTTTTTCCATCAAGCACTCTGGTTTTCATTTAAATTCCCTCTTGAATATCCACATCTGAGGTTTTAATGCAAATCCTTTTGAAAAAAAAAAATGCAGTCATCCTACTCTTTACTTTAAAAAAAACTCTAGGGTAAATCTTATAATAAATGTATTGCTCATCTCCTTAAAAGCTTTCTTATCCTTACTTGGGCTGAATAGTCCCCAAATATTCAGAGCTTCTGCTGAAATAAATACTTCTAGTCATGAATAAGCTGTTATTCAACATTGCCAATGCACAAGTGTATTTGGTAAACAGTCAGTTGTAGCCTGAGGAAGACATACTAAAGCCATTTCTCCAAAATGAGGAAGCTGGTTAACAATATTGTGACAGTTAAGAAATATTTACCTCCCTTTACTCAGCCCCCCCCCCTTCCTTTAAAATTGTCGTAATAACACTTACAGTGAACTCTAGGAAAACTTTCATTTTATGCCCAAATCCTGCAACTCAGCCACCATACTTAGCCATAACTCTTATTTCAGCATTTTTAGCAATGTCGTAGTTATGCTTAATTTATTTTATTTGTAAACACAGAGAGGCTTTTCAATGCAGGTATATTCCCAAAATTACATGAGCAGTACTATTGATAAACACTTAAGCAGACATTCTCTGTTAATACTGATTTTCTCCTGGAGAAGCATGGAATATCTGGGAGTCTGGTCCTGGTTTGGTTGTGTATGAGTGAATAAACATTGCACAATCATTGTAACTGCATTCTTGTATTATGCTTAATGTATTCATTTAAAACACATTTCTTTGAATTGATCATTTAATTTTTCAGTAGATCTTTAATTACATCATTAGCTTCAAAAAAGTATCTAACCTGAAGAGACTCTTTCCCCTCGTCTCTAACAAACTAGAATAATTCAAGTTGGCAAATATATGCAATATACAGCTTTAAGTAAATGTTCTTTATATAAAGTTTACTTTGGTCTTTGTTCCCTTCGTCCAATTTTTGATATCATTTTCTTAGGCATAGCTCTCTGATGAATCTTTTCATTATAAGTTTAGTAGCTCATTACAGGAATTGAAGTAATTCAAATGTGTTTTAAAAGTAAACAGCTCCTGTGCTGGGGCTGTGGTTTACTCAGGGTACTTCTCAAATGTGTAGCTGTTGATTATGAATGGAAACCTATTCCCAGAAGCTGAGAGAGCCTGTGTGTATCTGTCTTGAGTAAGAACTGCTGCAGTCTTATTATTCTAAAGGAAAACAATAGATCATATACTGTTCTATATTTTACTAAGTTATTTGGTTATTTCTAAACATTTGCAGTTGTAAAACAGGGAGGAAGCCAACAGGCCCCCCTTCAGAGCATCTAGACATGTCAAGGAAGCCTATTACAGCATTTCTTATTAACACTGTGTAACTACATGCTTAATTATCTTTTATTAATTTTTGAGGGTTTGACTGTGTAGCTTTAAAATTTTGCTTTACGGAGGTTTCAGTTTATTATATAATGTTAAAAAAAATATTAAGCAAGCTATTCTGGATAAGAATGGAAGTGGGAGTACCACAGCTTCCTTTGGCTTTAGGATCAGATAGATAGGTGCTGTATTGCCTTGTTAAATCAGGACTTTATTCCATGAGCTAATCTGAAAAGCTCTTGGCTCTCTCTTGTAGCTCGCACTAGAGTAAGTCGACAGCATTTCTGCTTGTGTTTTTTGGAGTACTCTCCCATCAGTGAGGCACACCACATGCATCTCAAGAGCTCACCTCTGCTCCATCTTGCTTTGTGTTGTAGACATCCTGATGCTGGGTATTTCCAGCTAAAACAGGAGGGCACATTTGTATCATATAAATGGATTATTTGTTATAAGGAATAAATTTCCTGCACTAGGTGTTTTATCAGAAAGATTGAAAAACTTTCTGGGATTCCTTTAGTCTCTTGATCAAACTGCCTTTGTTCACGGTACAACAAGGTTACAATAAGAGGAGGCATAGGAAAAAGAGAGCAAATAGAAAGATACGCCAAACAGCTGTGACTAACCAAAGGAATATATTTCATTGCATAGTATTGTTTCTGAAATTTGCTCAGTTCATAGAATAAAGGAGGGGAAAAAAAAAAACAAACCCCGCACTGCAATACACTGTAAGTTATTCAATGAAATTAATGCATACTGTGTGTGCAGACTTTCTTTTCAAAGTCTTTTCTAAATGGAGGCTGCCAAAGGTTCATGAGACTGTCATGCTCGTAAATTATTTAGCACATCTGCTACACTCTTCTTGAAAGAAATATACTGGGATCCATAGCTTTAGTAATTTTTTGAGGTTTTAATATGTTTGCTTCTTTCCAGTTTCATATAGAACATTTGGCCTCCATCAGAAATAAAACCATAAGTAACATCTGCTTCTTAATTAGGAAAGGATAATGAGGAGGAGTTTGTATATATTCTTGACATTAACTGTCCTCTACAGAATAGTAATATCACATTGCTATGTGTAGGTGACAGAATCACCTACAGTGTAGTTTGACATGCAGAGGATACTGTGTTTCAGTGGTTAAATATCTTAACGTCAGCAGGAGTTCTTCTGGATTTTCCCCCTCTCAGGCCTTTACCTTTAAGTCCCTATTGGTAACTGGGGAGAAAATGTTTGTGACAGGACCCTGGGTCAGCCAGAACTTTAGGCAAATGTGCAGCACTTGCTCGCAGGTTAGGCTTAGTCACTGCCTTTATGAATTGTACCAACTCCTTCTCACCTCTAGGAAGTTCTTCCTTTCTTCTCTGAGGTTTGGCTGCCTGATCCTTCATACACGCCTTCCCAGCTCAGCATGAAGTTCTCGAGACTGTCTCTTGCCTGCCACATCCTACCTTCTCCCAACATGTCTCTCCTGAGCAGTCAGTAGCATCCCAAGCAAAGGGGCATCCATCAGAAGTAAAACTGTAGGTGACACGCCCCATCTCCCACAGCTTTCACCTCACTTTGATGCAATAAAAATTGTAAACATAAAAAAAAAAAAACAAAAACCCAAACCAAAATATCTGTCATGTGGATTTGCTGTCTTTTTCCTGTATTGTGTTCTAAAAAGACCTATTATTACTCCTTCTCCTGACTGAATGGCGAAAAAAAATGCTTAGAGACTGCAACAGTAAAGCTCTATATCTTTCTTCAACCATGCTTTTCCTCAGGTTATACCTGAAGGCAGAGCCAAGTCCTTATTACAAACGTATCATAGGTTTAGTTATCGGAACCTACTCATTTTAGTACATCTTTTATTATATTTGAGATGGAAAAATTAAATAAGAAATTGCTTACTGGCTCCCTCGACAAGATATTTTTTTCTGTGTGGGAAGGTTTGTCACAGTGGAAGTCTCATAAGACAGCAGAAGCCTGTTTGACTCTGCGGTGTCATACCTTTTTAGAGTCTGCTGCTCCATCCATCTGCCATTAACCAACCTACTTTTTTTTTTTCCATGCCCTACATATCCAGTCACATCAGAAATCCTATTTCACTGCTGCAGGTGTTATGTTTTGGTGAAATGTACTTTCCTCTACAGATAAGGTATACAAATGAGATTATTTGACGTGTAGACAGCTTCTTTCCAAGGGTGTGTTATGGCTCAAGGAAAGTCCTCAATTGCTGACAGTTTCCCAATGGTAAGAGGGCAGGGACTGTTCCTTGGGATGGTTTTTGTCCTTTTGCCTGTGATTTCCCCCACCACCGCCTTTTTATTTAGTAACCCTACTAGTGCCAGTGTGGTACCCCAGGGCAAAGTTAGTGAGCTCTACATGCTTCTTGACAGAACACTTAGACAAGGTTCCTTTGACTAGCTCCTCTGGAAGCCTCTCTCCATTACAAAACAGTTGGCCAAGTACTGTTTTTGCTGCTTATTTTTTTAAAGTCCATGCAATTGTCAGTTCAGCTGTGCCTTTTGACCAGGTGTTGTGAAACAAAGCTGTTATATGACTGATTGCTGTGATCTCCTCAGAGCTGTGGATTGTGATGCAACAAGCTGTATCTTCTCCGTGCCGAGGTACCTGTTTCTAGTCCTGCATTTACCGCAGTGGAGTTGAAATTTTTGTGTGTTATGAGGTGTATAGATAACAGCAAGAAAAAGCCTCTTCTCATTTAGCTTTCCACATGAATAATGCTACAGTGCTTTCAAGTTTTAAACATGGAAACATAAGGATTTGAAGTTAAAGTTTGAAATTATTACAGGTGCAACATAACACTATTCTGTATACCACAAATGCAACATAATACTGGGGGGTTTTAGCATTGTCTTGAGTTTTTGCTTTTAGGTTTCTGCCTGTGGTGTACTGTGGTGTCCTGGGCTTTTTGCAGACTTGTTTATAACCAATAGTAAAAGGTATTTGTGTTAGCCATATCAATTGATGTTCTTTGGTAATCTATGCAGTAAAAAAAAAGTTTATAAAACGCACATAAAATTGTAACTAAAGATTGATGAGACACACTGAAGACTCATAAAAAAAAAAAAGAAGGCTTCAACTCAGGCTTTAAAATTTCTGCTCAGAAGGTCTATCCCGTTAAGAGGAATAGCAACACTGCACACTCCAATTTGTGTGTACAAATTTAATTACAGCAGACACTGAGGCTGGGCTCCACAAACTGCTAGCATCTCACTTGTCAGCACATATGATTTTACTCTGAGTTATCTTTGTTTGGGAAGAGTCAACCTGTGGAATAATCATGAGACTGAAATACTAAATACTGATGTTTCCTCCCTGCCCAGTTCTTGCAAGAGTAAGAAAAATTTAAACACTTGTCCCCTAAAAGANAAGTACTTGTTAAAAAATATCTGAGTTCTGCAATTTGGGTCATAATTTTTTCATGGAGGACGAGGCTGGGACAAGCATTTATGAGGAACCTACCTCTCTCCACCCAAGATCTTGCTTTATTA
This sequence comes from Chionis minor, assembly GCA_013398295.1. Classification (NCBI taxonomy): domain Eukaryota; kingdom Metazoa; phylum Chordata; class Aves; order Charadriiformes; family Chionidae; genus Chionis; species Chionis minor. The sequence goes on along the minus strand of VZSF01007799.1, from coordinate 478,416 downwards.
GAGATGTGTATTTTGGTACATTTTTCTGTGGGAAAAGACTGTTTTTCATAGTTAATATGGACACAACTCTTCCTGGTAGCTGTGCAACGCCAGCTTTATAGTCCATTTGAACAGCACCTCAAAGCTGTTAAGTATCCCTGTAGGTTTCATAAGTATCACACATTTTTATTTGCAGCTGCTGTGTTGCTAATGTGTCCATGGAGCTAGCTCTATTGCTCATGAACCATTTCTTCATGTATGCACATGTATTCTTTTCTTTATGTCAGAGTGCTTCAAAATACCGAATCCCACTTTTCTATCCTATTAAGTTTTTGTAGGACAGTATCCCTTAGTAACACAAGTTGATAAGACCTCATGAGGATCATGGGAGGGTTATTCACACACTTATGAGCCATCACGATCAGCTCATTTTTACCCAGCTACTAAATATAATTTCACAGTTTTTTGCACTTCTAAGTATAAATGCTTCTGCCTACCTCATTGTTTGTAAGAAAATGTACATCTTGTCATAATAAGCAAAAATACAAAGGAATCCTCAAACAAGAAAATATTTCGTGATGAGGCATGAAGACCACAAGGATTTTTCCCCTTTCCCTAATTTTGCCTTTTTCACTTTTGCTTCCCACTTTGTGTCAGTTTATCAAAAGTATAGAGCTATATACAGAGTAGGTGAGGGGACTTAACTGATCTTACTGCTTACTTATACAGGATCATGACACTGTAGATAAAATAAGCCATGATGTTTATCCTAGAAATGGACCAAATGCTGCATGTTCATTGGAACATCTGTAAATTTGGCTTGATGACAAGTCCCAGAGCAACACATTAAAGCCAACATTTTGTTCCTGCAGCATAGTAGTGGTGATGTGTGTTTAACCAAATTAATGATAAGAGAAATGAAATTTAATAAAAAAAATAAAAAAGAATGCAAGCCTAAAATATGAAACTGAATTTTCATTATGAAAGTTAGCATGCAGGTTGAATAACAAAAGAGAGAAGTTATTATTAGCTTGCTTTCTGATCTTTTGAGCTAATCTGAAAAAGAAAATGGAACAGATCATGTGTTCTTCGAGGTTAAATATCTTTCTGCTCGTTTTGTAGTGTTTACAAAGATCAGAGATAGATCAACACCATTGTACTTTGGGAGACACACCATAGTGTTGTGCTGAGGAAAAGGTTTGATTTATTATAGTGAATATGATTCATTATTTAACAGTCTAGAGATTTATATACATTACTGTTGCTTCATAACTTCAGCAACATTTCTCAATTGTATATGGAATATAATGCTAGGACTGGTAAGTATTATAAAGATTGCTTCAAGGTGGAATTGTTAAAGATAATACCTTTCCTTGTGTTGCATATTTCATCCTTTCCTGGTGAGGTACATACTGGGGGAATAATTTTGATTTTTCTGTACCAAAATAGAACTAGTTCTGCTTTGCCTATAAGTATTTCATTCTTTACAATCTGTATGTTGGTTTTTTTACTTAAGGGAACAGACTGCAGAGGAGAAAGGTGTCCATATAAACACTCCTAACAGTTGAGCGTTAACTTGTTCTTCCATTTTTATAAGTAAAAAATCCATCTTAAAGCGCGCTCTGCTGTGAGATGAAGGCACAGCCCAGGAAACCAACAACTGCATAAGCTGAAACTTTATCTCAGAGGTTCTTGCTCTTTTACCTTGCAGTTTTACCCATCATAAATCATTTACAGCCTGTTTTCAGTAACAGCGAGCATCTAGAATACCAGTTATTGCCAGTGGGAGTTGCAGGTATTCAGCATATTTGACAGTCCTCAACCTTTGTCTCTGTTCTTTCTACTGTTAAATGGAGACAGTAGCTTCTTCAGAGGGTTGCCATGAACAGTAATTAATTATGAGCTGTAAAGCACTCTGAAGAGCAAAATGGCTAAGCAGTGTTATTGCACCATTTGAATGTTTAACAAATTTCAGCAAAACTATCTCTTGTTTTTGGAAATAGTTATAAAATATGAAGTGTGAAAAACAACTTTTCCTGATTTGGTTACGGTGCTTGGAAAAATAGTTATTGGTCAGGGTACCTGAAATGCTTTGTAGGTTTTAATGTAATTGTGAAGATGATTGGGGAATAATACAAAAACAAGGTTGTTTTTTCTGACTCAAGAGTTTTGTATGGTACATTATTTGTGATTACCATGAATCTAAAGAAGGCAGTTTCAACGCTCAGCTTTTTAACCCTCAAATGCCACAATAAACAAAATAATTTAAATATCCTCATGCTCATTTTTAGTAGACGTTTTTAATGCAGCAGCAATTGCCCATGTCCCATTGCTGAAAATCTTAAACAATTGATAGATTTTGAAGCACTTTAAAAGACCAAATGTGCAATAAAATATCACGGCTTTAGTCCATGGATGCACTGTTTTGTGTATACCGCAAAAAGGAATACGCACGAAAAACCTGATCAGTCCATTGCTTCCGGGAACTCTATATAGATGTGAGAAGTTGAAGACTCATTTTTCCCCTATTCCTGTTTTTCTGGGGTTTTTTTCTGTTTCTTTACCTGAGTTCCAAACTGCGGATGAAATGGGGAGGGAGGGCTAAAAAGACCAAGAGTGTGCCATCAATAACTCCATTTAGACAGATGAGATCATGATCACTCCAGTATCCCAAAGGGATCCTTGAGTGGAAAACACGAGCTTCAGAAAAAGAGAGTTTGGGGAAAGCGAGGGAACATCTATTTGCGTGTGGGTAGCTAGAAAGCTAGCTGCAATTGCATCTCCTCTGTAAACAGAGAGTGAAAAGAAAAGCAGTGAGTGATGTACTGCCGCTAAGAATAATGCCTAAAACCATGGAACAAGAGATAAAAATGTTGGATTGAATCGTATGAACCCAGACAGATTAAGACTGGAGGTGTACTTTTTTCAGCCAAGATAAATCAGCAGAAGTGGTAATAGATACATTTAAAAGCCGAAGATCTCTTGTAGCACCCACTTGTATTTTATGAGCGGCAAAAGTTCCCTAATTGAAGATCACTTGTAGCACATCATAGAAAAACAGAGGAATAATCATTGAGAAGAATATTTGATCAAAGCACTAAAATGTGAAGGCCCAGTGAACAACTCAAGTACACAGTGTTGACATAAGTGATGGCCAAGAGAATGACCACATCGGTGGCTGAGGATCCTCTGTGTGTCCTGTGGGGTGCGGCACAGAAAGACAGGACAGAAAGAACAATGAAGGGCTTCCTTTCTGAATGCTACATCTTATCCTAGGAAGAAAACAGTGCATTTGTATGTCTCATTTTTCCTTTTAATTGTTTTTTTTAATGTTATCAGCAACTGTGTGATTGGGAATAGGTGGTGTTGCATTGTTTTTTATGTTAGACTCAGTTATGCCAAAAGTGCAGCCTAATCTGCCTTTCATTAGTCATAAGAATACATGCTGTGGAGATATTGATGTCCTAGCCATGGGAAAAGTTTCAGAGAGTATGCCAGAAGGTGTGGAAATTTGTTAAGAAGGATAGATGGCTCATCTAGCAATTTCCCAGAGCACATTCTTGAGGTTGTAATTAGTGAGCTCTCTAGTACCTGGTATAAATCAAGTAGTGTTCTGGAAATTGCTGATGAGGAATGATGGCTTCTTTTCATTGTTGTCTTTGGTGGTGTTAAATCACTGGATGCTGAGTTTACCTGACAGATTTTTCATCTTGATACCACAGTTTTTACCAGGTGTAGGTATGATGTCTATCCTGTGCAAGATTTGTGTTCTTTCTTCAGTTCTTTCACCAGAACTAAAGTGACCCTGTGGGTTCTTGGGAATTACTGAGAATAATCACCAGTCCCACCCAGAAATTTTCCAGAAAAAAGCAATGGAGGGAAGCATGTGCAATAAAATATACCCCACTTCATTGTGAGTGTGAAAAAGGTCTATTCCTGAAGATAGGCTTGAATTTTGGCACTTTACACAGATGATCTTAAAAATAAGAAATCAAAGCTATGCATTAGCATCCCATAACTTCATACTTCATTGATATCAAAACCTGAATTTCCTTAAATATACAAGGTTATAATCCAGAAATGAAGGGAAGCAAATTTGTAAATCAAAGAGTAAATTGTCAGCTATCTATAGACAAAGGAGAAACATGCTTTTTCCTAAAGTGTCATTAAGTTCTGCTGAATGCTTTCGATCTACTCTCTCTTTCCCTGTGCTGTTATCTGAGAGTTTACCTTCAGATGCTGTGGGCACAGCTGTTCTGGTAGGTACCTGTTGGAATGCATACTGCTTTGCTGTCCACCAGAAGAGCTTTGGAAATCCATTTCCTATATACATATAGGAACATATGCATATATTCATTTTTCAGTACATAAATGTAACTGAGGTGACTGAAAAAAAGGCACTGCATACGCTTTTTTATAGCACAAAAAGGGACTTCCTGCAGAAGCTCTACCCATATATTATGCAAGCTGGCCACAGAAACACATGACTGCCATGCACCTGTGCCTTAAGGCAGGAGTTTAGCCAGATTTGCCATAACTTAGCAAGATGCATATGCTTAATTTGCATGAAGCCTGAATGCTAAAGATTATTTAAATGGCTGTTTCTCAGTGAATTTGTGGTTAAAAAAAGAGATGTCATTTGCCAATCTACCGCTGCTAAATTAACATTTCTAAATTTAAAATTAAAAAAATAAATGACAACAAAACCTCATTTTTCATTATTTTGAACAAGGTACATTTTTTAGTGAAATAAGCATACTGGCTTTTTTTTTTTATCTGTAGAGACACTGAATGACCAAGACAAGTTTCAGCTACTTTGGTAAAGCTTTTTTGGTGAAGGTAATGCAGAAGTCACCACTGCTTAGAGGGTGTATAGCATCTTATATAAATTACTGTTCCAAGATAAACCACAGCTGGTGTAGCACCGGTGGCAAGTCTGATGTCAGAGAATAATCACATCTCTCATTATGCCTTGTATCTTCTTACCTTTGTATTACACTATTCTGTTAAACAAAATACCCCTGAGGGCTGTTTATCCCTAGATAATAGTCTCCACTGTTAAGTACTACTTCATCAAAATGTTTCTTTCTGATGATGTCTCACTGTAATATATCACGGAAGTGACAACTAATATATTACAAGATAAAGTAAAATAACCCCTGACTAAGGTACAGGGATGATAAATTACGTTAATCTGTTATTCGCATTATATTATCATCAGTCAGATGATGATTTAGTATGATGCATCATCAGAAAAAGATAATCTAATAGTTTATTACTCAAAACTTTATGCCATCTGGAGAATTTAATCGGAGTAAATTCAACTGACTTATAGGACAAAAGGTATCCCAGTGCCACAATTCATGAACAGCATGAATTAAAATATATCAAGATATAGAAAAGGAGTACGGAAGTCTAGGAAGTGCAATACTAAGAAGTGTCACTATTGTAAAGGTCAGAAGCAGATTCTCAGTGTCTGTAAACTAACATGACACATATATTAACTTGGCATTGCCATTAGTGTGACTGGAGCTACCACCATAAGCATTGATCAATGCTTTCTCCCAGTAAGCTGGTGATAATGGTGAAATAGAAAGTAACTTGACGTTCAGTGCCCTTTATTCAGGCAGTTGACAGAGATTTAGTTGAACATGGCTATCTGCAGGAAGGCTAAACCACATTTCCGTGCCAAACTATTCATCATCAAACAGATGGTTATCGTATTATTCAACAATTTGCATGCTGCCACACTGCAGTGATCTATGGACGATACCAGTATGTCACTAAACCAAATAGAAATACCAGAGAAGTTTTGTTGTGAAGCAGCCCCTAACTTGGACTAAAAACTACTCTCTTGTGTTCGTTTCTTTTTAATTTTTTGGTGATATGCTTCATCCATGTTTGTGCAGTTACAGTACGATAACACTGTGTTGTAACTTCTGCTGTAACAGAGTATGTTCCTTCATCACAGGATAGGGAAGGATTTATTTCACAAGCAGCAAATTTATGAAGCCCTATGTCCTAGGGCTCCATTAAATACATCAACTGCATTTTCATGTTACCATTTTCCTAGTTCTTGGGCTATCTTCTGCAGCCTCAATAGCATAACTTCCCATCTTCTCAGAGTGTCCCCATGGCACCTTCACAGAACCTCCAGCTTCTTGCTGTGCTCCAGCAGTTTCCCTTCCCTGGTAAGGCTTAGATCCATCCCGCGTCCCTGTGGCCTCACGCAATATGAAATTACTCATAAGCCCCTTCCACATCCCTATACCTGTCTCCCCAGTAGCCCCAGTGTTTGCCTAGTCTTCCAACCAGCTGGGTAAGTGGCAGCGTGTTGTGCACAATGTTTTGTTGCCTGATCAGCCACTGAGCCACTGCCTTCTAGTTGCTGGCTGGTCCAGAAGAATGGCAACGTACTGAGCTCTTCTGCCTTTCCGTCAGGAGAAATACTGTGATCTCTCCCCTCTGCTTAGATACTGTTTTTCATTAAATACGCTGGAAAACAGGAAGGGATCAGGTGCCTAAGTGTAGCGCCCTCTGAGATATCATGGGGAACCTGAGATCTCTGCATGGGACGGGCAGACACGAGACAGACCTGGGTTTTCCTAAAATGACAGCTAGCAAGCAAGCAGCAGTGCTTAAAGGGAGAATAAACACCATGTTTAGGTGATTTGGTCTAGCCTTTGATATCTGTCCTGTCTCTACCTTTCTGTCACCTGTGTTTCTTGAAATTGCCAGCAGTCAAAAGCTCCTAGCCTGGTGGCTGGCTGGCAGACAGACATGCTGGCAGTGCAGTTGTGGCTCATACACTTTATTTCTCTGAACAACCAGCAGGGCGGCACTGGAAGCATTTTGGTCTAGCACAGGAGAAACAGCTGTTACCATCCTCTGCTGTCCCTCACTGCCCACCCAAGCCTTGGCAAGCTGTTCCTTGCCTTCATCCCTCCCTGTCCCTAGATGGGAAAGCAGGAGATGGTGCCCAGTATCTGAGAGGTCCCTGGCTCCTGTCGTTCTTCTCAACCCATTGCCCTGGGCTCAGCTGCTTCACCTTCTTCAGCATCTGTTCTCCCATCTCCCCTGCAATATATAAACAATATTTTAATGCACTATGTGGGCTTGCTTAGAGACATGAAACCTGCATGCTTGTCAACAGTCTGGGAATATTTTTATTCCCTTTTTTGTAGTAAATGAAATTATTATTGCTAATGAAAGATATGAGACCGAAATCTGTACCAAGATAGTGTTACCCCTCCATGGAACAAACATAAGAGCTCCATGCACTCACCCAATAGCCAGGGCAGTGCTTTTATGGATAGCAGTCTGCCAGTTTATCTCCTTAGTACTTGGTCCTTTTTCTGTTGCCGAGATCCCCGTTACTCTGCTGTGGTATTTCCCACCTGGAATACTGCGTCCAACTCTGGAGCCCTCAACATAAGAAGGACATGGACCTGTTGAAGCAGGTCCAGAGGAGGGCCACAAAGATGATCAGAGGGCTGGAGCACCTCTGCTATGAAGACAGGCTGAGAGAGTTGGGGGTTGTTCAGCCTGAAGAAGAGAAGGCTCCGGGGAGACCATATTAAAGCCTTTCAGTACTACAGGGGCCTTATCAGAAAGATGAGGAGACACTTTTTACTAAGGCCTGTGGTGACAGGACAAGGCACAATGGTTTTAAACTGAAAAGGGGTAGGTTAAGATTAGATATAACAAAGAATTTTTTTATGATGAGGGTGGTGAAGCACTGGCACAGGTTGCCTAGAGAAGCTGTGGATGCCCCATCCCTAGAAGTGTTCAAGGCCAGGTTGGATGGGGCTTTGAGCAACCTGGTCTAGTGAAAGGTGTCCCTGCCCATGGCAGGCTGAGGGGGCATGGAGGGGGTGGCCTGTATGATCTTTAAAGGTCCCTTCTAACGCAAACTATTCTGCAGTTCTATGATTGTATGATACCAGCCTTGAACAGTGATAGCTTAGTACAGAGTCCTGTTATTTTTTTATGTAAAGTTAGGACCATTTTATTCTGTGTGCATCACTCTATGACATTGAATTTTGTGCCATTTTATGACTTGGCAACTCAGTATCGTAATATTCTTTGGCAAATTTTTGTGGTCAGTCATCATATTTACTACCATGGATACCTTTGTGTTTGTACCACAATTTTACGTGTTTACTGTCCAGCCTGTATTGTAGATTCTTTCTACATACACTGCCAACAGAACAAAAGAATTGGTCCCTGGAGGATGTCACTCTAGAAACTGACCTTTTCTTTCTGACCATTTGTTTCCTACCTTTTGACCAGCTACTTATCCATGAATTGACTGAAACTTAAAGAACGAGCAAACTCCTTCAGGAGAAAATGAGAATTGAGCTCACAAAAATGTGAGCGTAACATTTAGTTCACTGGTTACTAAGATATTAATTCTCTTCTGCACTTCCTGGGATGAAAACTAAAGCAATGATACTTGCAGAGTAGTTCAGCCTCATAATAATTCTGAACATCATCATCTGTGTGTGGCACTGTAACTCTCAAAAGAAAAGCCTATTTTTTCTGATGTTTCTGACTGATCTCTAGAATAAAGTTTTGACAAAGGCTTAGATAAATAAAACCTAGTGTACCCCAGAGTAAGCTGTATATGAATTCAGTATCTAGGTTCCTACATTCTCTAGTACAGCATCCCAAAGAATGGAATATGAAAAGGTATCCTAGAAAACAGTACCATAGCCTATATGGTGTTAATTTTGTGTTTAAATGCATTTCACTTTGTCCTCAATTTTCAAGTTTCCATATGCTTCTGAGTTTTTATTGACCACTTCTAATTGCATGGTGTGGAAGGGATTATGGCAGGGGTTCAGGGACAAGGCAGTAAAGTATAAATGATCTGGGCATTATGGCAGCACAGAGAGAGACCATTTGATTACTGAAACATGGGAAATCTTTGTTGTGCATGTCAACTAGATAAGCATATGGAAATCACTAGCTGTGAAATCGTTAATGATAGTTAATGACACAAAATGTTCAAGTAGTGCATGGTAATAGTTTCCTTTTGGTCCAATAATAAGCACTTCATGAAGCCCTGGGCAAATCAGGGGCATCACTTCAAAGACAAGTTTTCATTGGTGCTTTTAAGAAAGCATAGTGTCTAGTAACATCTTTTTTTTCAACTTAAATTACTTGTTTTTAGAGAAATATTTGCATTCTGTAACTCCATTCTGCTGTAAGAATGGACCGTGTCGCAAATTCCTTTGTTATGGAGCTGTACAATGTAAGGCATCCATCAAATAAGCATCTCAGAACAAATCCCTTTCCCCTTTTCCATTGACTTCCGTAGAGCTACTTGTGCAAGCAAAGTGCATAGGCTCTGGATGTGCAGACTGAAGGACTCTGTAGGAGTAACTTTCAAGAAATTGGTTATGGCTGTAATGTGAGCAGTGCTGACACAGCTGGCAGATAGCTTGAAATCGATACTCTTGAAAAGAGATAGATCTCTGCCAGAAATATTAGTTGCAAGAAAAATGACATTTTTTCCGATCATTGCTGTCAAGTAGTGCTATTGTTTCTAAACTGGATTTGGTAGAGGTGCATGGTTCTGATATTTAATTTCAGAAAAGGAAAGGATTTCTCTCTTATTGAGGGCCAAGCACTTACTACTGTAAAATTTCCTGGTGCATTCTTAATTCTAGGGAAATGCCAAGTCTCACTCTCTAAAACGTTATGAGATTCCTTAGCCCCACCAGCCTCACTGTTGCCTTTTGAAAGACCAGTCTCAAAGAGGTTTTGCAAAATGCTTGTGTTTATCTGTTTTTGTAGAATTGTCTAACTCTTACCAGGGCTCTGAGGACACCACCAGTCCTTACTGGCCTCCCCTCCACCCCTGCATACGGCCCTAGGGCCGCACTTCAGCTCAACTTGGGACCGTCAGTCCCTGCTCCAGTGACACCATAGCTGGCCAGCCATAGCCTTCTTGGACTGGATTCAGTAGGTTGACCTTGGCTTGCTACCTTGCCTTCACTTGATGCTCACAGGATGTCGATAGCACTTGTTGCCATCACCACCCTGCCCTGCTCATCTTCCCGGGCACCGTGGGGTGCACCCTGTCCATGAGGGCATCACCCAGCCTGCGTGGTGGCCGCTCCCGGCTCCCCTGCCCTTAGGCAGCAGCCCTGCTCTTGCTGCTCTATGACAGCTCTAGCTGTCTGCGGTGATGTGTAAGGCAGTTAAATTGTGAAAGTGGAATCTCTTTTTTCTGTTTTCTGTCTTTCCCTTCTTCTTCTTCACTTTCTCTTCCCTTCCTCTCCCCAAAAATAGTCCACTGAGATTTCAGCTCTGGAAGAATGGGACCTCTGCCCATTTTCAACCATCGACCCCTTTTGCTCGATCTCTGGAATGAGACTACTTTGTTCATTTTAAAGCTAAGCAAACATATGTTCTTAAAATAACTGGGTAAAAGCCTTGGGTCTTTCAATGAGCACCTTGTAGATTAAGGCATCATGGCTAACAAGAAAAGAGGTCTGTAGGTACACAAACAAGAGACGACGGTATCAGCCACTTGTATTTGGTAGTTTGCTGTATCTTTGTCATTGTATAAAGTTCTTTAAATTGCACTGTCAAGAAAACATGAATGCAGGACAGATCTAACTGGTCAGAAATATTCACTACCATTTCACTTACATGGATTTTGAGGGTCAAAGCTATGCATTTTTATCAGACTTTGTATTATCTTTCAACCCAAGTGAAGATTAGTGCCTCAGAACAGGCAAGGAACTGCATGTTGAAGTGTTTTGTTTCAAAGGAAATGCTGCTCCTACTACTAATGAGAATCCCAGCTGTTTTAGAGAGTGCTCCTGATTTCATAATTCTTCAATTTTTAGTGCAGCAATATTTCAAGTTTTCAGTTTTTTAACTGAAAGATGACAGGGTAGGATAGACCTGTTTTTCTGGAGGTTTTCTGTTTATGTATACCACTAATCAATTAATCTTACCGATGACCTTTAGGAAGACAAAATGACAGGCTGGGAGGAGTGTTTTGGAGAAGCATCCCGCTAATGTTAATGCCAGTTAACATGAAGTGTTTCTGATGATCTGCGGACAAATGTTTCATCTTGGCTGTTTTAGTTCTGCCAATATCTTAAGCACTGATTCTTTCCATCCATCAACGTCTTTCTCCCTCTTCGAAGGCACAAATACGTGTATACCGTAGGGGTTAATATTCACTAAAATGACATATTGTCAAAATCATAAATAACTTGTTCTGAAAAATTGGAATGCTAACTTTAGTATTGTTAATTAGGATATTTGAAAGCAAATGAATATTTTCCCAGAGATTAAAAGAAAATCCAGTCTTTTTGAAAATCAGGGGGTTTTGTTCATTTCAGTTCTGAGGGAAATGAAAGACTGGTAGAACTGACTGGAATTGGACATAATGAGAGTGAATTCTGAAATGCCTTTTCAGAGCAGTTTTGTTATCTTGCCATGTAGTTTCTCTGATATTCCAATAGACGCTGGAGAAGACTGTTGATAATACTGAATAGTTCTAAATTATGATTTGAGTATGCTAAATTCTGACTATTTGTAACTTTGCACATGAAAAATTTGATTCATACGCTCAAATAAAAGCATCGCTCCACTAAAGTGGCATAAGGCTTTTGTACAGAATGATGAATTATGTCCAACATTTAAAACTAATCTCTCTCGTTACTTTTGTCTCTCTTCACTCTGAAGTTCTTTTTTTTCCCCATTTCTGTCATTTGGGGCAGAGAAAAAGACAGATACTACACTTGTGTCATGGAAAATTATTGCATGATTCAGTAATGTCGCACAAAAAGGAATAGTAACTGACAGATACATAGGAATTACTGTGCCAGATTAGACTAATGGTGCACATAGTTCAGTACCTTTTGTCCCAGAAATAGACAGTTCTAGATGTCTGTGCATCTGGAACTGATGGGTTTGCACCTCAGCATTTAGTATAGCTGCAGCTAGCTCTGTGACAGTCCCTCTGCAGTGTCTGTCATTCAAGGAAAATACAGAACAGGCTTTTCAACAGAAACAGGCATTGTTTCACATCACTGTGAGTTCTGGGACATCGTCAGCCTGATGCACTGTGTTTGCTTCTGGCTGCTTATGCGTATCGCTGTCTTTGCACATCCGGTAGGAGCTCATACATCTCACCTTCAATTTTATATCTAAGGCTCTGAGTAGTATCACTCCTCACTTTAATTAGCTAGCAGACCATGCCAAAAATTCTGGGCACCTAACAGGCTTCCTTCTTTGCTTCTGTGCCCTCTCTGTCATTTTTCACATCAAGTATTTTGAGCTTGCTGATACATCCCAACCTTCATCTTGGTAGAAATATGGACCGTAGCTGCCAGTTACACTGTTCTGCTGGAGTTTTAAAAGATGTTTAAATAATGTTAATAATTTATAAATTTATAAATTATAAATAAATGTTAAATTCAAGAAACTGTTAATGACTCCTGTTTTTTAAAAGGATCTCTAATGTGTAAAATTTAAAAAAAAAAATTAAATGGGAGATGGCAGAAATGCAGTTGTGGCTTGTTGAACCGTATATATGTCAGCGTCAGTTGCCTCGCCAGGATCTTTTCGCATAACAGATCATAAACACTTTTTTTTTGTTGTGAGCTCAAAGAAGAGATGGCATTTTGGGAAGACTGTCTCTCTCCATAGCTTGAGGCATTCTGCAACATGTAGTTCCAATTCTGTCTTGAAATGTGTGGCAACCTATGCTGGTGCTGAGTCTGTAGGGAAGGCAAGCGTGGGTGTGAGTGTGGGTGGGCAAGGGGGTAAATTTCATTTCAAGGGCTGATCTCTAAACAGTTCTACAAGCTAAGCAATGTGAGCCTAATATTCTAATTCCAAGGGGACTCTTGACACTGCATAGCAAAATTGCTTATGAAATTACAATCAAGAAAAAACTCAGGAGATAGACACTATTCAGCTGGCAGCATACAGAAAAAAAGGCTGAATTCTAATTATCTGAATAGCAGTGTTAGTGTTCTTTTACTATGTGAAAATAAAATTATCTTGTCACTGATATCATTATTAATGTATGAGATGAGGCAGAAATACAATTTGGCTCCTAACACGCCTTCTGCCCCTTCTCCCCACCCCCCAAAAGAGAGAGAATAACCTAAAAGTAAAATAGGCTTGCATAAGGGCTTTCTGATACAGGGAGCTGTGACAGATTTACATTGTAGTAAAATGTAGGTGATTTGTAAATTATCTTAATTTGAAGGTGGAGCATTGTGTAAACAGTAAGTATTGCATTTATTATTTTCCTAGTTAGATCAAAATATAAAAAGGCATTTCCAGTATCAGTTACACTGTTTATTACTCTGATCAGAAACAGGAAATATATTTTCATCTACCCTAAATCTTATGTGTTCTTTTATTATGCATGAGCAGCTATTACTACTGTTCAGTCACATACGTCTCTTAAGGTAGTCATACTGCAATCTCTGCCTTTAGAATGGCTTTCAAATAAATAAACCAACTTTTTTGCATAAAAAGATTCTCTGCAAACATAATTAAGTACTGAAATTTACATTTTTATGAATATAACATCTTCATACATAAGGTGAATCCATTGTAAAAATTTTAGAGGTTTTGCTGTATTTTGTCATTAGAGCTAGCAGAAAAGAATTTTATTTTACAACACTGAACACATCTTATGCCCTTGAATGTGAACCGCCTTGAATTTTAAGACTGTTCTCCATTCTCATTTTCACACTCAATGGGCCACTACTGTTTCAGTACAAAAGGGATCAGTTAGTAAAGCTGTATCATGAAACCAGTTGTAGAGTCTAATCAGATTCTTTAAAACTCATTTATATTTAGCCAATAGTCGCAAATGTAGCTTCAAATGCTGCTTGAGATGTAACCTCCTTTTTGAGTATAGCCTGGGAATACATAATCAGATTTATGAAAAGAATACACTTTAAAAAATATTTTTCCTATAACATTGTCCATATTATGTTATAGACATTAAAAGTAAAATCTATAAATATCCAACTGCTTTTTATTTGCATGTATAGATTTGTGTTTTCCCTAAAAGTAGACATTTAATTATTAACATAAGGCTTTTCATTAAAATTTTAAAAATAATAAACTACTAATAAAAGTCTCCAAATTAGAAACGTTTTCTCAGAGTAAACTTGTTGATTCATCAGTTTTTCTTCATAAACAAAGTCTTCCAGTAACACAACCATCTAAACTGGTAGACTTCTTTTCTCGTCATCTCCTGAGATCTGTGATAAGGAATGAAAATATGGATTTTTTGTTTTGCATCCTCCCTTGAATGCTGTGTGGAACTCCAGAAGGTATCTTGAGTGGACATAAAGCAAAAGGCATCAAGGGGGATTGCTTGGTAAGACAAGGTTCGGATCTCACCTTCTACATCATTTGTCAGCCAGGACCGACAACGCTGCTGCTGAAGAAGGGCTTTTAGGGTTGTCAGAGAATTACATGTCTCTTGTAATACAGATCAGCAGGGATGCTGTTTACCTTTTTAGAAGTGCATGTGTCCAGATCCAAAGAAGGAGTTAAATGCCTACCACAACCCTGTGACATAGGTCAGGAAAATATTGGTCATCCCCCAAAATCTCCAGAAGCCAGGGATCTGAGGATGGAATTACATTAAGTTTGGCAGGAAAATGTTTAAAAATAGAGAACTAAACCTGGTCCAGTAAAAAGGATAAGGCCCATAACTCTGTGGTGTGAGGAGATATTTTTAACTATGCTTTGCAGTTAGACCGTAAAACTGTTTCTCAGAGGACACATCCTTTTGGTCAGGCAGCCCAGTGCGTAGTGTACATTTGGGGCACTGAATATCTAAATCTGCCACTGCGTCAGGAAGCTTGGACTCACATATCTCACCAAAACACCACTGCAACCAGACCATGAGCTCAAACATCAAACACTCTTATCCAATTTGTTTAGAAGCTTTAACTATTCCCTCGGGAAGAGACAAGAATTTTTCGTTGGAGAACGTCCTATCACCAATCTCCTTTGTCACCCTATTTCTTCATTCTCATATCCAAAAAGCGCTTGTAATTGTTTCCCAAGTGGAAGACCTGTACCAGGAAGGGGCCAAAAGTAGCACTGCCTGCAGTGCTGGCTAGGGCAGGCTCAGAGACGGCAGCAGCTGGGCTGTGACGTTCTTTGCATCGCTGACGTGCCAGAGGAGTGATCTGACCACCAGGTTATTGCATGAAGAAAAGGGGCTAGGGGAGATGCTTGGGCAAAAATACAAAAATATTACCTTTACCTTATAACTGCTAAAATCAGTAGGTGGTTTGCCACTGACTTCCCACAACTGAGCAAGCAAAGGCTTTAAAAAAGCAGCTGCAAAAAATATAACATACCAAAGGACATCTTGGCTGCTATCATAACTATCATACAATATAAATGTTAGCCATACATTTTTCATCAGCAGATGAGACTCGGTGATGAGAAGTTAGCTTACTGGCACATCACCACAGACACAGACCTTTGCTTTTGAACACTTTTTGGTAGAACAAGCATCTTCTCAAGTCAGTTGAACTCAGGGCTCCACAACTCGCAGACAATTTTTTTATCTGTTCAAAGCAAATTAACAGAGATTTGCATACTTGTTTTTAACTGTGGCTTCTCTTCAATTGCCAAAGGGATGTTCTAGTTCATTTCTTCTTTTGTTTCTGTCAGAAGTATAATTATAACGCCGAGCAGAATCTATTACCGCTTGTTGAAAGCAACTACTGACTGCCAAGTGAGCTCAGTTCTACTGACTGCCTCCTTCTGCCATCTAGTGGCACATTAAGGATACTGCTCGCTCTCTACTTATTTTGAGAGTTATACGGAGAATGATAATAAATGTATACTTTTGAAAAAAGAAATATATCTGCAGAAGAAATAATTTGTTGTGGAAAGGCAAAATAAACTATTTATGGGAGAAGAGACCAAGTTCAATGGTGTACGTTACTAACGTCAGAAAAATTCTGCATACTGTAGTCTTGCGAAGAGTAAGTCACACTTGTTGATTGAGTTCTTAAAGATTTTTTTTTTTGTGGTAGCACTTGGATTTTAAGTTGAAAGATGCAGAATAAAATTATTCAATATTCTAAGAAAACGCGTATTAGAAACACACTTGGTTTGCTATTTACCTAGATATTTAAAGGGCACAACAAAAATGTAAAGATACCCTCAAGAGTAAAGAATTATAGAAAGGCTATAGTTCCTTTCTGCCTACATAATTTTATTAAGTGCTTTGGGTGCTCCATTTTGCAATAGATGTTTCTATTTCATTTAAGGAAAAATAGATTAAATGTCAATGTACTAGGAATTGCAGACTTTGGACGTTTTCAATCAAAAGGCATGTTCTGGCTAATTATATGACTCTGAACAAACATGAATCATATAAAATGCTTTCTGTTCTTTGAACTGAGGTTTCTTTTTTTTTTCACAAAGTGCTGGTTTTGGTGAATTAGACTACAAATGAAACCAAAATTTTATCAGATTCTGAAAAAAGTATATTTCTTCCTTTCTACTTGCAGCAAATTGCAAAGCAAATTGACAAAGCCAGAATGTAGAATCTCAGCATCCAGGATATATTTGTTCTTTTTTCTTTTAAACATTTGCTCTTCTGTATTCTGGTCATATTGATAAGTTGTCAACATATTTTCCAGGGTGGAAAAATCCCCATAAGGTGGACCGCTCCTGAAGCTATAGCTTACCGGAAGTTCTCTTCAGCAAGCGACGCGTGGAGCTATGGGATTGTAATGTGGGAGGTGATGTCCTATGGTGAGAGACCATACTGGGAGATGTCCAACCAGGATGTAAGTACTGCTGAAGACTAATCTGCGAGTTCCTTGAAAATTATTGTCACTCCCGGCCCTGCTTTGCTTTCTCATTCACTTTCTAGGCTGGAACCTCAACTTCTTTAAATCAGCATAACTCTATCATCTTCAGTGGGACAGTTAATTTATGAAACCTGAAGACCTGGCCCTTTATAACTAAAACCTTGACTAGCTTCCTCCTATGAATTAAAGACATATTACAGAGAGTCATAGCCAGCTTGCCAGGTTCTTATGCTGACTGTATGTGGCTTTCACCCAGATCCCTGGGAATCTGCGTCAAACACACAAGTTGATGCAGTTCTCAGTCAAGCTATCAATCAAAACTTGAGGGAATACTGGAACTATTGTGATGATAAAGTTTGTCTATTATCTCCAGTACAGTCTGACAGTACCCTTCAAAGGGCATACATGGTAAATTCTAAAAGAGTTAAGCTGCCATGAGAAATGTATTTGCAAATTCTCCTTTCTAAGGATTAAATGCATTCTTTTTTATATAAAAACTATGTACTATAGGCTTTACCACAGTGCAGGACAATAGTCCTCCCTCGTAACAAAGTTATGTTTTCCTCTGACTTTTTTTTTTTTTTTTAAATTTGTGGCCAAAGCCTTCCCAATTAAAAAGGTACATTTGCGTCTAGTAAAGTTGAAGGCTTGTCCTAGAAAATGAAGGATGGGAAAGGGGGTTCTCCACCACAATTTAAATTTTCACTAATTCTCTTGTTTGATGGATCCCCATGACAGCTCAAACTGGTATACTCAGTCTTCATACCAGCCATCAATCTCTCTGTCAAAATGCAGAATATCAGCCAGCCCACTTAACCTCTCCCATATATGAGCATAGAATACCTCTGCATTGGTTCTGAAGAGTTGACAAGACTTTTCCCAGATGGCTGGTTTTATATTGTTGCTAAGTTATTCAGCTGTTCAAGTCTGGTTGCTTGTTAAGGCTGATCAGTCATTTGGGGATAAGGATCTGAGAGAGATTTCTGTTAAAAAAACCCCATCATTTCAGAGTGTTTCAGGAAGAAAAGAAAAAAAAAACAAACACCACCAAACAACCCAAACCACCCAAAACAGAAAAGACTAGCAGAACTAATAAAGCCTTATTTCCTTTACATTTGTACTCTACAGGCTCACCAGCACTATAATCCTACTTCTCTTCAGCATTTCTCTTGTGAATTTACTCTTTGGAATTAGACCACCTCTCCTGTACATCATTCTCCCCTGACAATGCCCACAGCCTCTTACCCCCCTCCACAAATCTACTTGCCAGCAGCCCAGCTCCCTGCTGTGCTCCTTAATTAACACCAGGTATGGGACAAGACATGCTGTGCCTGGTTTTGAGCTATGCTTCTGTTGATTGACCGGGCAGTGGTGGCTGGTTGCCCATCTGAAGAGAACAAGCAACCACTGAGCTAAGGTAGACCTTTTTCTTCGGTGGAGGCATTATTTTGGTACTATATGAACTATAAACACATCACGGATCTACTGTGAAATAAGCAGATAAGCCAAATAGGCTCAATTCTGTTTCCCACAGCTAGCAATCTGTAGGCATTTGAGATGTTACTCCAGAGTAACTCAGATCTCCACATGTGGCTGATGCAGGATGTGCAGGAGAACTGAGTTCTTCTGCAGCAACAACTGAAGGTCAAGCAGGATACCTTAGGGAGTCTAAAATTAGATACCCCTGCTTAGACAACTGAATTAAAGCTACTTTTTCCCTGGGCACGGTGTGAAATCATCTGTATACGGATTTCTCATATATTTAAGTGTCTATGTCCTACAACCAGCTTTATACCTCTGCCAGCTGCTGATTCTTACACAAGTTATTTTATTTGATTCAAGTGGGCCAATGGCTTCAAAGTTAATAAAAAAGGATGAGCAGGCAGACTCCAACTGTCAGTATGAGTACCCCAGCTAATTCCTTGCCTGAACTGAGAGCCACTTATCAGCTCCTGAACTACCATAGCTTGAAAACACCAATTTAAGGCAAACTGCCATTGTTTTCCTTAAAAAGCACTATTGTAAGATGTGGTGGTTTAGGAGCTGATTGCTAAGGAGTTGGAACATCACTTCAGCCTTGCAATAGCACAGGATGCTATTCTTGAGCTAATCTCAGAAGCAGAGCCAAACACAGCCATGGCAATATCAGCCTGTTCATCATTAGTATGCTGTTGTGAAATCTGATTACTCTGCATTGCATGGAATGCAATTTGAATCAAAATGCACATATAGCCTCAAATTTTCTGCCTTCCCAAACTAATAGATGCAATGGTTAGTTTCACTGCGAGCCTTCTTTTAAGGGGAGATTGAACAGAACAGGAAACTGTGAAAAGGGTACTAGCAAACCACAGAACCACACAACATCTCAGCTTGAGAAACCTTTCAAGATTGTCTACTCCCAGCCTCCCCCTGCTCAAGCAGGGTCAGCTAAAGCAGTTTGCTCAGGGCTGTCTCAGGTCGGGTTCTGAATATCTCCAAAGATGGAGACTCTGCAACCTCTCTGGGCAACACGCACCAGTCACCCGTGCAATAGAAAAGTGTTTCCTTATGTTTTGATGGAATTTCATTGGTTTCAGTTTGTGCCCGTTGCCTCTGGGCCACTCAACACTCTCTGAGTAGTAAGTACAACGTTCACACGTGCCTTTACAAGCGAGGATCACTGGGCAGTTACTTTTTACCTTCCACCCCCATGAGGACTCCCTGTTTGAGGGCCTGCGCTAATCATAAATGCAGCAGTGGCTCACTGTCCCGTCTGCTGTTGCCCCTTGCCACTGGCACATCTCTGAGCATATCATGGGCAACAGTCTTTTGCCTGGCTCTTCTCACCACATAATTGGTATTTCATTTCTTCCTTCTCCATTCTGCAGCACTCCATTCAGGGCTGGTTTTTTTAGAGATTAAAGCAGCCCATGAGGCCAGAGATACTCCTGAACAAAGTCAGCCCTGCCGTGGTGCCTGGCTTCTCTGCAGTGCCAGTGCTTCCAACTGCAATGTCACCTCTCTGTAATCCTGCCTCTGCCCCTCATCTTGCCAGTCTGCTTATCTAGCTGCAGGTGATGGGCAGCTGGCAGTGACTCCAGCTCAGTCAGGTGGGGGGAAGAAGATGCTTTCTTGCTGTATCATCGTGTCCCGCTGTCATGAGATCTTGTGCTACAACATGGGGAATTTCAGTCTGTATTCCAGTTGTGAGTGATTTCATCTGGCGTTGGGTCAACTCTCTATGAGGAACCCAAGTGTCATGATCTCTTTTACTTCTCCTGTAATCATAACCCTTCACCTCACACCAGCTCCATTACCAGCCCACCCTCTTGACACTCTCACTGCTATTACTGCTAACTGGGAATGGGGGGAGAGAGAGACTTTCTATCAAGTCCATTTGGCCCCACTATTCACCTCCTGGGAAGAGGGTTTGAATGACTGGCAGGACCCTCACATAGAGTCCAAGTTGCCAGGTGAGAATACAGACCTTCATTCCAGGTGCCTCTCTCTTTATTTGAGGCTGGCTTCAGCCTGTCCTCTTCCCTTCTATCAGACCCTACGACACATCTATTCAAGGTCACGCCAACAGTGAGAATTCGTAAAGCAACCTCTCCATTTAGAATATATCAAATATTCTGCTACAGCATGTAGATAGCAACATTTAATTAATCCTACATCCAAAACAGAAGTAACTGTTGATACAGAATAATGATGCAGACCCTCTGGATACTGCTTATGCTAATGATGGTGACTCCTGGGGGCTTTCCCTGCAGTTCAGCAACGCACAGCACAAAGGACTCCTTTTCTCCAGAGCCCTACCCGCAGGCTTTCAGTGCCGAAATGTTAACAGTGAGCACCTGTGACCTTCTAAATACATTTAGTAACTCTAAATGTCATTGGGAAATTTCAAGTTATTAGACGTATTGTAAAGCTTACTTTGCTGGATATTGGGACGTTTCTTTTAGTACAATAAATTACCCTGAATTCACATGAGCTTACTTTGCAGAAATAACAGGACTTTCCCAAAGGTCAGTGATACTGCACATATGGCAGGGGAAGTAACACAGAGGGGCACGCACTAAACAGACCTACAAAAGACACGTTATGCAAACAGCTGTTAATAAAGTCTTACACAGGTATAGTCAGAGGTTCTGCTACAACAAAATGTCTGGCAACATTAACATTACAACACTTACAGTGTTTTGATCATAATAGAACTCTTCTCTAGTTAGCAATAAAATATTTATTGAATTGGGGGGAGGGTTCTAAAGTACCAAAAGTTTTCCAAGTATAAACGCCACATAGCTGGGTCTATTTTTTCACGTCCCTTCTTCCAAATTGCTTTTTTAATTAAACAACTTTGTGAAATTAATTCACTTTTTTAGACCATGGCTAAGTAAGCGATGTTTTGAGTGGCTGCCAGTTAAATGTTCATTTCTTACATGGATAATGTAGAAGTCAATGATAAGCCCACCCCTGCCCAAAGGGGAGGCAATGCTAGGAGAGGTGAGTTCAGCGCCGCCTGACGCGGTGGCTGTTTGCCATGTGAACACATCTGTCAGATGAACAGTGGGGCTGAACCAAGTCTACCGAGGTTCTTCTGTCCAACCCCACAGTCACAGCGATCAAACCACGAGGAGCCAGCACAGAGTCTGAGCTGACGCGAAGAGAAGTGTTAAACTGATACCTCCCACCTAAATAAACCCAGGCTGATTTTCAGAGGCTACAACTGTTCACAAGTACCCATCAGGTCAGTGCAAGCCAGAGAGGCTCAGCACCTCTGCAAATATCGCATCCTCTAGTTATATTCCTAAGCAGGGGGTTGGAAACCAAACTTTAGGCAACTGAGTTTGAAAATGCCTCTCATAAATTTTTTAATACAGTAGATGGTGTAATGTAGAGGCTTAAAAATGTTACTAACTTTGAGAAATGTTCTTGTTAGGTAAATAACCATTTTATTATTGTGGTAAGTCACTTCAGACCTGTGCTGGTGCTGATTAATGCACTTTTTAGATGTGTGGCAGGCACCAGAGGTGTCCATTAATTAGGGCTGCTGCACAGTCTGTCATGTCTTATTGCTTAATTAATAAACATTAGCTAAGATATTGAACTTTCCGAGGAAACTAGTGTACTGATGAACAGATTGTGCAAAGAGCCTGGCTTGCTAATGTTCATGTGAGGAAAGGAAGATTTATATTCCATGCATTTGGTTTGTAGAACAGCTGTGAATGAAGTCTACTGGGAGACCTGTTAGAGGCCACTGTATAAATTAATGCATGTTGCAGTACTACAGTATTAAAAAAAAAAAAAAAAGAATATTTAACGGATTGTAATCAATATGCAAGAAAACTACTGTAGCAAACAGAATAAAAGTCCTTACGCTTATGAAAGTTTCTTCTAATAGTGAGAATAACTTACCCTAATACAGTTCTTTCAACCCATAGATATCAAAACACTTGGCAGGCACCTGGGATTGGCTCCGTACCATGAGGCATGAGCAGCTGCCTCTCCCTCCTGGTAGATTCTTCAGATGTCAGCAGGACACAGGGACAACATCCCTCTGGACTTTCTTCTGTCTAAGTCGCATTAAAAAATCTGTCAGTTATCTTTCGAAAGCAAAAATCCATGTTATTGTTAATAATGAAACTATCAGAAAGATTACAGCTTAATTTTCAGGTGCCATTTTTGCCAATTTCAAATTATTTTGAAACTAAAAATGCATAAATTTTATGTAGAAGTCCATAAAATATTTTTCAGATCATTTTGGTGTCATAATTAATATTTAATATTAACTCTGTCTTCAACCCTTACAGCTATTTCTAATATCAAATAAAAATGATAAAATGTATTGAACAGGCTCCAGTGTTTAATAGCATCTGTGTACAAACATATATAAAAAGAATGGTCCCCTTTAGAAACATGAAAGCCTAAGCATTAAAAAGCATGGAAATAATTAGCTATGTTGACTGCAAAAAATATTCCTTTTCCTTAGAGTTTATATTCTTACCTGCCAAGAAGCATTACTTGTAAAAATACACCCTGCCCATTTTACTGACTTTAATGCTGACCCACAAGACGTTCGAATGAGTTCTAGACATACTCATCGCTGCTAAGAAACCTACAGCCTCTCCCTCAGTGTTTGATGGCAGCACAGCGTATTTGTATGTTTTCTTACTTTTGATACCCATCAAGTGTTCATCACAAAACTGGAACTAGAGAGCAGTAACCAGCCTTTTTGTTAGCAGACTCAGGGCTTTGCATGTATAGAAACTAACCTATTCTTTCAGGTTGAAATAGATGGGACATTCATTTGCCAATGTGGAAAGAGTTATGCCAGTTGCTAGAGATGTTGCTATATCCTTCTTGTAGATACAGACATTTAGGCCGTTTCACTATTAATGTGGTACTTCTTCAACCATAAAGTGGCAAGGAAAAAGGTATTTAAAAATGTTAAATATATAATCTTTACATATAATACAATATATAATTTTACGTTACCAACAACAATGTAATACTCCTTCCCTTTTAGGTATATGGATATCTAATTCCTCTGTGCAGAGAGAGGTGCTATGCAAGTAGCAAAGCAGGAGCTAAAATAAATAAATAAGTAAACAAATAAATAAGGAACTAAAAAGCTCTAATTCTTCCTTTGAGACTTGATTCCCACTGCAGTATTAGACATCACATCTTTACTCTTGCTTCTTAGACTCTAAAAATACTTGCCTCACAAGGGATACTAATGAGGCAATATTTGCATTTTATTTTTAAAATGTGCTGGTATTAATGAGAAATTTTAATTATCCCAGTACCAGCTGGCATTTCTCTTCATACTGAAATGCTCCTTTTGAACAAGAGAGGAAACAAAATGCACTGTAACTTCTTTTCCAAAGATATGGTAAAAGAGAGCCTGTCAGAGAAATATTGTCCAGAAAATTGTGGTTGCTTTTGGTTTTTTCCTGAATAATTTATTTCCTGAATAATTTATTTTGGAAAAACTTCACTGGTGCTCTATTGTTGTGTCGAGCAAATGCTGTATGTCTCATAAAAGTAGAGAAGCTTTGCCTTGGCCTTAAAAACAAAATACATTTCAGAAGTTCATCATTTACAACAGGTACAGTTAAATGTAAAGACTATGATATCTGCATTTTGGGGCTGCTAAAGACTTCAGTGACAGTTGTCAACTAAGCTACACCCCACACTGAAACAAGTACTTATGTTTTATGCAGCCACTGCTTGAGATACATGAGTTTTGACAGTTTTGTGAATAAAATTTCACCCATCCTGACTTTGTAACAGGATCAATCTGGGAGCCATATTCATTGTTAGGAGGTGAGGCTTTGGAAGAAATATTTCTCTGGCGATCTCATGGTGTTTTTTCCTATAGCAACCATTTTGGTAGCCCAGATTTTGGAGCACTGAAGTAAATCCCAGGGAGATAAACAAGTAGCCAGAAAGGCATGTGGAAGGATTATCATATTGACATATCATATTGACATACCGCTAGGTACCACCTCTGCATGTGCGTGGCCAGTCCTGTTTGCACGTACGTGATCTGTCAGTACTCACAGGCAAGGGACTAATGTTGCCTTTGGCATAGCCTGTAGTTCCCAGTGCTGATGCCGATAGGTCTGAAACCTACCCCAAGAAAATCCAGTTCCCTGCCGCGTTGCAAATGCTTGTTTTTCATGCATAGGTGTTTCTGCCAGGATAGAAGGGGGTTATACACTGTAGGGCCAAGTCACCTCATTTTGTAAAACTCAGACACCCAGCTGTGTACAGCTACAAAAGTCTTGTTCCATTTTCTCCCATGCCACGAAGGGGAGCTAAGGTCCTAATGCAGCTTCATTACTCTTACTTACTTGTATAATGCTTGCAGCACAAGCACTAGGCATTGCTAAACAGAGCCAAAAACATTAATTCAGAATTCAAAAAGAGAATGAGGATATATTCCAGAATAATAAGACTGAATATATTGAAGCTACAGCTAGTGCTATAAAACATTGATTTGCTGTAAACAGTTTAATGCACCCCCTTCCAGCTGCATTAATATGTCTGCAGCATGTACATACATCTGTGTGAGAACAATAAATGTCTCCTTAAAGCAGAGTGGGTATAAGTGCAGTAGGTACATTTCTCATGAGTGCACTGCGTTATTATAAATATTGTGTACAATCATTTGTATTTTAGAGAACATTTAGCACTGGTTGGATTTTTATGTGGAAGGGTTATGTGTGTGTGGTAGGGTTGGTCTTTTTCCTAGCTTTGTTTTTGATCAACAGCTTGTTCTTTCCATTCTTTCATATACAAGAAATCCTGACTATGTAATTTCTGTCATCATCCCCACTGCTACCACCACTCATGGCAGAATGTAGTAACCTTTCCTCTTGCTTTTTAAATCTTGCATAGGATGAATTGACCCAGCTTTTCGTGGACCGTACCTAATTTTGCTACCTCCTATGATGCATGGGTACTAACGTCCTTTTCAGACCATGTTTTTTGTTACCAGTGTTACTAAAAACAGCCTCCTTCAACTCTGATCAAATGTAATTTTTCGTACATGTGATTTATCTGTGACAATCAGATCTGTTTCTTCCCAAATCCTGACCAAATAAGTTTCCCACATCTGCTGAATCTGAAAGCTTTACTCACTTCAGAGTATAGGGTAACACCATCATTTTATTAACTTTTGTTTAGCTGAAAGCTGCTTGGACATCCAGGTTTCTGAGAGGTTGTGCAAAGTAATTTTGTGCTTCACTGTAACTCAGTGCGCGGGACATTGCCAGAATTAATCATACTCTAACGATCAGCAGAAACATATCATCACCAAGTAAATTTTCCAGGCGCTGCCACATGCATTTGTAGAGCCTGATTGTACCGTGACATTGCCACACACTAACACTTTGTCAGGACGCAAATATTAGAGCATCCCAGTATGCAGTGACCAGCTGAGGTTAGTTTGTGGCTGT
This sequence comes from Chionis minor, assembly GCA_013398295.1. NCBI lineage: Eukaryota > Metazoa > Chordata > Aves > Charadriiformes > Chionidae > Chionis > Chionis minor. Next base: position 452,645 of record VZSF01007799.1, on the reverse strand, counting down.
GTGGCTCCATTCAGTACAACATCAACCTGCAGGCAGATGAAAAGATAGTGATACTTGTTAGTTCTTTCCTCTCCTCCTCCTTTCTTGGCTGCTTGAAGAGATGGTCAGAGAGCCTAAAAAACTGCCTGCTGTGTTTCATATGCCTACAAAATACTTTGTGTCTCCTCTGGTCACACTCCTGCCAGTCCCAATTCCCTGAGTGAAGCCCCAGCAATGCATAAAGTCAAGGTGGCTGTGCCCTTAATTGTTATTGCTGGTTTCTAATTGTCAATTTTACACTGTCCTTTCGGCATTTAACTCTAATGCCCAGTAATCATATGCATTGTATTTCTTTAGGTTATACTGTCTATTGAAGAAGGCTACAGGCTTCCAGCCCCCATGGGCTGCCCAGCTTCTCTTCACCAGCTAATGCTTCACTGCTGGCAAAAGGAGAGGAACCACCGTCCAAAATTTAGTGACATTGTCAGCTTCCTAGACAAACTGATCCGCAATCCAAGCACCCTTCATACCCTAGTGGAGGACGTACTTGTGTAAGACTCTTTTCAGTACTTTTTTTGGTACAACACATTAGCTATCATTAGATACTTTAGGGCGATATAACAGGGGTGAGAGAGAGACACAAAGTTCTGAATTCACAAAATTATGGGGGTTCAAATAACTTTAAGCCCCTTTTAAGGTTTGCTTTATTGTTAATGAATTGTTGTGTAAGAATTTTTTTCTTAAATCATGCAGATTATATTAGGCATTTTTCGTTGTTCTTGTCTGAGCTCTGTTTGTGCACTGTCTATCCTTAATCTTTGTGAATCTCTTTGGGTTTTTTGGGCTTTTTTGGTGCTCCTCCTGTGTGCTTTTTTTCTCTTTGTAATTTTTTTTCTCTATTCAAGACACTGTCTCTTCATCTGACAGTGCTCAATCAATTTCTGAACTGTCTTGGAGTAATTTCCTGCAGAAAGTATTTATGCCTTAGCTTGCTAAATCTTTATTTATCTGCAGAATGGCAACAGTGACCAAATAAGAGATTATGCTATTACCATTCCCCAACAAATTCTTGATGGGTGTCATTCAAAGTTTTCCCATTAATAATATCACAGAAATAAATGCAGCCACAGGAGAAGCAAGGTTATGGTAGAGGAATTTGTCAGTTTTTGTAGGCTTATTGATCCAAGCTGTCCCTCGATATCAGCTGAAATCAGTGAAGGTCCAGGTGGCCTCACTCTCTTCATTAGCTGAAATTCACCTTAAGATAAAGGTGCTTTCATGGAGATGCCCCTAGGTTTATAAGGGATTCTCAATGCCTGGGTGGCTCTTGCCGAGAGCCTTAGTAGGTTAAGAGGTTTTTCATAGGGTTTGGAGAAAGGCTGACCAACAGGGCAAAGACTGAGGCTAGCATCTTTCTGCAGGAAAGGCTGAATGGAGAGGTTATTAGGAAAACCTAGAGTTAGGGCTACAGCCATTTAATCTACTACAAACTGGGACTTCTGGGATTTAATGCCCATGCACTAGAGTTAGTGGTCTCTACGTGTGTGTGTATATATATATATATATGAATTGCTACCTGTGTCACTTCATTTAGTATCAGACTAATGCATTTTTATCTATTTTTTATTTTAAAACATTACTTAAGATCTAAAAATTTATGCCTGTTTTCTTGCAGTTGAGCTCTAATTGAGCTCACCTGCTTGGGAAAGTTTTTCCATTCATTTGGGAATGCTTGATGCAGTCAGTCTGAATGACATTGTGTTACTGTTAACTTACAAGGTCAGCAGTTATTCTATAGAATTGTAAAATCATAGAGTAATTCAGGTTGGAAGATACTTTGGCAGGTGTTTAATTGAGGCTTGTACTTAACAGTGTTCTCCTGTCCTTCAGTGTCTCTCTCTATCATTCTGATAATATGAATGGAAATCACCGAGTTTAATGTATTTGAATGCGTGTGGTTGAAACTCGGTATGTTGAGATACAGGGGTGTGTTGCTTTCTACATTCTATGTTATGTTCCATCAGGCTGGCTTTCCAAGCTGGCTGGCTTTGGCTAAGTTTTCACTTTAAATAAATTATATCTTTCTCCTAAAGGCTATCATAAAGCTTTTATAAACAGCAGTGTGCTTTTTCTGTGTTCTGTTCCTACAGTTTCTCTACATAAAATGTACAAAGTCAATGGAAGTTGTGAGCCCCCACCAGCGTGGCACACAACAGAGGACTGGAGATACATGCCCCAAAATTGGATTTTATTTTTTTTTTTCATCTTTCTGTTTCAGTTGTGATGGTATCCGGGGAAAGAACTGAAACAGAAATGTGCCTAAATTAGTTCCTTCATTTTTATTTGCTGCTCTATATAACTCTATGTTAAAGCAATTATATAAATTTTTATTCTTTTTTGCTTCTTCTAAGGTTAGTTTTAGGTTTTGAACACTATACTCAAAGCATTCCCATTGCATAATGGTATAGGAATAAGGAGCCATTTTGGGGGTTTTTTGTAGATAAATGTAAAAATCATCTCGCAGTGTTTTAATATTCTTAAATTATATCTCATGTCAAGTTTTGTTTGTCTTGTATTTGGCTACTGTATTTACAAATTATTACCATCCTGAACACATAAGAAAGAAACAGTCTGTGGAAACAAAAATAAGAGTAGCAGGAGAGGTATGTTCCCCAGTCTGTTACTGAGCTGCAGTGCTTTAAAAAAATATATGGTCTTAAGTAGTGCAACTTGGCAGACTAACATGATTTGTAAGTTTTAGGCAATGGGTTAAAGAAATCCTCAGTTAAGATCTGACCTTTACAGCCCAGGCTCCTCTCTCATGCCTTCTGCCTTTTAATAAAAACAAATGTCTACCAGAGTAAATCAAGTGTCATATTTTGTACTGCTTTGGTAACCTTTGCATTTTCTTTTTACAGAATGCCAGATTCACCTGGTGAAGTTCCAGAATATCCTTTGTTTGTTTCAGTCAGTGACTGGCTGGACTCCATAAAAATGGGTCAGTATAAAAATAACTTCATGGCAGCAGGTTTCACTACTTTGGATATGGTCTCAAGAATGAGTATTGAGTAAGTATATAATCTATTATCCCTACAGTGACTAATCAATCTGAATTTCTTTGGATGCTGCAGGGATGTAATTATCATGATGTATGGAACAGTGCTTTCATTTCCTTTCCTACCTAAGTTAATAAAAGGCAAATACAGTTTTTTACCAAAACGTTGCAGGAGAGAGATGTGATTAAGAGACCAAGAACTGACAGCTTCATTCTGTGACCACACCAACTGCTGCCAAAGGTCAAGCAAAAATCATCCTTAAATGTTTCTTAAGGAAGCAGTTTTGATGTAGACCACTGAAATCAGTGTCAAAAAACTTATCTGTCTTTGGTGTGAAAATCATCAAGCTCATGTCAATCCTCACGTGGAAGTCGTTCCACACCTTGAAGGCACTGCACCCAGTATGTAAGGTATTGGGCAAACTATAGATTAATATGGTAGCATAATGATATGATCTATTTTGTTCTCTATTCCCTTCCTATTAATTCCTAATCTTCTACTTGACGCTGTGACTATCTGTATTCATAATGGTAATGGTCAGTTAAGAGCCAGTAATTTTACACGTGAAGTTGGGACTGGTTTTCTCCCATGTGTATTACTTTACATTCACCTACGCTGAATTTCATCTGCTGCTTTATGGCATAGTCACTTAGTCTTATAAGATCATTCTAAAACTTTTCACAGTTGGCCCTTTCCCTTACTGCCCTGAACAATTCAATCTCACCAACTGACTTTTTCACCTCTACGCTCACCTGTTTTTCCAGACCATTCACTGATTGGTTGAACAGTAATGTTTGATGTTATGCCAGTGTAGGTCCCTGCAGGTTTCCATTGATCACTACATTGCGACAACTTATTCCTAACCTCCTGTCTTTAAACCAATTATTTAGTCATGCAAATACTTTCTTATGCCATAGCTCCTTATTTTCCTTACAAAGCTTTGATAAGGAATCATCTCTAAAGCTTTTGGAAATCCGAGTGGGGTGTATCAAATGGATCGCCTCCATCCATGTGTATGCTGACTCCTCCACTAGAAACAAATAATTTTATAAAACAGGACTTCTCTTTGCAAAAGCCTTAGTGATTCAAATAGATCATTTATGCAAGCATCCAATAATTCTGTGCTTTACTGTATTTTCTATTATGACCTGTAATGATTTCAGGCTCACAGGTCTGTAGTTCTCCAGATCTCCCTTGGAAAACTTCTTATTTTGCCTGGCACCACTCTCCGTGCCTCAAGGAACAAGAAATTTTTAAGCAAGTGGAACAGAATTGAAGCCTTCGTCTCTCACATCCCTGTTAGTACTTCCACTACTTCATCCTTGAACTCTTTTAAAACTCTTGGCTAAATATAGCCTTGTTCTGGAGGTGGGTTGTTGCTTGCTTTTTCAGTTTGTCCTATAACCTCTCCTGCAGTCACTTCAACTTCAGACAGGTCCTCTGACAAGTACTCCATAAAGGTTCTGGCATGGAAGTCACTTGAATTTCTTCCTCAATATCAACTCAAATAATTGGTTTAGTCTTCTGCCAGTGGCCAGTCCTTCAGTGCTCTTTTATACCCAAATCATCATTAGGTTTCACAGACACTCTGGGAGGCTTCTTGTACCCCAGTGAGCTTGCAAAAAGATGTATTATGAGTTTTATTATTAGGTGTCTTTTCCTGGTTGTTCCCCAAGTTCTCTTTTAGCCTGCCTTACTGTGGTTTTAGAGATAATCTGCCTAAGGTTATCATCGTTTCTACTTTCTTTGTTTAGATACCACTTCAGCTTTTTGAAAGATTCCTTCTTTCTTCAAATAACCTCCGTTACCCTAAGCCTGCTGGCTTGTTTATGAGCTTTATCAGGCCTTCCTTGATAAGGGCTATGCATTGTTCCTGCATTTCTAATGCCAGTTCCTCTGTAAAGGTTTATTCTTTTAGCTGACTCTTTTTAGCTTCTAAGATGCCCGGTATTTTTGCATAGTCCCTGCTGACCTTAAGTGCTGTGTATCACCCCTTACGTGGATGTTAAGCCCAAGTACATAATAGCTGCTGCTATCCAGTGGCTTTTCATCTGGAGGATCCAGAGCTGGGTGTCTTGAACTGGAAATCTGAAACTCAGGAAGGTCATGCCTTTTCCCGTGGACTCCCTTACTAGCTATATCGTTAAACAATTTTTGAGGGTATCTAAGCAGGTGATGTCTATGCTATTTCCCAGCGTGGGATTTGCACAATTGATAGGGCTTCTGTGAAGTTTCCTGCCCTCGCCACCTCTGTGATCTTCCTCAGCATATTGCAGTTGCTGGTGTTTAGAGAACAACCGAATTAGTGGATTGAGGTGAATGCTGAGGGCTGTTAACTTCATTCCTGCCAAAAATTCAGGTTCTGTGGGTGAAGTACCCACTCTGGGGTGCAGGTCTAGCTGAGATGAAGGGAAACCAGGAGGGAAATCTGGGTGGAGCTGGAAGATTCACTGCTATTCTGATCTTTAGACCATCTCTCACCACCCTTCCCCAAATCATCAGAAGCACAGCCTCTGTTATTTCAGTTTCAGGACCACAAGAGTGTATCAGCCCTGTTCCTTTACAAATAGGAGTGGGCAACGTTTGCTCCTAACACATTACTAAAACTGGGCTATTAGAACCCACCTCTTAGGTTCTTCCTCAAGATTTGGCAAACTTACTTGACTGTATACAACAGATACCACTGCTCTAAGTTTTTTTTGTTGTTTTTGTTTTTTCTTAAATGGCAGTCTTTAAAAATTTGGAATTGACAGGTGCAACTTGACTTGAGCTTGTTGACTTGAACATTTGTAGCTTTCTTATATGTCCCAGTCAGGAAGGTAAACTGTCCTGAAGTAGATCAATTTATCATATATTTACAGTCTTTTCTGTGCAAGAGGCTTTACTATACTTGCATCCAAGATGAAACTTTTTATCTTACAGTGACATAAGAAGAATTGGAGTTGTACTCATTGGACACCAGAGACGAATAGTCAGCAGTTTACAGACTTTGCGGTTACACATGATGCACATACAGGAGAAAGGATTTCATGTATGAAAGTACTAGAATCAACTGTGTTTTGTGCCTCAGCATTTCTAAAATGGAAAAATATTCTCATTCTTCCCTTCTGCTCTTCCCAACTTCAAGAACTGCAGTCTCCTCTTCAGACTATAAAAGTACTCCTATGTTAATGCTTCCAAAACGGAATTTTTAATCACACTGCATAGCTCCTCCGCCAGTTACCTGCCGATAAAATCCTGGCCTACTGCAAGACTCTTGCTACACATTGATGAATAACTCAGCATGGATGTGTAACTTTGTATAACAGTATTTGGGAAACTTTCATGAACTTACTTGAAAGTAGTAATCTATTTGGCCTGGTGTGGCTTCTTTATTGATGTATTTAGAGTTTGCTGGTAGATCAAAAAGTATTTGACTTCTTTCATGTTCTGTGACCATGTAACTTCCAATACCAAATGTGCAATCAAAAAGTTTGACATAAATATTTATTTTATCTCTTAATTAAATCCAAATGAATGGATCCTATCATTATATTACTTTATAATAGTTTGAATGCTGGCAAGCCAGTGCCTCAAAACATTAGTATTGTTTGCAGAAATGAGTGATGGTTTCATGTAGCAAGTTTTCATTTTGTGAATAATTGGGAGGAGAGTGAGAGTTTGAAATCTTAAGGTCCTTAATTTTTTAATTACTTTAGCACTCGACACTTTTTATGCTTTAAATTCTAGATTAGGTTGGAAAATTTGTTCATCCTTGGGATTTTTCACTACCCTAAACCTCCTGGGTTTTTGTAATACTCAGCATTTGCTTCTGCTGTGTGGCAAATTATCACTGGAAGCCTGATTGTAACGTTTCCATAGTCACGTGTAAAACATGGTTGTCAGCTATGTTGTGGCCACATAGACTTCAGAAAGCTTTCTGTTCCAAAAACGCAGGCCTCCGCTGCTTGAACTAAGCATAATTTCCACCAGTGGCAGGTAGTAGACCTTAGAGGCCAGGCATCAGTGGGGTGACGTGCTTATTCCCCTGGGAGCAGGCCAGCCATACCATCCTCCAGTTAAGGGCAGGGGTACAACCACCAACTAATGCTGGAAGTTGCACGCTGCGGTATTCAGTGACCTTGTACATAGGCAGAAAAGGAGATGTAGGACAGCAGTGTAATATGTTGCCTTGAGTCTACTTCTAACTGCTTTTAGAAGTAAAAAGCAGACTCTACTGAAATGGAGCTCTGGTTACTACGGGCTAGATCTTCATTTAGTGACATCAAAGTCAATTCTCTTTAGAACTCTTCAATAGCCATATTTACATGCAAGAAAATGGCTGCAAAGGCCTAACATAATATTTGTACCTCTCTAAGACTTACGGCTTTCATGTTTTATTCAGACAACTTACACAGATGTGCTGGGCTACATTTTCAAGTTTTTGCATGGGATATGCGCTACTGGGAACAGGGGAATGAGCGCATGTCTGCATGCTGTAGGAGTCACACGCAGATCTACATGCATGTCACATTTAAACTGGGTGCAGATGCTTTTCTTGATTTATACATAGTTTGGAGGACGTTTTTGAGTTACATGGCATTCCGATATACTCAAGCATTACAACTCTTCCTTTAAAACGTGCATTTGAGTAATTAATATAATATATGTGTATATCAAAATTAACTACTTTATGTAATCATAGTAATATTTACTGCTTAATTTACAGCTTGTAAATCAAAATGTATTTCCTAACTCTTGGAAAAGGCTGCCATTGTATATTGATGGCAAAGAAGGAAAATCAGAAAGTAGCTCAGAAAAGATTATGCTTCCAGCCAGTTCACAGAGTAAGACACACTAGGTGTGGTTCACTGTTGTCACTTTGTTGGAATAACTGCATTAATTTCAGTGGAATAACAGTAGTGCACTGAGTAAATTTTCCTTTCTTTCATTAAAAATAAACAGATTTAACTGAGGAACAAGTTTTCTAAAGATCAGGATTCACCGGTGTTCTACAATGCCAATTGGGTGAGCTTGTTTAAAGGCAGACAGCTCCAGTCCTATTCTAGCTACAAAGGTAATTTTGCCAGCATGAGTAGTCCTGCTGAACTCAGTAGGACTGTACAAGCGTATGTGTTTTGCAGGATCACAGGCCTTTAATGAGAAAAAAAGCATTTTTTTCTTTTCTGTGACTGTCATTTGAAAAATTCTGCCCCAATTCTACATCTGAATAATTTTTTGGTAAAGGTTCTCTTATGGAAAGAAATTCATACTTACCTGGAGCCTTTAAAAAAAAAATACTACCATCACAGAGTAATTTAAAAGTTGATTTTCCTGTATCATTTCGTTATCCATTTTGCCTGTCATTGCTTCCATGGCCAGCAACATGACATCCATGGAAGAAGCCTCTCTCACAATTAAATACATTAACAAGGAGGTACAAGTCTGTTATTTGTTAACAGGGTTTCAAAATTACTCATAACTAATCCAAACCATGTATGTGCACTTTTAATTCTCCTTTGCATGTTTTTTCATTCCTGGTAGTGGGGATGCAGAGCCGTACGTTATGTGCACACAACCTGGATGTATTTCATGGAAATTAATTTCCAAATTTATCACACTACTGAAAATATATTTTCAATAGAAAAAAAAATAACAATATTAAAACATTTATTAATCAGATATATTTTTTTATATAAACAAGAATTTGGGTAACCAGAAAGGAAAGAACAAGGGATTCTTTGGTTGAGGACATTTATTAAAAACATTATAAACCCAGGATTTAGTGGGTTTATATGGCTTAGGGTTTTGTTGTTGTTGTGGTGCAGTATGACACTTTTATAATAGTTATCTTGATCAAATTTACATTTTCCCCATTTTGGAAACATTTTATTTGCTCTTGCTCTGATTCCAAGCCTACTTTTGTTCTGTTTGGGTTGTTTTTTTCCTTTTTTTTCATTTAAAAACAAACAAAAATGTAAACAGGGTTATTTTTCAAATGTGAGCTTAATTCTGTGCAGGCCACAAATGCATATGTGAAATTTGAGTAACTTTCTTTGTTACAGGGGATACTTTCTTCAGGTGAAAAATAGCTCTATTTAGTTATCCTGCATATTGCAGTGTGCAGTTAGAGTTTAAATTTAACAAATTTAAGCAAATCTAGTACACTGGTTTTGAGAATCTGGCCCACATTTGCAGAGCGCTTCATGACTAAAAGGACTCATTCAAAGTTCACACAATAAAGTGTGCATGATGTGCAAGCCAAAAAAAAAAAAAAAAAAGGCATTAAAATGTGGATATCCATGTGTAGATTTTTCTCACAGATCTGATTGTCATTAAGCTAGAATAAAATCCATCCATCTGTACTGTTACCACTACATGTATATCACTTAAGCCTCCAAAACACAGCTTAAGTGAGGACCTTGACTGCTGAGCAGGACCAGGTTAGTGTCTCTTGACCAATGAGTACATTGTCCCAGCCGTCCATCATGTGCCAACCACAGTGGTTCTAAAGTTGACTGACAAGCAAGTTGGATGTCGATGCATCAAGTGTAGTGGTCATCTAACATGGAAACCATATCACTCATCCTTACTCAGCTCTCCCCAGTTGTCAGTCAGAGCCCCAAGACCTACTGGGAGGAATTCTTCTCACCTGCTTTTGGAGGTCTGCTTTTGAGGTAGTCATCCAAGGTTCCCTTTTAATAAATGAAGAGTAAGTAAGCCCTTGTAGAATGTGAGTCATCTGACAAATGTAATTATTTACTTCTGAGTTAGATTAATTGTGCCGAAGAAGCACTTGTTTCTCTGCATTCAGAGAGATCAAAATGACTAGTTCGTATCTAGGCATCTGTGTTTGGTCATATGAATCTCATGCATTGATTGTATCCTGTGAAAAAGAGAGGATTTTGTCCATAATTCTGGTGTTAAAATTGAACAAGTAACAGCAGAACATTTAGTAGATTTTGCTCATGAGGTGTTTGCACATTGGAATTACTGAGAAGCAATGGCACTCCATGAGGTGAAAGGAAGAGAAGTGAGCTATTTAATTTCATTTTTTCTTAAACAAAAGGTAACCTTTTTATTTCCCAAGAATGTAAATTCAATGTCTCTCCAATAAAAGCTTAGACATGTTATACTTTAAGACATCAGCCACAACTTTTCAGCATAAGGCAATCCTTTACTTGCAAATAGTGCACTCAACAATAAATTCAAATAAATTAGTTGCTCTGGACAAAGCATTCTGTGTCCAAAATTGTATTAAGTGTTTGCTGGATTATTCTGACATGGAACCCATAGATTGTAATACTTTGATTTTTCTGTAATTTAAGACTGACTAGCCACTTTCCATTTTCATATATTAGGCCTAATACTGGTCTCTATTAATTTCTTTTTTAATGCAGATTCATACAGGATCCAAAGGTGGGTCATAAGTAACGTACAGATGCCCTCTATTCAAAAGCAGTAACGATTTACTAGATGGAATCGCTGGGACTGTGGAGGTACCCAGTAGGACTGTATTAACCACATCAATTTCCATCTCAGAATGACCCCATGGGACCGTATCAGCCACCAAGGTAAAGCAGCGTAGAACATACTTTAACTTGTATTGAAGACCAGTTGCTAAATTTCAGGTGGCCCCATTGCAACCTGAAGCATGTATCTAGCTGTTTTAACTCAGCTGATGGAATGTGTTGTGGCAGCTGAGAAATTTCTCTTGCACAAGGTACCTGTAACTAACCCATCATGGGCTCAGTCTGTCTTGGAATATACCCCGCAGAGAGTGGAAAGGAAGACTCACTTCCAATCCAGTCCAACACATCTTTTAGAGAAACAAAAGTTAGCGTCATAATAAAAAATCTGTCTTCCATTGGATCTTATAGTATTAGAAATAGAGATACTTTACTTATGGCATTTGCAGATGGTTGAAGAGCACTGTATTCTGTTAAACAGGTTTTTTCCAGAATACCCTTGTTCACCAACTGTAATTGATGTTTCCTGAATAAATGGCACAGATAATCTTCCTTTTTTTCCTTTTCATAATGGTATTAGTATTATTTTTTGAGAGTGAGGGAAAGTTTAAGAGTGAGAGAGAGTTGGGCTCGGCTAACACTTAGTAGGACAGTGATCTTGACATTTCCTGGAGAGACAAACAAATCAACATTGAAAAGGAAAAAAATCCGTAAAGCCTACAATAAGGTGAAAAAGGAAGAACTGTCCATATTGTGCTAAGGAGCTTTAACAAAAAACAAGAGAGTTGCAGAAGACAGTTCCATGCACTTACAGCTCACAAGTATCTTCTGCCATTACATACTGTATTTAGTAGTGCACACTGCTCATCCATGAGCGCTATGGTTGTATATAAAACCTCAGATTATGGACCAGGAAGGATATGTTGAGCACGTTACAGATATAAAGTATTTGTCTATATGTACATAAAGAATTGTAAATATAATAATGTATATCATAATGTCCGAGATTTTTCAAACCTACAGAATTAATTATGTAACTCCCAGTAATGCTAATGGAGTTTATTTGCTCCATTGGCTTTTAAGATTTTTAACAGCATGCACTGTGTATGTATAGTACTTCCACAACTTCTTTGGCTTGTTATCTGGAAATGGACAGCCTCCCTTCTCCTCCATAGGCAGAAGAAGCACTTTCAAACTAGCGTACAGAAAGCTGCCTGGTAACCTGATGCTGACCCTTCTACCGCCATCACACCAAACCCCTTTCTACTGATTCTTTTCCATACCGCTAATTACTGTAGAAATTGACAGTGATCATAAAGGGGAAGCAAGGTGCCCATGAGCCACCATCTCTAGTAAGATGTAGTCCATGCTATAAAAAGTCTGAGTCCCTCTGCTAAAGTCACCAAAGATGTTTAAACAGTACATAAATTATTTTCTTTTAAATAGCCTTTTATAAACACTTATGAGATTAAAATGAGGGAAATTTTCAAGGGAATGTGAGTAAGGACATGCCACCATATAGCATAAAAAGATGTGCTGAATTTTAGAAAGGAAAACCAGCAAAAATTGTTGGTGAAAAAATATGAGGTTAAAAAATAGATTAGTTAAAATATATTTCCATATTTTATATGTGAAATAATATAACCCCAATTCAGTGAAATTTGTGTGTATGTTTCTTTAAATATTCTACATGAGTATCTCTTGCCTTTCTTTCCTGCAAGAGATTTCCCGAGTACATCTCTCTTCCAGGAAAGTTTAGCATATTATCTAATTTGTCATACCTGTGTAATTAAACTGGAATAAAAAATGCCAAGCATGACACTGAAGATATGGCAAAAAATATATTTTAAAAATTGGTCTCAAAATCATTTGAAGCTTTCACAGATGTTCTGCTTTGTTTCTGTCCAAAATTTTGACCTGTCTAAGCACCTGAGCACTTTGACTAGTAAGTAACTACATGTGTGGCACAGTAATAATATATGTACTGTGTCATACTCAGAAACTCCTGAAAGAGTTAGTTAGGTGTCTGTGCGGCATAATTCATATTAGAAGGCCAGTTAGAAATGGGACTATTTACATGAGTAGAGTTAGGCATAAAGGACTTGCAAATCCAAGTCCCTACAAAATATTTGTAAGACAGCATGACATAACATTATTTTGTCTTTTTTTTAACTTCAATACTACATATGGTTTCCTTGAGGAGTATATTTGTTGATACTATCCCAAAACCTCCTGTGCATATTGTTCTTAATATGTGAGGAAATATTGCTGACTTTTTTTCTTCATTTGGGAAATACTGTACATTTTGGGGAATATTCATCTCTAACATGCACAGCAGCAAGCTAATTAGAAATTTGTGAACAAACCATATTATACTGATACATCTCATTACTGACAATTCAGTGAAGAGCTGCTAAGCAGCAACATGTATATTGAGCAGTAGATAAGCCAAAATCCTGGGACTCAAAATTCACTATTCAAAGAGAAATCTGGCGCTCAGTATTATGAACTGTGTGATGCGTGGGGTTGTGGTTGTATTGAATTAACCTTGAATCTAGGATCTGGAAAATCAAATTTGGGGAAAATCTACATTGGAATCCCAAATATTAATTTCTGATTGTGAATGACGAAAAAGTGCCCATTGAAACAGTCTAGGGAGTATTTTCATAGCATTATCACAGTGTAACGCTCTGAGTCTCCTCTACAGCAGTGATAAGGAAAAAATCTATTTGCTGGTTTTCCAGGATCCAGCCTATGACAAAAAAACCAGGTGCAATTGCCACCATATAGATTAGAATCTCCAGTAGACACAATTCTGTAACTGAAAGACTACTTGTTCTTCTTGTTGCATATGGGCATTTTTGAGAGGAATCTAAATAAACAGTAAAGAGTAGAGCTATCCAGTTAAGAGTGGCTTACAAACTGAATTTTCAGTTTTCTCTCCTTCAGACTGAGCTCTACTTAAGAATGATTAAGAAGCAAAAAGGAAAAACAAAACAGGATTTTTTTTTAAGCTGAATGCTCTGAGCTGTATAACTTACCATCACAGTCCCTTTACATACAATATGATTAGCTGAAAAATAGAAAGTGCAGCCAATGTTTCAAATCTGTTGATTATTTTAGTTATTAAATGCCAAATTTGCAAGTTCTATTTTTGCCTTCGGAAGGTCCTGCTCTAAAACACCCAGTATTTCCAAATCCTGATGAAAGATTTTAATAAACTTCTTGATGGAGTAATTCCTGGGACAAGGATGTAACTGTAAGGAATTAAATGTTTCGGTGTCAATAGGCATGGTCCTGCTGTAACCGAAGGTCTTGAGAGTTTGTTACTAGCTTTAGTGGCAGTGGGATGAAGCCCTATGTTATACTTACTGTATGTAGGATTCAGCTCTCCAAACAGATTCTCCTTTCCTGCATCCCACTACTGTCGTGATTGATTTATCGTTAGAGAACCAGCACTTCTTAGGACACATGCTGTCTTGTGATTCAAATATATCACTGAAACTTCTTGCCAGTTTCAATTTCTCTGCTGAGAGTTTCAGGTTGAGATGTAGGCTGGTCCTTCAGGGCATGATCCAAAGTCAGTTAAATCCATAAGAAGATGTCAATAGACTAAAACAGATTTTGGATCAAAGGTTTGTATAGATTTGCATGGAATGGAGGGCCTCGTTTAATAGGGGAGAAGAGACCGCACTGAGCATAAAAGACAATGCTACTACGTCAGGGATGTGATGAAATAGCTTATGGTTCCCTTCAACATGGTAGAGCTGAACTGCAAGGTACAAAAGGTGGTTGCTACACTTCTGTCTGGAATGGGCTACCATCTCTGAGTTTGGAATAAGTACTTAAAAAGACCTACACGTCTAATAGCATAGCTAACAGAAATACTTGGTTTGCGGGTTTTTTTCCACTAGAAAATTCCCCAAAATTCTGGATTTAAATTCAGGATAAAACCACCATCCCCATCAAACAAACATAACCTACAAAAAAATAGGATTTGTCTCCTTCTTCTTTCCTAAACGTACATCATTCTGCAACGTGATTTTCCCTTCATAATACAGGTTCTAGCTGACCATTTGCCTCTGTGAACAAGTTGCTTCATACTCCTAGTGCATTGCGGTCTTAAGTTTTGAGATTTGCCAGTTAATGAAAGGCACAGTAGCAAATAAAATAACTAATGCCCTCCTAGTGGTTCTGTTTACTGGACTCTTTTGTTAATTCCCTATCTCAAGAAAACCATCCTACTCTAAAATTCCTAACACGTAAACACGGACACATTTTAAACCTTATGGCCATGATTCCCTATCTGCCTGTCCCCAAGAAACAGCTTTGAATTGGCAGTGTAGCATTTTTAATACTGTTTCCTTTGCAGCAATTTCTTCTCCCAACTTTTCTACATAAAGGTAGAGAGGGCTATTTCAGATTAAAAGTGGGAAAAGTTGTTTCTTGGTTAACTCTGGTGAAGGAACTGGATTCAATCAGTACTTCAGTATATGTTCCTCTTACCTACAGCGTTGCGTCTGTTTCTGTTGAGGCCAATATCAAAAGTCTCTGATGGTGTCAGTTACGTCACACATGGTGATGTCATGACTGAAAAGCCGGAGACTAACAAAAAGGGCTTGTTCTTGTTTGGTACGGTGTAACTCTTATTGACTTTGGTAACAACGGCAGGTACTCTGCACTTCTCAGGATTGCATCTGCAGTTTAACAAGGAAAAAAAAAAAAGATCATGTGAAACCCTATTTACTGAAAGGCAATAGTTTATTTTCTAGCAAAGCAACCTTCGTTGATCAAGTCATAATTAATTGATTTAATATTGTCATCATTTTTTTAAAAAAACAAATCACTTTGACTTACAGAAAAAATACAAGAAAAATATTTGACTACCTTCCAAAAATTAGCTTTGGTTTACTCTTGGAAGATAACGTGGTTGGTATGTTTTCTCAGGATAGCCTCCATCTGTGTGTTGGTTTTAAATGTATCTGAATTAAAAGGGGGTTTAATCTCTGTCTCTTCTGTGAAATTAGATTGTACACAACTAAATATGACTGCTCTTCATAGTTTGCTGTTCTAGCATAGCCATAAAATGTATCAATGTATGTGTATATATGAATAACTACTTGATGACAGACACTTTAGATTATATATTTAAGCAGCCATGTCAAAACTTTAAAGATAGATGGCTTCAAAAGTAATTGTATAATCATAATACTCGCAAACAATTTTACAAACAAACCGTGGCCTCAGCACAAGATCTCATATCCTTATCAGTAGTCTGAAACCCACCTTTTTCTTTAAAGAGCGCAGGTAACATTTGTTTTGCTGTTGCTTCTTTTCCTCTTACCAAGATGTATTTGAATAACGACAACTACCCGTGACTAGGTGTTCACCATTCATCTCTCAGAAAGGCAGCCGTGGTGCTGTACCTCTAAGTTGTATCTTCTTTGGTCTGAACTTCTGTGGCATTGCACGCCACAAGCACGATCTACGCGTTCTGAGACTGAACATTTCACAGCTGCTCTCGTTGGTTTCCCCCTGGGACTGCCTCACTGTTCAGAATGACTTTTCTTCACATAACGTATCTCCCATACGTGTCCCCCCCCGGGACCACCTCACTGTTCAGAATGACTTTGCTTCACGTAACGTATCTCCCGTACACGTTCCCACTGCATTTTGCTTTCTGCCTTTTCACCAGTTTATAACGGTATTGTAGGAATAGCCATGAAATAAAAAGCTTAATATACTGATTTGCAGTCCCAAGGGGAATTTACATTAGAAGTGAAGTTGTTATTATTTACTGAAAAGTGGTGTTACCTTTTTATTTATTATTATCATTATTATTATTATTATATTCCTACGATGATATGATGTTCCATGTAAATTTTCATGTGCTGGCATGCCTACAAGTTAATAGTGTAATAGAATGCTCAGCTCTCAACATTAGGGTGTTTTTAAGGTGAATTGCATTACATATGCCATCTCTTTGCAGACAGAATATGGGGTTTGGCAATGCTACCTGCTGAGCAACATAATAAGATTTTTGTACAAAGTACAAGTTACGGATTATTATTGTATTTTATTTTTCTATGATTTCCTAAGAGGCATTATCAGGTCTTACAGATGGGGTAAGCCTGTTTATTAAGATATTTATTAGCAAATAAAAGTTACAGTACCGTGGTTATTTTTGAGTTAATGGTGTTTGTTTTGCCTTAAGTTACTAATTTAATGATACACAATGAAGCCTGTCATACATGATCATGCAAAACCCCAGCTGCTTAACACAGGGTGGTGTACTAATAAAGATGGACCGGCAATATGTTCTAACACTTGAGATGCTTCAAGGTGGTGGTGTTTTTTTTCAGCAAAAGAATGCTTAATTATAGTTGCCTTTTCTGTGCTTACCACTGAGCATTTATGCTCTGATAAACGCCTTGTCAAAATGCACATACCGTGAACAACATTAGGAAAAAAACTATACACATTAAAAGTTCTAAACAACAGCACTCTCTCCTTCCTGAGAAACACTGGGAATCTGAATTTTAAACAGATTTTAATGTGCTATTGAGATTCTGCAGTACTGTTTGCCCTCCCTATGGTGGTTCACTGAGCCCTGCAATTCCTTTCATGCAAGTCCTTTTCTAGTGTTTTTCAAAACTCTCAGTGACAAATCAGTTTTAAAACTGATCGTATTATGTAAATAATGTCAGGGCAACACAGAGTGATTCACAAAGAAGTGAATGCCATATACAATAATCAGACCCTACCTCAAAAAGTTTAAAATTATAATTAGCCTTTCATTTTGTAACATCAGATGCATGCAATACAAAACTGAACAGAAGCTTGTGTAGAAGACTAATAGGAAATGAATGTCAGATGTCCACAGTCCATTACATCCTGCATATTTTACATGGGAAGAGCTTTCTGACTATGGACTGTCAGGTTTAACATGAGGTGAATAATGAAGAATGAATATTTCATTTTAGATCTGGTTACAGAAATGCCTTTGCCATTCTTTGTTGAGTTTAGAAATAGTTCTTAGATACGGACCGATTGCAGTACAAAAAGCAGATGACACATATTTACCCCACAACCTGATTAGCTTTTAGAAAGTGCTTCAACCCAGAATTTCACTGTGAGATTTATGCTACTTGATTTTCCTTTAGCGGCTCATAATGTCACTATGAGGGAACCACATCTTTCAGTCAGAACCTTTCTGGGTATAGGGAAATGATGAAATCATGATTTATTTTATTTACCCCAAACCTTTAATAATAACAAATGCAACAATGAGAATTAGAAAAGCCAAACAACAGACAAAGCATTTGTTGTATTTTTAATCTTTGAAGTTTAATGTCAAGTGCATTGTAACTTATTTCTAGTGCTCTTGCTCCTCTCTCCAGGGCAGAAGGTGAGATAGTAGACTGAAAGCAGTGTTCAGTATAGGTGAAACTAGATTAGGGTTTTTCATAATGAGGGGTGTAGCTCTGTGAAGAAAAATTGCTTCTTCAAGCCAAGGAACACTACAGACCTCCTTTTGGGAAGAAGAGGAAGAACCGCACGCTCCATCCCTCAGTCATTACTTACCTTCTGTTTAAAAGTGAAAGGCAAACCCAAAACTATGCTTAAAATCTGGGATTACAAAAATACCGCACTGCAGTGAGGGGGAGCGTAGAGGACCGATTTGTTCCAGCTGGTTGGCTTGCACCGCCAGTCGGTGGGGACGAGCGTGGGACAGCACGCTGAGCCCTTCTCTGCCTCAACTTCTGCTTGACCAGGCAGGGTCTCATGAGGGCCTGCGGTGTAGGGCGTCGGGCTGAACACAGGGAGCGCTACACCAGCCATCTTCAGCATCCGATGAACACCTCCACAGGGGTGAGACTGAGGAAACCTTCATGCTACTGTTGCAGATAAGCTCCTGCTTGGAGCGCATTTTAAGTGATTTAAAGTAATTTTAACTTCGTGCAGCAGGCCTAGAACCAGTCGGACTGGACCATGTTATATGGCAACAAACTACCAAAGCGTATTTCTATATGCTGTGTCTAATCTAAACAAGTGTCCTTCTTCCCAACCCCCTGTTGCTGCCATTACCTAAACGACAGGTGGTTTTAAGACTTTCCCTGAGCGTTATACTCCACCAAATTGCCTGCTTAGGAACAGGAGTTGCTCTGAACACCTTTGGCGTTGCTTTATTCAGCGCTTCCTCCTACACAGGACTCCTCTGATTCGGCGCTCCTGCCGCAGCTCTGCCAGAAAGGCAGCGGAGCAGCGGTCGGAGAAAAATAACAGAGGGGTCGGACACCACGGATGAGGCAGACGTTGTCCATACGGCATGGGTGACTGGCACCTGCGGCCTGCCCGGTGCATGTGACGGGCACCCGGCCACAGCTGCCACGGCAACACGCACAGCCGCCGGAGACGATGAGGTTCCCGACTGGGACTCGCCTGCCCCGGCGGCAGCCCTGGGTAGAGCCGAGGCGAAGCCAGGCCAGGCTTCCGCCGCCGCGGTCCCCTCAGACCCGCCGGCAGCCGTCGGGCCGGTGCGGAGGGCGTGGCCTCGCGTGGGCCCCAACCCACCCGCCCCAGCCGCCGGAAAGGGCGGGCGGAGAGGCGGGACGCGGCGTTTCCTCGGCAACGGCGAAGGCGGCGGCGGCTGGTGGCGGCCAGGCCAGGCCGGGCCGGGCCGACATCTCGGCGGCCGAGGTCGGTGCTGCGGCGGGGAGCGCGGGAGTGGGCGCCGGCCGGTCCCGGTCTCGATCTCCCGTGGGGGACCCCTGCCCCGCCGGCACCGGGCTCTCTGTCCCGCCCTGGGCGAGCGGGAGTCGCACCCGCTGCCTGTTGCCGCGGCCCGGCCCGGGGCAGGAGCGCCGGCTCCGAGGGCTGCTGCTGAGGCGGGGCCCGGCGGCGGGGAAGGGAGGCCCCGGCCTCCTAGCAGCGACAGCAGTCGCCCATGGGCTTCCCGGAGCCGTGCTGGGCCCTGGCTCCTCGGCCGCTCACCCCGAGTGCGGTGGGAGTCAGGGGCCCTGCAAAAAAAAAATTTAAAAAAAAAACCAGCCCAAAAGAAACTGTAGCTGGAGTTTTAAATGATACTGATCTAAAAGGGCCTCGTGTGGGTGGCTTGGGAAGCCTTGATATCTCAGTGTTTATATTTCAGTAATCCACATGAATTTAATGGACTTTTTAGTGTGGAAGGGATGTCCACAGGCCACCTGCTCCGAGCGCCTTCTCAAAAACTCAAAACCACGGCGTGTATAGCGCTCTATGGGTTGTCGCTGTCGGCGTGCTGGTTATTTGGAGTAGCAGGTTGCGCTGTCTTGCTTGGCAGCAGCCGGAGAGAGGTGGCTGTACCTGCCCGGGCACCTCTCCGGGGAGCCCCGCAGAGCTGTGCGGCTCGCCGGGCTCTGCTTCCTAGCAGCAGGCTGCTGCCGCCGCCAGAAATCCTTTACACCACCGGTTTATCTTCAGGAGTTTTGCAGCCTAGTTAGTCACAACAAAAGTTAATCGCTACTGCCTCAGGCAGGCTTGTGGTTCTTGACAAAGGTTTATGGAGTTTGATAACGAGCTCCTGGACCAAACTTTATCCTAAATAATTTTACGATGTGGCTAAGGTAAGCTAAGTAGCATTGTAGGCTAAATATCAGCTGGCAAAATAAGGAATCTCTGCCAGTTGTAGCTGCTGTAACTCTTCACAGCTGAAGAAAATGAGAGAAAAGGGGTAGGGCAAGAAGTCAAGGGCATGTTTTTCCCAGTTGTCCTCTTAAATAATGTCTTTGCCAAAACTAGAAAAAATGGCTATCGTTAAAAAGTTGCTAGGAACTGTTGTCAAAGAATGTGTATTTAGGCCTTTAGGTTTTAAAGGGAAGTATGTGTTAAGTGCTTGCATTTTCTCCTTTTCCATTTTAATTGTACCTGCAAGGTATTTTTTTGGACCTTATCCTCTAGAATATATAGATAAGGCTCGTAATTGGACTAGAAAGTAATGTGTTTTGGAGCAGGGTTTTTTCAGGTTAATTTGATAATAAACAGTAAGCTTTATTCTGCTTTCAGAGTAGTATGTATATTAAAAAAGAGTACAGCATAAAACAAAATGATTTAGAAGAAAAACCATAACCTTTTTTCTCTGCAAAAATTGCTTTAATGAATGTTTGGCTTGTTTAATCTGGTGACAACTGTGTGTAGCTGTTACAAACGTAGCTGCTCTGTAGATCACTACTAGTCTTGAATCAAAATGCCCTAAATAAAACTTTAAAAAGGATCTGTATTAAAAAAGAAAAAATCATACTGTATACAAAGGTCATGACTTATGTGACTTTATTAAATCCAAAGATTTTAAAATTTCTATTAAAATGCAATTAATCATTTTGTAATCAGTTAGTGAAGAAGTGAGACCAAATACCTTCCTCCTCCTGCTATGATTTTCTGGGGTAATTAAGATCACAATCTGAGTTGTCCAGTGCTGTGTGGTTTTTCTTTAGTAAGAGAAAAAACAACCTTCACCACTCTGCAAAATTCCACTGGCATTAATCAAATACTTTTATTATTGAATGCATCACAAATATTTCATCTGTCTGATTGCTGAAAGTATTCTTGGTGGAATTCCTTCGGGACATACAAGGGTTATTCTCTTTGGAAAGTATGTTCAACCAGGTACCGCTGGGGAATGCATGATGTAAGCTCCTTCAGATGCGCTACTGCCAGGTAACTTCAATCAGTGTCTGTCTGGGCAGGACTAGGAGTTTGGCATCTACCTGAGGCATGGACGAATGTTACCGTGTCTGGCTTTATGTCTGTTGGATCTATTATAATCAGTTTCTATTTGTAGTGAATGAGTTCCTAATTTATACATGTTAGGATCAGCAAAGCCTGTTACAATTAGAGTTTGAATTGAATTGACAGAGAGTACTTTATTTACTTCAGGGTTCAGTAAATTGCGTATCCGGTGCTGAAGAAGGAAAATATTATTTTGCTTTGTTGTCTAAATTATGATGACTGACTACTGACAATTCGAAGTGAAATGTAATGGTCTTCTTTTTTTTCGGTTTGGTGGAAGGTAAGGAGGCATTGCAGCTGTGCTTCTATTTGGACTGCTCACAATGACAGCAATATTGCTCCCCAGTGAATCAAGGACATTGCGTTATATAGACAGGGCTATAAACAGCCAATCTACTTTTGTATCGAGGCTTCTTCGCTATAATCAGCTTACATTCCATTTGCTTAGTATACCGACCAAACCTGCTGTGACAGTGTTTGTATAGTGTCTTATTCACACTGTCCTTTTAAAAGTTTAAGGACTGCTTAGCCACATGCCCACCTACTGTGCTAGCACTGCTGTACACGTAAGGGTTTTCCAACCGCTATTTCCTTCCCTGATCTTCTGAACAACAGGTGCTCCCTGTGTATTAAAGCCAGAATTATGGGATTGTTTGACAAGCTAGCGGGATGGCTTGGGCTGAAGAAAAAGGAGGTTCACGTTTTGTGCCTTGGCTTGGACAATAGCGGCAAAACAACGATCATAAATAAACTGAAACCTTCAAATGTAAGTAGCCTACTTGGTTCACTGTTGATGTCTTTACTGCAGAGTTGATGTTTGTTTAAACTGTTTTTGCATGCTGTTATACTAAATGTGACCATGAAAAATAGCTTTTTGATTTAGTACAGTGGAACAAATATATATTTTTAAGAGTTTCCAGCTAAATAAAACTAAATGTAAGCATCCATGTGCGCATTACAAAAACATTTCCCAAAAGACCACTGCTAATGTGGCACCATTTTTTCCTAAGATCACCCAGTAAGGAAGGGTTTGTGACAGCGGAGATCAGGATCTGAAACAGTTTTCTTAAGTCACTTAAATAATTGCTACAGGATTGCAGTTACGAGTGATGTGTTGAACGTTTGGGACTAATACAGTTGTATAACATTTTGTACTTGTCTACGTTTATCATGTTTATTTTAATCTCTTCCTGAGAAATAATAAGTATATCATAAATAACAGAAAATGAAGAGAAAATGCAGTTAGTGGTGACTTCAGCATTTTCAAAGCAGAATAGCTTTCAAAATAAGTAGCATTTATACTTGCAGTTCATTTTTTCAGTGAAAAGTGTTTTTTTGGGCCACTGAAAGTGCCTAGTAGTCTGAGCAAAATTTAAAGTAGGATTACCTTGTTTCTAGGTCTGTTATGGAATAGGAACAGGTAAATTTTGGTAGGCATGCTCAAAGCCAGAGGCTTGTGCAGCTTGGTTATATGCATCTGTGAAACCATGGTTTCTGCTGTTTACATCAGGACACAGCTTGTGGTTTTTAACTTCCATTCAACTTTCCCTGAAAAGTACCACCAGACGCTGTTTAAAAAAGGTAACGTGGTAAAAAGTCTGCTAGTCTTCCTAGCAATTATTCTCCCACTGAAAATTAAATAGATTTATAAACAAATACTATAAACTGCTTCCTATCTGCGGCTGATTGCTTGGGAGAAATGCTACAGTTTGTACCAGGCAAATTACGTATTTATTATGTAATAATAAATTAATACGTACAAATTACTTATTATTACAAGGCCTTCATTGTAGCAGGGCTTTTATGTCATGCCTTAAGCAGTAAGGCTTCCTAACTAAAGTTGAACATAGACTTCAAGATTTATCACCATAATAGGTATTAAAGAAGGTCCTAAGGCAATTACATAAGTAAAAAAATAGAATTTATTTGCTTTACTGTAAATTGTGTAATGAGAATTTACTTCTGAATGTTTTAATTTAATGTGATGCTTTTGGAAGGTAGCTTTGCATACAACTCATGGAAGTCCTTGCAAGATATGACAAATTCTCTAACGTGCAACAAATGTCATTAGATCAAACTTGATGAAATTGTTTAATTTTAATGAGTTCAACAGACAGATGATTTTGAGCTCTGTCTGGATCAACCCATCCTTCTTAAGAAGAACTGCTACTTTGCATTATGAGCAATATATTAGTTGTTTGGCAAATACAAGTGTTTCTCCACCTGCTTGTAGTTGTTTCTTCTGGGCCCAATAAATACATTTGAAATAAATGTAAAAGAAATAACACCTCTTCTACTCTGCACAAATCTTCCCTTGCTGACAGGATCTGGTGACTAAACTGTTTATGATGGTGGAAGGCCACTTCATAATGAAACTGCAGGTGAACAAGCTAAGCTTGCTTCAGTTGTTTGTGAGGAGTCTGACTTATAGATAGTGTTTTTAATAAGGGGCTCTAGAAAGTCTGTAAAAGGATTGCATGTCACTTTCCCAGACAGCTCTGTAATCTTCAGGAATGTGACCTTTCTCCCTGCTCAACATGGATGCTTCTTAAAGGAGTATTCTGTTGTACCAAATTAGCTGATAGGTTCCTTTGCTAGCTCAGCAGTAAACCTGGTTATCAGATGTCTCTGTTAATATAAACGCTTTGTGTTTTCGCCATTCCTCTGTGTAAATGGTGATTTCTTCCAGTGGTCTGGTAGTTTGAATAGAAATATGGTTAGGCCACTGTGTAATGTCTGCTGTGTCAAGTAGACTCGTCCAGGCTGTTTATAGAGGTTGGGAGTATGGCCAATCTAATATCTTGACAGAAGCATACCCTCTTTTATCTCAGAGGCTTGGGGTATTGTGAAGACTTGTTTGGGTTGACATTTTGATTTCCAAAGTGGGCAAATATTGTGAACTCTAACCTCAGAAACTGTTATCTTCCATGTTAACCTCGCTCCTACTTGTTTCATAGGTAATATCCACACACGTGTACACACTGACTAATCTAAGCGGTGAAATCACACTCTTAAGGCTAAAATGTCATAAACTTCAATGCTCTTGTCCAACAGCATTCACTGTATTTCCTAGAAAATAAAAAAACTGATTTTGAATTACTGTACTTTTCTGGGAACTTTTTAAATAAAAATTATCTGGATTTGTAGAAAGTTTTTGTATGCACAGTTTGGGGAAAAATAGTTCTGTAATGTATTCATGTTTCAATTATATTTATTTACGTTTTCTAACTTGGTTTTAAAATTTGTACTTTCTTTCCTTTAAAGGCTCAAACTCAGGACATTGTTCCAACAATAGGCTTCAGTATAGAGAAATTCAAGACATCGAGGTAGTAGTTTCTTTAATTTTCTCTATTTAGCATCAATAATTAATATACAATAGTTGGACTTAATTACCTTTTTCTGTGGGATGTGAGTATAACTTGTGGTGGTATCATGATATCACATGCGGTTTGCTGAAATGTTGTAGTACCCAGGAGTCCAAGACTGACAGTGTTAGAATATATTGTATGTTTTGTGCTGCTATAAAACTGTGTGTGTGTGTGTAAAACAAAAACAAACAAAAAAGCATCTGATTTCTGTCTTAAGAATTTCAGAATAGGACACTTACAGACTTGAGGAGAGACAGCTGCTTAGACGGTAATCTCTATTTCTTTAAGCACTCTCACTGGAGGGACTCTGCAGAGATTGCAGTCTAATCTCATTAAATGAAAAATGGTGGCTACAGCATTAGCAATGTAAAGATGGCAGAGGCAAAGGTGAGGAAAAAGAGGAGGAAATCATTGGTTAAATGAAAGCTAAGATTTAGAGAAGGAATGTTGTAAGACAAAGATACTTCAAGCAGGTAACATTAGATATTAATTTATTATTCTGCAACATTCACAGTGTATTTTTAATGGGTGCAGTCAGTGTTCAAACCAAGCAGCTTGCCCCACTGCACCAGAAATCCACAAGAAAATTGTTAGTTCCTTGAGCTGATGTGTGGGATTGATATGTTTCATATTTTTGTAGGAGGCTCAACAACTGTATTCTGTCTCAGTAAAGTATATAAGACAGGTTTGGGGTTTGGCTGTGTGAGAATGTAAATTGATTTATATTGCTTTCCTTTATTCTGATCCTGTTCTAGGAGAGATGACCTGCAAATACGCCATGTAGAATGATTAAAGAAACAAAAAAACCGAACAAACCTACAACCCACCCCAAAACCTCATTAATCTACTATTGCAGTCAAAACATTGTTTTGGGGTTGCTAATAACTTTATGCATGGCAGAGCAGCTAGTCGAGAATCAGATGATGTCTGGATATAGAGTGGAAAGGATGTTTGGAGACCTTCCTTTTCTAAACCTCCTCATTTTGGTGTGGTCTCCACTTGGGGAGCTATTTGGGATTGCCCAAAACGGGAAGGCTTAATACTGAATTCTGTGTTGCCTCTGTAGACGTTTCAGGAGTGGATGAGAATTTTTTTGTAATGTTCTTTAACTTGACTTGCTGCATTTAGCGTTTTGGTGAAATCTCAAAAGTTGCAAACACTACCCTTTGTAACTTGGTCACCTGAGGGAACCTGTTATTACCGGAACGCGATTTTTTTTTTTCCTCCTTCCTGTCATTTCCCCCCTCCCCCCCCCACCCCAAG
>VZSF01007799.1:410782-426754 GCA_013398295.1 Chionis minor | reverse complement strand
GTCCCCTGAGGGAACCTTTTTTTCCCGGAACGCGATTTTTTTTTTTCCTCCTTCCTGTCATTTCCCCCCCCCCCCCCCCCACCCCAAGTGGAATTTTTTGTTTTTTGGTTGTTGGGGTTTTTTTCAGCCTTTTATTTTGCATACAGAAGCCTTCGGATGCTCTCAGTGCCTGTCTTGGGACAGAATTTAAGACAGGCTATGGATTTTAAGTCATGGCTCATCTGAATTTCATTTACTCAACATTATAAACAATATTTGATACTAATGTGATTAAAAAAGAGACTGAATGGGAGCTTATGTTGTATTTGATTTAACTTTTTATAATTGATTTTGTTCTTTTATTTAGAGAATAAACAAACATATCTTCCATTGTGGAATATTTCTATAATAAGATTGCAAAACTGGGTAGGATAGTTTGAACGCAGATAGAGTAACTGGAGTTCTTTTGGGAATCATTCTCAGTTGATTAGGATTGAAGTTGATCTGGTTTTTTTTCTGTTAGGGTAGCAAAGAAAATAGTTTGGGTTTTGTTCTTTGTTTCTGTGCCTCAAACAATTCTTTTCTTTGCAGTTTGTCTTTCACAGTGTTTGATATGTCAGGTCAAGGGAGATACAGAAACCTCTGGGAACATTACTACAAGTAAGCTTATAATTTATTTTAAAGCATTGCTGTTCATATTAGCTGTTCTGTATGTTATTTCAACAGAAGTATGATAATATCTAGTGGTTAGAAATTACTCAGAAATTACTTGCACCTGGTGTTTGACAGAAGGTCATTGTGAATAAATACCAGTTTTCTTTCTGTTCTAAAAAATGAACGTTTTTATATGCTGTTAATCAGCATGCTTTTGGGGATATCTTGTTGCCTCAAAGATTGGGGGAACATACTGGAGATCAGATTTAGAAGTTGAAACCAGAAAAAACAATCCTGTAAGAAAGGACCAAGCAGAGTTAGGATTCCTATTTTTCTCTTCTGCTGTAGGTAAGCGACTTAAGACCCAAAAGATATTGGCTGGTGGCTGAGACTTTTAAAGGTGAGGGAAATCAGCCTCAGAAAATGAGGCACATGTATCTAAGAACTTAACCAAGTATTCTTAGATGTTATTTATTAAGCAGGATATTTGCTGTACTGTATGTGGTATTGCCTTATTGGTAATAAACACCATTTTCTGGCTTTGTAGCTTCTAATGAAACTTGAATCTTCATTTATGTTGTCTCATTGTTATTCTGTAATGCCTGACGCTGATCTAAATATGGTGAACAGTGGTAAACCACACATAAATAGCTTGGAGAAATACAACCAAGACATTCTGATGATTATAATATTGATTAAATATTAATATTTAACGTAATAGAGCTTAAAGGAGTCTTTAATTGAGGATTAACACTTCATCTCCTTTCTGTGCAAAATGTCTAAGCAATTTGAAAACTTGTTTTGTGTGGGTAGATCTTCATTGTTCAAGAGTGTTAGACGTATGTCTCCCAAAACTTTTAGATTTCAATAACTGTAGGCTGCCGTCAAAATGCTAGCTGAGTGCTTCATAAGCAAATAATTTTTGACTGCTGTATTTAATGGAGTAACTCATCCCTTGTGTGGCATAAACTGTTTTTTTCATCTTAACAGTAAGGGAGTTTGTTGGGTAATGCTCTGAGTAAACCGTGCACTTGTATCCACCTCTGTTGCTGATCCAGTGCAGCAGTCGCATATTGAAGATTAACTTCTGAGAATAATATAAAAATAATAATGTGCTGTTCAGTTTATAAAGTTAAGCAAGATTTAATTTTTCAAGAATTGCAAAACGGCAGTCAAATCTGATCAAGTATCTGTGTCTAAGTAGTTATTTTGGAGTACTTGAAGCTTGCCCTTTTCTTCTATTTGGCTTGATATTGTATTCTAAGATGTCCTCAAAGTACACGTCTTAAATATATGTAAGCTCATGTTGTGTCCCTATTACTGTTACTTGTTTGTGAAGTTATTTTTTTGGTGTTAAATACATGCTAGGACCTCTAGAAAATGCTGATTCCTCTAAAAAAATACTTTATCCTCTTAAAAATTACTTAGGCATTCTCAGCTAATATGCAAAAGAGTTATTTTCTGTTAAAGTTCATCTGTACTCCAGAAAAGAATGAACCTTCTTGTACAGTCTTAGGCTGGTCAAGTTATTTCTGTTTTTCAGTAGGTCTAGGACTGTTTCTTAGCAAAATATGAAGGTAGATGGTGCTGGGGGGTGAAGAATCTATAATGGTGTCTCAGAGAAATGTAAAACAAAGAAGTTGATATTACATTAAAATGTAAATTGGAAATACTTTTTGTGGGTGTTTAACTGTTCATCTGAATTGGTCAGACTTTATTTTACTTTCAAATAAGTTTCAAGAAAAGGAACAAGACATAAAATATCAGTAATACCTTGAAATAAGGATTTGAATAGCATTATATATGTTGTGACTGTGGTCATATTGCCAGCAAAATGTCTTAATGACTTGAAATAGTTGAAAGTTTTTACCTGTTGTTCAAAACAAAAGAGAGATCCTGTTTATGCAGACGTCTGTAAAAGTTAAATCAATCTCAATATGCCTAGTTATTAAACAGTTGTGGACGCACATTTTTTTCTAAAAAGGTGATTGACTTTTCTCTAAATGAAGTTGTTCTAGTGTAGGAAATAAAGAATTTCTACGAAAACCTGTCTTGATATTTTCTTTGTTTGTCTGACCACACTGCCAGAAAAGCAGTCAGTTACATTTTCAGAGTTTATTTTTCAGCCTCAGTAGTGAAATCAAGCTTTTTCTGTAGACTGAACTTCGTATAAGCCACGAAGCTAACAACCTCATGTCTCAGAAAAATTATGCAGGTTACCAAAATTTCAGAAATAGGACTAGATTCAAATGTTAATGGTAAATAACAACAACAAAAATAAGAAGGGGAAAAAAAAATCAGGTTTGTTTGCTTTTTTTGGTGTTTCTTCTGAAGCCTTTTCTTACAGTTTAAGAGAACCTATGATTTTCCTCTTTTTGCTCTTTTTGTTACGCAGAGAAGGCCAAGCCATTATTTTTGTCATTGATAGCAGTGACAAATTAAGAATGGTTGTGGCCAAAGAAGAACTTGACACTCTTCTGAATCATCCAGGTGAGGAGGCTTTTTTTCCCCTTCTGTCTCCATATTTGTTATGTTTTCTTAAGAAAAGCCCTTATCTGACACGTTCTGCATTCTGAGTATGTTGCAAGTATTTTAGCTGTTCATGAATACCAGAACAATTAGTCTGGAATAAGACTGGGGGGGGTTTTATACTTATTTGCATTTACAAACTGATCATAATTCAGCTAGCTACACTGAGTTGGACTGGTCTCTTATTGATGAATATAGATCAAAAATTGCATTGTTTTGAGGAAGAATAGACTTTGACACTTTGGAAGCTGGAGAATCTGTATGTGGTGATAAAACACATACCAAAAAAAGTGTCTCCCGGTCTGGATTTTTCCATTGAGACAGCTGATTCCTTTAATGTAACTTCTAATTACTTTTTTCATCTTTGTTATTTTTTTTTTATTATGCTTTAGCTAGAAATAAGGGTGGATAATTATACCAGTCAGTTTCAGTTGCCTATAAAAGGATACACAGGATGGAAAAGGTTATGAGAGGATTCATGACCGGGGGAGGGGGTGGTGTTGCTTTTAGGGTGTGTGTTTGTTTTGGTTTTATACATGAGATTACACTTTTTTAGTTAAGTCCTGAAATTGGTAAATTCTTCACTGCTTCGCCCTTCCATGTAGCCAACATTACCAGAATGTTTTTGTACGCAATACGCAATTTTGACTTTCAGAACTTTACATAGTTGTTCTGACTCACCAGATTATAAAACTACATGCAGGAAATTTAGAAGTGAAATAATCTTGTAATTTCTTACTTATTTATTAAGCTGTTAGAGCCTTAACTTCTGGAGTTACCATGCTGAAAGTTAAGAAAGGAGAAGCTGGCTTGCATTTCTAACCAAGAAAAATAGTATGTGATGGGGCAATTATGTTACTGTGATTTTATTGTCTGTGAAGACCGCATATAATACCTTAGTTCATCAACAAAGATGCTGTAGCTGAGTGTGGGGAAGCTGACTGGGCCCTCCTAGTTCCATGTTCAAGGGTATGGGCTACTTCAAATGTCGACACTGAAAAGACAGTCAGAGGTGAGAATGAGGTGAACCAAAGGCTGCAGGTGGATTACGTAGAGGCCAGGGAACTTTGTACCAAAGCAGGTATTAAGAACAGGGAACTGCTGAAGAGGGTCACAAAGGGCCACAAAGATGCTTAGGGGACTGGAACACCTTCCTTTCAAAGAAAGGCTGAGGGAGTTGGGTCTTTTTAGTCTGGAGATTGAGGGGGGAGCTCATCACTGCTTCTAAGTACTTAAAGGGAGGGTGCTGGGAGGAGGGACCAGTCTTTTTTCCGTGGTGCCCAGTGATAGGACGAGAGGTAAGGAGTGCAAACTTGAACATAGGAAGTTCCACCTGAACACGAGGAGGAACTTCTTTCCTTTGAGGGTGGCAGAGCACTGGGACAGGCTGCCCAGAGAGGTAGTGGAGTCTCTGACTCTGAGGGCATTCAAAACGCTCCTGGACGCCATCCTGTGCAACCTGCTGTAGGTGGACCTGCTCTGGCAGGGGATTTGGACTAGGTGATGTCCAGAGGTCCCTTCCAACCCCTAACATTCTGTGATTAACTACAGTGATAAAAGGCAGTTCTGTTGCTGAAATGGAGATGACATAGGACGAAGGGTGGGAGTAAAGACTGTGGTAGTAAGTTACTGGTTTATTACAAGGCAAAAGGGTGAAATTGTTAAGACTGAACAGATGCAAGCTTAGGTAGGGCTTTTCATTTACGCATTAATAGGTTATTAATGCTGACCGAGCAGGTCAGTGCTGTTCAGTTGTTGATGTGTTTGTCTTCTAGTTCTGAAGGACCATGGCTATGGCCACCTAGTGTATTCCCTAGCATGTGGAAAGGGCAGGCTTGCATTTCTGCCTTGGAGCAGATCAGCTCAAAACAGTGTTCCTGTTTTATCATTTTGGATTTTAATGGGTCACATCGAAGAGAACCAAAGAGAGTATTACTACATTCTAGTAGTAATGTTTGATAAAAGTAGTGGTTAACTGAATCAATATATAACTGGTTTACTAATCAATATTTTTGTTTGTATTACTGTACTGCTTTTCTTCTTGCATACCCTACTTTCTCCCCATCTATGCTTCTGCCTCTGTGAACCTCCTGGAGTGGTTTAAATTTACATGTTTACTTAAGGTTTAAATACATGCAGACTAATAACCTTGAATCAATTCTTGGCCCTAAAAATCTTAGCAATTCATCAGTAGAACAGTTCCTTCTCTTTTTGCCAGACTTTGCCCGAGGTTGCAGGGGAAAGGGAATGTGTACTGTGAAGCATTAATGGGGTGAGAAGTTGTATTAGCTGGAACAATTTTGTGAATTAGAACTAGAAATTATTTTTACTTACATAAGTAGTCAGGCCAATGCACTCTACAAATAACAGTTGCTTTCATGATCCCTTTTATCATGTTATTTTTTAATCAAAGTTCATTCTTCAGCATTTTGCAAGGTGGTAGTCTGTAGATTACTTGTTTTAGATATTGACTCTTGGGTCACTTGACCTCCAGGACATGCTTCTAAAATAAACTGAAATTCCTGTAAATTTGGAATACTTTGCATAAAATTGCACACCACACATACTTAGTGTCTGGGATTTTTTTTAATGTGTTAATGCATAACTACTTGCAACTAGAAAACATTAGCTTTCCATTAATAACTGTAAAAAGTGCAGAGCGTAAATACTGCATAGTAAGAAACAATGTCATAAGGTAGGAAAGAATGTCAATTCCTGCAACTACCACTTTATTTAGCAAACATCTTTAAGTGTACATTCATGAGTCTATGTGAGTAGGTTGTGCCCCTTTTTTTAATTGCTTTAAAAAAATGCTGAAAATTCCTTAAGTTGGCTATTTGCATATGTGATGTCAACTAACTTGTGGTTTTAATTTATCCATAACCCGCAACCTGTGGGTACCAAGGTTCATTTAATAATACTGTACATTAGCATAGAAGTTTCAATCAGGAGACACAAAAGCTGTTCAACTATGGAATCAAAACAGAAATTTAATGATACTCTGTGCTTGTATTTTGAGGCCTTTGCTTTGTGTTAGAAGATATTGGAGGAAAAAATGGATCCAGATAGGATAAATAATTGTGAAAACTGTCAGGGTTTTGGTCAGTGCTCGTGGTCTCTGAGTATGGGTAAATAGTGTTATCTCCACTGATTCTGTGGAAAGATTCAGTAGGCACTTTGAAAAGGACATACTTAGGAAGTTCGAACCACTTCAGCATTAACAGTTTGTTGGGTTGTGGGTTTTTTTGTTCCCTACCAGCAGGGGCAGCTGGCTTATGTTTGAAGTTTTTAAATAAATCCTTTGCTTGTTTCCTCTGTAAAATAACCTTTTGTTTTTACTATTGTAAAAAAAGCCTGTATAGCAATTTTTTGGGGGGAGGGAATGGGAAGTTAAGTTCTTTCCCATCAAGAATTGATTGATAGACTCAAATCTAAATTTTGTCTAATCCTGTCATTCATCTTTTGTTTAAATAATGTGAAAAAAAACCCAAAAACTTACAGTTAGTCTCAGCGCTGGTAGTTTTTTGGCAGTTTTACATCTGTCAGGTTGAAGAGAGTATACTTTGTTTCTTTCCAGTGACTCTCTACTCTTTTGTGGTAGTCAGCGAGGTGTATGCTTTTGAATATGTAAGTATGTCAGAAATTGCTAGAGTTCTTGGTTTGGTCTGTAGTTCTCACTGCTGTCTGAGAAGAGCCTCTGGAAAAGTAGTCCCTGTTCAAGTGAAGGTAGGATAAGGGAGGTCCAGGCACATGCAATTTTTTTCCTATTTTATGAAGTCATGGATGTTCTCCAGGATGCTAAAGGTAATTCAGACTGCCCTTATGCAACTATTGTTGTGAAGTTATGAATGAACACAAATCATTTTTCTGTCAGTATTGCACAACCAGTCCTCACTAAGCAGAGACATGTAGCATTTGTAGACAGTTCTTTGATCTCCTGTTCTTTCGCTTCACCAGCAAGTTTTAAATGTGTGTATAAGGTAGGGGGAGAGGGGGGTGGGAGATCCCAAAACCTGACAGAAAGTTTGTGAGCGTTCTTGAAGCAT
The DNA here is from genome assembly GCA_013398295.1 of Chionis minor. NCBI lineage: Eukaryota > Metazoa > Chordata > Aves > Charadriiformes > Chionidae > Chionis > Chionis minor. The sequence continues at coordinate 419,546 of VZSF01007799.1, read as the reverse complement.
CCGTCAGAGGCCACGTGACCCAACGGTGTGCGTCTTGGTAGGATACAACCTTCAGAAAATTGCAGTTACAGGTGAGCAAAATATCTTCCTGTATTGTTTGTAGCTTATTACACGTAGAGATTAATAAGTGTTGCATAATGTTGTGATAGTTCTGTTTCTACTCATGCCTAGATATTAAGCACCGTCGACTGCCTATTCTCTTCTTTGCTAACAAGATGGACCTCAGGGATGCAATATCATCTGTGAAAGTATCTCAGTTACTGTCATTAGAAAACATCAAAGACAAGCCCTGGCATATTTGGTAAATTTCCCTTTGTCTACCTTCTTACTGGTATTACTTTGTACGTTGATATTTTAGCACTCACATGCCAGTCAGCATTATGTAACATAAATTAAATCAACCAGATAAAATGCTGTGCTGCCACATGTGGAAAGAGTAGTAATATCCCAATACTTACTACGAAAATTGTTTTGAAGGTACAGTGCATTCCTGTAGACTGGGTCTTGAAATTTTTCACAACAGAACTGTTACACAGTTCTATCTACCCAGATAATGAAATGGAGGACTTCCAGTGAAATCAGAAAGCAGTGTTCTTATCAGAATAGCTGCTGTTATTTTTTGCTGGGAAATTGAGTTATTAAAGTGCTTCTGCTAGTTTGTCTTGCAGGTTTCAGAATATCAACAATAAAACCTTTAGAGTTAGTTTTTTCCACTCTGCAGAAGCTTTAGTAAACTACTGTTGAAAGGCCATTTAGTACTAAACTGTTCTCATATGAATTCAGAAGAACACCATACTTTTTGTACCATGTAATGTTTGAGTGGTTTTTTAGTTGTAGGAGCTAGTGTCTTTTCTTTCTGAAGGATGTAAGCTTTCATATAAATAAAAGGATTTTGTGTCAGTGTTCACGAGGAAAAAAACCTCTCGTTTTATCAGAAGTGTTTTATAGATGTTACATTTTTGTCTTATTAAAGTCCTCAGATACTATAAATAAAAGTGAAATCAGGAGCCAAGTGCTGCTGAAAACTACAATTTTAATTTTAGGCCCTTTAATATTAAACTTGATTACTGGGGCATTGTTTTGGGGTCACTGCTTTTTGTCTCAGAAATTATACTGATGAATTCCTAAGCTCTTTGGAAGATAATTATACAGCTAACCACAGTAACAGTCTATATTCACTGCTGTGCTAGTTTTCATAAGCTGCAGAATGAAAGGCCTTTAAACAGTTATACCCCTGTGATTCAAAGGGTAGATTTACACTTTCTCAGTGTAGCTTAGTATTAGTATATATTAACGGAAACACCTAGGGTTGCTGTTACAATGAAGTGTGTACACATCCTACTTTCTTCCTGCAATACTCCAACATTGTCACTATGTATAGGAACTGTGTGGGAGGAGGAAAGGTGCTGCTTCATCGCTGTTGTAGGTAGTAAACATCTTTTATAGCATAGTCTGAAGAGGGAGTTATCTAAGTGGAGGTGCTGCAGAACAATGTGGCTGCCTTGTGTGGGAGCTCTTCCAGAACCCCTCATGTTCTAGGAACAATTCCTCTGCCTTGAAACTGGAATTAAAATATATCACATCTTGAAACGGTGTTTTCGTATTGGGAAGGTACTCTAGAGTATATTATTTGAGAAGCAGCCTTCTCCATGTGAAGAAAACTTAAGTAAACTGTACTCGATGCTACTTCGCAGTTCTGTAAATTACAAGTATAGTGAGACGGCAAGCGGGTCGAGGGAGGTCATCCTCCCCTTTCACTCTGCCCTGGTGAGGCTGCATCTGGAGTACCGCATCTGGGCTCCCCAGTTGAAGAAGGACAGGGAACTGCTGGAGAGGGTACAGCAAAGGGCCACAAAGATGCTTAGGGGACCGGAACATCTTCCTTACAAAGAAGGACTGAGGGAGTTGGGCCTTTTTAGTCTGGAGAAGAGAAGACTGAGGGGGGATCTCATCACTGCTTGTAAGTACTTAAAGGGAGGGTGCTGGGAGGAGGGGGGCAGTCTTTTTTCAGTGGTGCCCAGTGATAGGACAAGGGGCAATGGGTATAAAATCAAATATAGGAAGTTCCACCTGAACATGAGGAGGAACTTCTTTCCTTTGAGGGTGGCAGAGCACTGGAAGAGGCTGCCTAGAGAGGTGGTGGAGTCTCCAACTCTGGAGGCATTTAAAACCCTCCTGGACGCCATCCTGTGCAACCAGCTGTAGGTGGACCTGCTCCTGGCAGGGAGGTTGGACTAGATGATGTCCAGAGGTCCCTTCCAACCCTGGTGACTCTGTGATGGCTCTGCTAAAACTGGGTTTTACAATGTTTTTGTAATTTGATTTGTTTTTCAGTGCCAGTGATGCTCTTAAAGGAGAAGGATTACAAGAGGGTGTGGACTGGCTCCAAGGTATATCATATGTAATTCTCTTGCGCTATTTTCAGTCTGTTAAACTTTTTCATTTTGTAAGGTTTTTTCTTTATTATTTCCTTTGTTTTCTTTCTGTCTACTACTGCTGTCAGACCAAATAACACAGTGAGTACTTACGCTCTATCTCATATTTGCCTTTCATTTACCTTCTTAACGTACACAAAAGATCATGTCAATTTCACTGACAAAAGCTGTCCCATGAAATAATGTATATTCTTGCAAACAGTTTAATGCATTCTTGTAAACAATACTAATACCAGGTGCTCCAGCACTTCAATTTATTATTGTGGTAGTTCAATTTGTTCTTTAGTTTATTCTTACTGTTCTGTCCCAGTTTTACATGACTTAATGTTATGTATCAGGAAATAGTGAATAAGTAGGCTAGAAAAATAAACAAAGTACAAATACACTAATTTTGATTATTCAACTTCAGTTCTTTAATCGAGAGCCAAAATAAGAACAGCTTACATTATAATGATCACTGCATATGCAGACACTCATAACTACATAGAAAATACCAGATCCAGCTGAGGTGATACACATTTTTAATTACAAACTTGGTATGGATCCTGAATATCTTTCTGTTGTATGTTGGTAAGGATCTGGTCTGGTTTTTTCCTCCCGTGTACTGCTAAACGTATAGAATAGTGAAGTGTGGTATTGTTTTGGTAGACTCATTCTAATTTTAGCTCCCTAATTTGTGTTGCTTACATTGTGAGTGTATTAGGTCGTGTAGTATAATATGCAAGACGAACGGCGTCTCTGTACTGGCGTGTTCTGTGCTCTGGCAGCCGCCAGATGTCAGCAGTGCTCCAGAGTCAGTGCCATTACATTGGTTTCCTTCAAAATCCAGCTAAATAATACCCAGCGTAGGCCCCGATTTAACGTATCTCCACTTATCTATGGATACCAGACTGTCTTTCTGAACTTAGAGTCCTTACTGATAATTAGAAAGAGATGGTTTATTTTACTGCGTTATTATAGAATACAAAAACATTTGGTCCTGTTTTCAGAGGAAGGGATACTAGCCAAAAAATTGTCTTTACAAAGAGATTTACTACCCTACAGAAGAAAAGTGATGCATCCTTCACCATCCTATCACGGAGGCAATTCCAAATCACATATTTCTTCCTAGTTTCAGGCATAGTTTTGATTTTTGTAATGTTTGCCTGTGATTTTTTGCTTATCTTTGAGGAACCTTCTACGTTTTGATCCAAATTTTGAATTGATGGTTTTGTACATAGATTCAAGGTACTTAAATATTTTTTTTCATAAAACATTTAGACAAGCTTTTAAGTTGTAGATTTTTAAGCACAGTAAGCAGGTGCTTCTGTCACTCACATAGCTCTTCATAGCTATTCATTTCTCATGGATAGTTATACTTCTTAATTTTCTGAGTTGAAATTCTTCATTGATGGGCTTTATCTAAAAGAATTTCCTTTAACTCCCTGGCTCAGTGTCCTCAGAAGCTTAAGAGGGGTTAGGTTTAAACTGTACTGTTGCCTAAGCACGTGCAGTTTGGCAATTATACTTTTAATGGATGAAGGCTTTGATATTTCAAGAAAAATTTTTACTGTGATTCTTCTGCTCATTCTTAGAGCACTGGAGGGAAAAATTTGGAATGACTCTTAAGTTATAGTGGTCCCTAAATCACCAGCCTGTGGGTGCCATAAAATTCAGTGGAGGAAATGACATCTGGCTAATAAATGCACAGTTCTTGTCAACAGCCAACAAGTGCTTTCTGTAGTTACCTTTTGCAGACTAATTACAGGTAGTTCACAAGATTTGGGGAGGCAGGGGCAGGAGGTTTTGCTTCTTTTCCCTAGCAAAGGCTGTGCTTGCATGTTTCCCCATTTTGTATCGCAACCAACAAGTCTTCAGTAGAGTAAAACTAACTGTTCTGTTAATAGTCTGAACCCAGCTCACATTCCCTGTTACTGGGGGAAATTGTGCTGATATCCACATTTTGTAACGGGGATGCAGTACACTTACGCTAACTAAGGCAATGTCTGAAGTGAAATTGGAAGTGGCAATCAGACAGCAGCATGGAGAAGTGTGGCTACTGACAGCAAAGAAGTTTTGATACAAGTTATTCAAAACCAAACTTTAAATCCCTTGCAGCGGGGGTGGGGGGAGTTAGTTCACATGTAGTTACATGGAAGCTGAAAGGGGCACAAGGAGTTGAAATGCATACTTTATAATTCCCAGGCCTTATTCTTATCAAAGTTTTTACCTTATAAGCCTGAAAAAAAGATAAAATTTGAATTATGTGGAAGAGTCTTCCTGTCTAATTAGCAACATTCAGGGGAAACAACATGGCTGTGGAGGAATTCCAGAAGTGGATGAGAGACCACGTTGCAAACAACTATAACTGCGCTGTCCTCCATTCTTGTAACTACACCAAAACATTTATTGGTGTAGTTCTCTAACCTGGACATACTGGGTTATATTTTCAAAAAGCAAAATACAGCAAGACTACATCTTACTTGTGTTAAGACTAGCTGTTTCTTTTTATTAACAGATCAGATCCAAGCAACGAAGACATGAGAGATAAATAAAAGACGTATGGCGTTCTCTTACAAACTTTGTCAGTAGGTGTGCAAGTTCCTTGGAAAGAAAGAATGATTTTAAGAAAATGAACAGTTCACCTAAAACGTACTGTGTTGATTTGATTCCTCTTAGTATTTCTTCCAGGAAAACTGAATGTAGACAACATAGCACCTCAGGTACGCACAATGAATTAAATTGAATCTTGTGACTGGAGAGCATATTTAAAGAAAAAAAAAAAAGATTTGTGCTAACAGTAAACATCTGCATTCATTTGAGTTTTAGGTGATAATTAGCCATCAGGAAATGCCCCCTGTTTTTTTTGGGGGGGGATGCCTTTTGACCAAACAAGAATATTTATTTTCCTGATAAAGAATAATCAGCACTTCCTAAAATACAGCCGCATGAGATGCCTACTGATTTTAGGTGCCCATTTTTAGGTATTTCTGCAATTTTTATTGTAAAGTTTGATGTTGGGTTTTTAGTAACCATCTATAACAAGGTTCTAGAAGAATATTTTGATTTCAGATACAAGGATTCCCTTTTCAGTGTATTTGTTATAGATGATTGCAGATGTTTTTAAGGAACTGCTTTTAATGAACTGTTATGAATTGGTTTTGTGATATGCCATGGCTATATTTACATTCCCATCAATAAAACGTCAAATATAAAACATGCCATGTTTTGGGTTTTTAACTTAAATATGTTCATTGATGGTCTTTACATCTTAGAGATTTTTTTTTTCTGTTAGCTTCATTTGGAATTTGTTTGTCCTTTTTCCAATGGAAATGGCACTGTATACTGTAATAAAATGGTATCTTTTGCCAAGCCTTTTTTGATTTGCATGTATCTTTTACACTTTCCAATAAACTAGACTGCTTGTCCAGATATTTAAGGAGCATATGGTTGAAAGTTATATTTTGGAAAGAGCTAAGGGACAGTTCACCGGTTTACTAGCTCATTAATATGAAATGTGTCTTATACTTCTGTTGTGTATAAAAACTGGTTTACTTTCAAGAATAATACACTTTCTGACTTCAAAGATGTACCATAGGTAACAAATTAAGCCAATGCTAAGAACTTTATTTGTATCTTGCCACCTTTTCCTCTTTAATTCCTCCTTCCTTGTCCAAGAAACAAGCAGACTGGCACTGGGGAGCTGAAGACTGTATTTAACTGAGTGGATTAGCTGGTTCCTGTGGGAGATGTAATATGTAGATCTTGCAAAAGCTTTTTTTTCCCCCCTTATTAGCATATAAAACACACAAATGTTCTGTACACATGCCTTCTAGGGCTCACTTAATACGAAAATATTTGGAGCAAAGGGACCTGCCTGAAATGGTAGAACAGTTGCATGTACTTTCAGTTATTATTAAACAGTTAATTTTAACTCCCCTGCTTTGCTAGAGGGAACTAAGTCTTACTGCAAAAAAATCTTTCTTACAGGATGCTACAATACTGACAGTTCAGTTTATCATGAAAGTATTTCTTTCGTGTCTCTTTCTGTGACAGCTTTGGCTTTCTGTCAACTCTGGATCTAAGTAATTACACAAATTCAAATACGAAGGAGGAAAAATCATATATAATTCCAAACTGCTTTTCTATCTCTGAGTTGTGGGGCAGATAATTTTCTGATTTACTTTGCATTGGATAATATGATAACAAAAATAAAACTTGTTGGAAACATCTTTTTATTAGTATAAATATTTCATAATTATTTTGGTTCATGTATATGGCTTATTTAAATTAAATATTTAATTGTAAGTTGGTGTTAATTTTTTTTCTACCAAAGAAAACTTAAGTTCTTACATAAAATCTCTCTGTGTTTCTGACTTTCTAGAATCATCTGGACATTGACAACTTTCTGATTATTTTTGTTTGTTTGTGATGGGCTACACGAAGTACTCTATCTTATGGACTGTTTTTACTATAATGGGAAGTTGTTTGAACCTACTGCTTTGTTCTTCCACTCACAAATCTGAGGAAAGTACTCTATTGTCTTTCACTTTTTGCTTTCTGATGTGGTTAGTAAGCCCTTTCTGAAAACAGCAGTTAGTTATTTATGTTGGTTATTGTTCCCCTTCTTGAGTGTTTTTTTTGGTTGTTTTTTTTCTTCAGCAGCTCTTTCTGTTCCTTTCCTACCAGGACACTGGGCTGGATGGAGACCTGTTGGAAGGAGTGGAAATGGGGACAGTCCCATTAGTGAAATGTTTGATTTCTTTGGATTTTTTTTTTTCTTCTTCTCCATTATTGCTTCAGCCGTTACGTGTGTCTGACTTCTAGAACATTTGTGATTGTTCTGGGAACATACAACTGCCGGAGGGGTACCTGCGTGTTCACCCCTCCGCTCCCCGATGGTGCGCAGGCATAGGTCCATAACCTACACAGTTGCTACAGCCTTGAGCTGCTCTAATAACTTTGAGTTTGGTACAAGGATCATATATTGCACAAAAGCTTCATGCATCTGTGCAAAAAGGCTTCTTTAGAGTTGTTTTCTGAGGGCCCAGTGGCTGTTGGTCTTCAATGCTGTTCTCCGATTATATTTAGGATGTTAAAACAATTAGACTAATGAGTTCTACCTGGATGCTCCAAGACAGTTTGCATGTACAAGTTCATTGCAGACAATTGAAGGTTTGGAGTTAAACTTTTGGATGTTTAAATGACTCCTGCAGAATGTTCCTTTTGTGGTTGGGGTTGTTTTTTCCTCTCCATGTGACTATAGGTGAATGCATTAAGTGGGAACTTAAAAGGCTATAGAGTGACTGAAAGGGACTGAGAGAGTTTGGTCTTGACACCCTGTGCAATGTTATGTGCTGTTGCTTCTGTGTGCTAGGCACACTGCCCTCTTATGTATTTATGAATTTCCTTATACGGAAATTCATGCGTATGTCTGCCTAGTCATGCATAAGACTGGAGCATTTTCAGCTGAAATATGAGGCAATCGTTGTCACAAAGTACAGCCTTTTAGATCTCTTCACAAGTGGGGGCTATCGGATAAATCCTAATTCTTTCTAGCCTTGTTTGTCTGGTACTCGGGACACAAGTCCATGGGAACTTGATGTGTTTAATCTGGAACTACTTGCAGGTATGCATGGCCTGAAGACGCCTGGGCAATTTTCTGTTAAGCAAGTGCAGTTCTAAGTGTTAGGATGTAAATGTAATGGATCCTTCTTTTAATCTCGGCCCTCTAACTATAATATGCTTGGGATTTTTTAGTTACTAATAAGAAAGATAAGATGCTGTGAAAGGCTAGACGTAACAGCTCAGCTGCACTGGTTAGTTGTCTACAGGAAGGCATTCTGATGTGGTAATAGGCAGAATGGTAATGCTGCGTTTGAGTGCTTCCTTGCAGCAACTGTGCAACCCTCTGTCTCAGAAAGCAGCTCATCCCTTAGAAGCTCTAACTAGGAAGTAATGTCTTGTCAGTAATAAGAAATAAAATCAACATTGATTCAAAATACTTGTCCTTAAAAGCAAACACTTTGTATGTCAAGAAATACAGTTTGAACTTAAAAGTTGGGGCGGGGGGGGGGGGGGGTTTTGGGGGTTCTTGTTTGGTTTGGTTTTTTTAAGTTTTATTTGTTTGGGAAATCACTCTCCTTACAATTAATTTCTGTCATCCACTTCTTTAATTCTTTTTGGTCTGCCTTATTTCTGTTTCACAGAAATCCTTATGAGCCTTGCTCTTAAACTTTCTGGTCTGCTCCTTTTAGTTTTTGCTGAGTACTCTGATAGTGAAACTCTGCAGGTCCCTTCCCTGGTGTTTCTTTCAAAAAAAAAAAAAAAAGAAAAGGAAAAAACCCCAC
>VZSF01007799.1:399943-410582 GCA_013398295.1 Chionis minor | reverse complement strand
AAAAAAAAAAAAAAAAGGTAATGAGAGAAGCTCACAGAAGAGTGGAATAAAGAAAGCAAAAAAGGGGACTACTGAGAAAAGGCTTCAACTTTCCTCTTTAAAAAGCAAACTTTCCTGACCTTCGAGAAAGCTTAACTTGATGTGCCCTGATTTTTTTTTTATTATTATTATTGCACAGTCCATACTTGACTGCTTAAACTGTAAAACATACTGTTACTGTGCAAAAGTAATATTATGTGTAGTAGCTAATCAGAATACAGGACTTATAGTGCTGTCTTATAACAAATGCCAAGCATTTTTAGTAATACCCTGTAACCATGCTTTAGTTCTGAGGCTCTGTAGCTCCTGTCACAGTAAGTTACATCATGAAAGCATCTGTGTTGGTGTGAACCAGTACTTCATAATTAATTTACCAGTGTTCAGTCAGTTGAAGTGCTACTTAATTGGCTGAATATTTCTAGACATATGAAGTTCTTGTTCTCAGAAGTACAGTGCGATGTGATAACATACTGTTCTCTTTCAGTGGATGTCAGGATCTCACCATTGGAATCAGCCATGTTTACTTTTTTCCACTTTTATAATGATAGCAAGAAACCCACTCCTGCTGCCCTTTTCCAAAATCAATTCTTAAAATGAAAGCTTGGTTGTTAATGTCTTTTGTCTGCCATTAAATTATCTTATGTTTCACAAATTGTTTATTAGAAGATGAACTTGTATTATAATCATATTACTCGGGCACCAAGTCACAAGAGAGTGTAAGTAATTTCTCTGTGATTCAGGAGACACCTTTGAAGATTGGGTTAACTTGTTCAGTAAAAGAAGTGTAAATTTAGAAACTTCATGTTAGGTGTTTTTTTTAAAAACAATTTTGTTATTGGACATCAGGAAGTAGATTGTGGGCCTAGCAAGGCAGTTATTTGACCCAACTTAGTTTGCTGAAGAGTTGCCTAACAGTTCTCAGTAAAGGGAAGAAAAGACAGTTAGGGAAGGATGGAAGAAATCAAGGAAACTAGGATACGTGGAAGAAATTTGTTTGGGCTGAAGTACAGTCATGCTAATGAATATTAAAGAAACCCAAGCCTCTTGAGGCTCAATGATGTAACCATGATAAATGACTGAAGTGAATACTTGCCAATACACTCGCTGAGAGCAGTCCCATCAAACTGCTTTTGTAGAGCAAGACAGTTGGTGCTGAGGACCCAATGTCCTCATTCTGTGTGTTTCTGAGTTTCCTTCAGCCTGGCTCCTTTCTGGCCCTCCAGACTGAGTACCTCTTCGTTGTTAGAGCATGTTGGGTGCACTCTGAGCTTTCCAGTGTAGTTTCATCCAAAAAGAATTTGGTTTATGTATTCCCAGCCTACTTCGCGATGTAAACAAAAGCACTGTTAGTGAGGCTGATCTTTAAAGTACACTCATGACCTGAACTAATGCACTAGTGTAGGCATTCCTGTACAAACTTAAGAGGGAAACAATCCAAAGTTTTAAACCCATGGAATCGAAAGTAGATAAAAGAATAGCAGAACTTGGCAAGAGGTCTCCAGATGCCAAGGTGCCCCAGGAGTGATTCCAGTGAAATACCTAGTAAAAATACAAGTTTGTAGTACAGTCCAGTCAGAACTGGGAAAGTTTATTCCACTACTAAAGGATATAACCATTAGATGGGACTAAGCGGTAATGCTTCCAAATTAGAGGAAATGGCATAATTGGAGTCATGAAAAATAGGCTGTCATGAGTAAAAAGAGTTATCAGTTGTCAGGCGTCATTGCTGTTCCTGGAATCACCTGTATTTATGATCACACAGGTTCAAAGGTGTTCCTAAGGGACAACTCTGCAATGCTTATTTTGACTTAAAATCTCACTCTGCAAGTAAATCTCTGTATGTTTTAATCTTATCCACCACCATTTATCACCATAAACTGAACAGGAAACAAAAAGTGTCTAAAAATTGATGTAACAAAGGGATTCAATGAACCAGGAAGTGTATGGTGTTTTCTATGGTAACAGCTTTCTAGTATTTTTTTCATCATTTATTATAATATCAATGGATATCATCATGGAAACAACTTGGTCCCAGCTGAACACCTTTGTCTGTGACACCTAATTTTGTTGGCCAGTAGTTACGTTCTTGCTTTAGAAGAGTAAGGATGGATGAAGGATTTCTTCTCAAGGGTAGAATGTGTCTGCTGGAAAGGCAATGCTTTTTCTCTTGTAGTACTCCCCATCCCTCTTTTGTTAGGGGATCTTTTACATTCTTAAGGTAGTTTTCAAAGGAAAAGTGTTACTCTGTTTTGAGGTGCCTAGAGCCCATGTATAATTGTCTGGTTTTTTTAAGTCCTCTGCTGAGGCTTAAATTAAGAGCAAGTTAATGCTCTAAAAAAACATTTTGGCAGCAGTTTCAAAGCAGGCTGAATTGATCTATAAACTAATACAATCTAGTGGTTAGAAAGTATTGCTGTGTATTGCAATTAAGGTTTAAACCTCACTATTTCTTTAATTGGCACCATTATAAAATAAGAACAATAAATTTTATTTTAGAAAACAATTGCAGAATAGCCACTTCAGTGCTGACTTACCAATATTAGCACGTGTACAGACCTTTTATGTTGTAACATCATGGTTTCTGGAAACTAAAGGACACATATCCAAAATCAACTACTTTGTAGGAATATTTTTCAGTACCAAATTTGCTTTTCACCCATTTCATAACTGCTAAAGTACTATTTAGTTCTCTGTCAACCCTGGTATGTCACGCAATGGTTCAAAAAAGGATTAATCATAGAACTGTTTAGGTTGGAAGGCACCTTAAAGATTAACTAGTTCCAACCCCCCTGCCATGGGCAGGGACACCTCCCACTAGACCGGACTGCTCAAAGTCCCATCCAGCCTGGCCTTGAACACTTCCAGGGATGGGGCATCCACAGCTTCCCTGGGCAACCTGTTCCAGTGCCTCACCACCCTCACAGTGAATAATTTCTTCCTAATATCTAATCTAAATCTCCCCTCTTTCAGCTTGAAGCCATTACCCCTCATCCTATCACCACATGCCCTTGTAAAGTCCTTCTCCAGCTTTCCTGTAGGCCCCCTTTAGGTACCGGAAGGCTGCTGTGAGGTCTCCCTGGAGCTTTCTCTTCTCCAGGCTGAACAACCCCAACTCTCTCAGCCTGTCCTTATGGGAGAGGTCCTCTAACCCTCTGATCGTCTTTGTGGCCCTCCTCTGGACCCAATCCAACAGGTCCATGTTCTTCTTATGTTGGGGGCTCCAGAGCCGGTCACAGTACTCCATCCAGGTGGGGCCTCACCAGAGTAGAGGGACAGAATTACCTCCCTAGACCTGCTGGCCACACTGCTTTTGATGCAGCCCAGGATGCAGTTGGCTTTCTGGTTTGCAAGTGTACATTGCTGGATTATGTTGAGCTTCTCATCAACCCAAGTCCCTCTCCTCAGGGCCACTCTCAATCCATTCTCCACCCAGCCTGTATTTGTCTATGGGATTGCCCTGACCCAGGTGCAGGACCTTGCACTTGGCCTCGTTGAACTTCATGAGGTTCATATGGGCCCACCTTCCAAGCCTGTCCAGGTCCCTCTGGCTGACATCCCTTCCCTCCGGCATGTCAACCACTCCACACAGCTTTGTGTTGTCGGCAAACTTGCTGAGGTGCACTCAGTCCCAAGTAAGTGCCACACTTTCCTTGAGGTGTCTGTTCTGTCATCATGTCATGTCATTTTAATAAATAAGTCCTTGATTTATGCAGGATACAAAATACCTGTGTGCCTTCTTCAAGGCTGTAGCAATGCCTAAGTTTTTAAGTGAATGACAGGTGAACTGATGTTGGCATCATACTAAATAGGAGCACTTCAGTCAGTTCCTAATAGAAAGACAAGTTTACGGCTTTACTCATGGAATTGATTTAATGAAGAGATAATGTGAACCTTTTTTTTCAGCAGCAGTTCAGCACACCCTGAACAAAATTTGGAAAAACTGCTGTATATCTAATATTTATAAGCTACAGTAAATACATCCTATAAAATGCTATCTTCCATTGTAGGGAAACCCCTTTAGTGTTGTACTCATTTTATTGGACTAAAGCTGTACATTAGTACAGAAAATATTTCTAAAGAACAACAAAAGATAAAAAGACTGAGTTTCAGGCTTATATCCCAGTTAGCCACACATTTCCTTATGATGGTATTTACTTTACTGGAAAAGTTTTTCTTCTCTGACTTCAATAACAATGAATGCTTGAGTGAGGAAACGTGGATGATTCAGAATTTTTATTCTTGGGTATTAAGAAAAATCTTTGCCCTACTAAAGGTACTGTTGTGTTTGGCTTAAACAAAAAAAAAAAAGGGGGGGGGGGAGGCAGTATCAGTTATGCTGTTGTTTATCCAGCTAACTAGGCACAGTCTGATTAACAGTCACTTGTATTCCTAGAAATTTGGCTAATACTTCTTTTTCACCCTTTTTCTGTATGCTATACATACTGTTTATTGTTACGTTAAACTTGTATGCCAAGAATTAGACTCTGTTTTTCTGTTTGTTCTGTAATAAGATTGAAGTATTTTCTGCCTGTTTGGAATAACTTATGGATATAATTTGTATACATAAGAAAAGGCTTTTTTTTTTTTTTAAATTTCTTTCTGGAAGCTTAAGTGAAGTGGAGAGGAAAATAAGTTGTCCCATGAAACCAGATGGGATTCTGCAACATTTGCAGCCAAAAGCTTTTATGAGTCTGTTGGCTCAAATCTGTAAGAATTCTGCTTGTTAGAGGCTGGTGTACTTACAGTCATTTTTACATAGAGAGTACTTCACCGTGTGTTTCTCCAGACACTAAAGATGGTTCTTCCTCTTGGAATATACAAATACATGTGCTCGCTATGAACCTGGTAAGGGTTTACTTTTTTTATGTATCTATTCTAATTTTCAAACATTTTGAATAATGATTTATAAAGGGCTCAGATACTGGGTTAACAAGTATTGTGTTGTGAAATCCAGCAGGATAGACAAAAGGGTGGAACTGGTGCATTGCTGACTGTTTTGCAGTCAATGCTTCTAGGAAGCCTTGGTGTCCAGGGACTAGTTTTAAGAAACTAAAAGGTAATTAAAAAAGGCAAGTTTGCTGTCCAAAGGCTTAAGTTTACTGTACATAGGCTTGCACCAGAATTCAAAATTGCTTAGTAATCTGCAAATTGAAAAATGTAGTTTCATGTACATGCATGGAAATAGGATAAGCCATTAGAATATTAGTAATTTGATTTTTTAAATTGTGTAGATTTGTAGAGAAAGGTGTATATTCCTTTTTTAACTCCAAATCTGATATTCAAAAGACATACTAGATGGAAATGTGTTAAATTAATTACAGTGTACAAGTTGTCAGTTATGTATTTCATGAGTTCCTTTATTTGCATGTAAGACACCTCTTTTTAAAAGCTCTTGCATTCCTCTGGACACTAAATTATTTGTGCTGCTTTTTACCATACATAAAATATATGTTAGAAGTTGGATGAAATTACCTTACTGTAGCACTTTGTTTAACCATCGTTTTTCCAGTAAAGGTGGCAGTGAATAGACAGATTGGCTTAGCAACAAAGCATAACCCAGAATAGGATGGTTTTATAAAGACCTCATTATATGAAATGCAGATTTTCTTGAGTTCTAGTTAAGGTAGGCTGTTTTGCAATTATTAGTATTGGTAACAGCACAAGTGAGTTTCATCTTTGTATTCACACAAGTGTAATTGATATGAGGTGCAATCAAAAATGTCTTGAAACCTTTCCAGACAAGCTGTGCTAAAAAGCTGAAAGCTATCAATTCTTTTGGAATTAACAGAAAAGGATTTTGGTCCTCATCTAGAGTAGTTAGGTGCATACATGCCACCATAGTATGAAGCTTCTGAATGCTTTTTACTCCACGCCCAGAAGCAGTGAAAGTCTGTTTTAAAAGAGGTTCTGTAGTTGGTGTTGGCCATATTTTACTGTGTTCTTTACAATTACTTTTCCATTTTAGCAGTTCTGCTACTGGGTAAATGTCACAAATTATAATGTGGAAAACAAATAGAAGAGGCTTTCTGAAAAGTTGATTTAAAGATTTTAATTACTGCACTGAACTTTCGCCATAGGTGGCACAGTGTATAAATCTTATCCAAAATAATAAAGAACACAGTTACAGCTCTCAGTAACTGCAGTTAACACCATAAGTAATTTCCAGCTGTCTTCTCCAGACACTACGGCATTTAAACAATAGCAGCTGACCGTGTGGCTCTCTCCTAAACCATTTTCAGTAAACCAAATGGAGGAACTGTTTGTTCACAGTTAATGGCATAGGATTGCTGGAAACTGTGCAGTGCATGCTTTTACAGCAGAAGGTCATAGCTAGATAGAAAATATATCCTAGAAATCCTTGCTAACATTCTTCATCTGTGTAATAACGTATCCAAGACCCAAATCTTCAACTCTGTTGTTTGCCTTCATTTTAGAGTAAGCACAGATTAGAGATTTTAAAGTCATCAGTATTTGTTTCAACATCTGGACAACTAACATTGTCAAAAAAGGCTAAGAAATATTACATGTGATGACTCTATTATGTGTATTTATTAATTCATGGTTTCATGCAACCTATTAGAAAGCTTGCTGTAATATATTATATACTGGAAAGGAAAAAGGTAGGTAAGGGACCATCATTATTAAAATACTGTTTGTGCCATGTGTACCTGTAGACATGTTCTGTAAGAGCTTGGGAAATGGGATTGCCTATTAACAAGAAAAGTAACCAAGACAGACAAGATGTTTTTATAGATAAATGCATTAGACATGTATGAAACAGAAAACTGAACTATGCTTTTATTTAGCAGGGTTGTACCTCAAAACATAAGACTATGGACTTAGCAGTCCAACAATGTACAGTTTAAGAATTTTCTTTTTCCATTTAATAGTACTAAAATGTGCTTGCAGGGAAAATGTTTAGTTTGGTGGTTTTAAGATTACGTTCCTCCCTTAGTTATGGCTTTAGTGTATCAGAAAACGGGGTGTGAGAGGAGGGCTTTTCATAAACTGGTACAATGGAAACTTGATTTCCTTTTTGGTATCCAAACAAAAGATTTGAGTCAAGATTTTAAAGACCCATAAAAGAGAGGAAATTCAGAAAGTACAATTAAAATTTCACCATCTGCTCACTCTAAAGCAGTAAGGAGGAGCGGGAGGTTTCCCTTGTGCACAACCATTGTAATCTGAATTGCAGCAGAAAATTAGTGGATACAGAACAGGCACAACACCCTCACCTCTCGTATTTGAGATCCTGATTCAAGTGGAACTCCAGGCAGAGATGAACTACCAAAAAAATGTTTTGAGAACCTCAGCTTGATATTTTCCTGTTCTGTGCCATTGTTTCCCTCTGCAACTGTGTTTTAATGGTTTCTCACCGCCTTGGGCCATGCAATATTACCTCGTATGGGCCACATGTGAGTACTCTAATCTGAGGCAGAAAGGAACCTCTTTTCCCCATCTGTTTTGGCTTGCAAGTGTTGGTGCTGCTGTTAATGCTGACAGCTGTGTTAATATGAGAGGCCACCTGCCACATGGTAGATTCTGCATCTTTGGGTAAAAGCCTAACTTTTCTTCCTTTGTGGAAGGTGTAGATGGCTAAAACTGGATTCCCGTTGGCAACTTTGCTGGCAGTTTCCACTTTTATTATTTGAAATGTGTCAAAACTATTTACACTAAGTCATGTGGTACTCAATTACTCCGGGGCACGCAAAAAGAAAGGGATTCTCTAACCTGGGCCACATTCATCGTTTATCTTGATATAGCTTTACTACTTTGATTAGAATTTACTTGTGCGTCTCTGGTAGAACTGCCATGTGGTACATTGCTGTATTTTTTGTTTTTAGAGGCATTGAAGAAAGCAGGAACAGATTTGAGCACAAAATGTTACTGTTTGGGATTAGCATTTCTGATTAGCTTGGCTCTTTGTTCTTGGATGAGCACAGCCCTCGTAATGCTTCATGCCACACTGTGGTGCCCCTCCGGGCGCCTCGCTGGTAGAGTGCGGACAGATTTTGGATGCAGCCAGGTGTTTTGACTGCTTCTGTCTCTGTGTGCAAACCACTCACCATATTATACTTAACTACATCCTGAGGTGGTTATGAGGATTAATTAATGCTTAAATCCTTTGAAGATCCTGGATGCTTTATAAATGCTAATTATTATATTCAGGTTTGCTACAGCTTAGGGATTAGACTTTACTTAAGCAATAGGTAGGGAAGCTGTGAGATGTACATGGCAAAGAAAAATTAAAAGTAATAAACAGTCACTGAGAGCCTAAGTCTCCCTGCAGCCTGTTTGTGCAGTCCCATTTAATTGCTTTTAATAAATTGCCACTCTTCTGATTTGGTTTTGGAGCTTTAATTACTTTTATTTTGAATGTCAGAGGGAGTGTCTCCTCTGTAATGTTCCATAGAGGCTGCTGTTGTTTTTTAGTTTTAACCCTGATTGCCATTTCCCCAAGAACGGCCAACTATGTGTAGGTACTCTCAAAATGTGGTACTTTGGGTTTGTTTTTTTCTCTATGCTGTTCTGGAATGAAACATTTCATGTTTTTGTGCTGGTTTGGGGCATCTTTATCACTGAAAGAATTGTTTGCATCTTGTCTGGACACTGAAAACTAGGCAGGATGTGGCTGTGTAGGAAGTGCTGGTCCCCTGAATAAGGTTTGTGACTGGTAATTACACCATGTGAAAGCTACTTTTTGCAACCTGTGAAACAGCCAGCTAGTCCCAGCTCTGACAGGTGAAGATTTAAGTACATGTCCAATATCCACCTGTGTGTCTCTTTGAAAATCCACATGAGAGTTACGTGAGACCAGAACAATGTGAGGGGGAGCTGCCGGCACACTTCTGAAAGATTTTGTGGATAGCTGAGGCAGTGGAAAGTAGATGGTAAAGCAGCCAGTAGTTTATGTACAGATTGTTTTATTGCTGCTGCTTTGCAGATGCGCCTGGAGTACCAGCTTCATATCCACCCCAAGTTGCAGCCATGGCACAAAGGTAAAGAATACAGATATAGAGGAAGTGAACAAACGGAGAAGGATCTTACGGAAAACAAGTGAGCAATGCCACAGGTTGCCCAGAGAGACCGTGAAATCTCCATCCTTGGAGATATTCAAAAGACACGGCCCTGGGCAACCTGCTCCAGGAGGCCCTGCTTGAGCTGAGGGGTTGGACCAGGTGACCTTCAAAGGTCCCTTACAACCTCAGCTGCTCTGTGATTCTGTGAGATGGCCCGATGCAAAAAGGTGCTGATGAAAGGAGCTGGTGTGGGGTGTAGGCAGTCACAAAGAACAGCAGAGATGCTCAGCAAGATGAGAAAGAATAGTTCTGTAGTTAAAATCCTAACATCAAGGTTAGTCTGTTTTACCAGTAATTCCCAGTCAGTGAATCATTATGGTTTTGCGCATCACCTCTACCTATAAAACTAGGGTAAAACTTGTCACCGGGTTGTTGCAATGGCAAGGTTGTCTCCGTTGGTAGGGTTATTTGGTGTTTACTGAAGCGACACCATAGTCCTCAGAGGGAGAAAAATGTTTTAGTATTAAAACAAACAAAAAACCCGACCAACCCCCTCCCCATCCTTTTTAGGAAGAAATCTTTTTCAAAAGGCAGAACCCCCTTCCTCCAAGTCACTTGTGATCAGCAAGGATGGCCTGGGCTTATCCCAGAATGTCGGGGGGGGGGAAAGGCGAGCGGTGAAGCAGCACCGCCCGTGCCGCTGTGTGCCTTTTGCATCAAGTGATGTTCCGCTGGGCTGGTGTAACAGCGCAGCTGTGCCATGCGGCTGCCAGACACTGCCTGGCCCCGGGCGGCGTGAAGCTACTCACTGGCTTCGCCTCGACAAACACGTGGAGTACCTCAACGCTGGCAGAAGTTTAAAATAAAACCCAAAACCCAAAGGGAGGCTAGCCGTGGGGGTTGGAGGCAGTCGAGGGGGAAGGTGAATTCGCCAGGCGGGCTTGTCCTTCTTCTCACGGAGTTAAATTTTCCCTTCTGCTCTTTTCTCTTTGTTCACACCAATTATGCCACATTAACTTAATAGATAAATAAATAAAAACCCCAACCCAACGCCCCTGGGGGGGAGGCGGCGGCGCTTCCCTCCCCGCTGCCATGTCTCTCTCNGGAGCGGCGGCTCCGCCCCGCGGGCGGGCGGCGGCCGCCCCCGCCGGGCGAGGAGGGAGGTGTTTGCCGCCGCCGCTGTGGGGACTCGGTGCTGGGCGGCTGCTGGCGGCGTCTCCCGTCCCGTCAGCGTCCCGTGCCGGACGACGGCGGAGATGTCGGGCGGGGGCAGCCGGCGGCGGGCCGGTCCCTCCTGGCACAGCACCTTCTCCCGCTTCTTCGTCAGGAGCAGCCCCGGCGAGGGGGCGGGCGCGAACAGGTACGTGGAGGACCGGACGGCACCGGACCGGACCGGAGCGNTCCCGCGACCCCGCGCCCTCTCCGGGACACAACCTGCCTCCCCGGACACCGGCGGACGGCGGCGCCGGCCCGTGCCCCGCCTGCCGAGGGGAAGGAGGATGGCGGTGAGCGCACCTCCTCCTGCCCCGCCACCGCGCCGGAGCCGGCCTCCGGCCTCCCCGGGCGGCGCCTTCCCGCCC
>VZSF01007799.1:381360-399860 GCA_013398295.1 Chionis minor | reverse complement strand
TGCCGTCCTCTGCCCCGTCCCCCCTACCCCGGGCCGGGCAGCGCCGGGAGCCGCCGGGACGGGGGACGGGGGACTCGGGACGGCGCCGGCCGCCCCGGTGGATGTTGCGACACCAGCGGGTGAAGGAGGGGAGGGGGGAGAAGAGGCAGCGGGTGTGTTCGCTGCGGGGGGGACGGCGGCCCCGGGGGTGAGGTGCCGCGAGGCGCCCCCGGACGGGGACGGGGCAGGCGCGGGCCTGGCGGCGGCGGCGACTCCGGCCGGGGAGTTTGAAGCCGGGGGCGGGATGCGTGTGCGAGCCCGACCGCTGACAGCGCCGGCATCGGCTTGTCGGTGGCGGCGGTTTTAATTCGGTGTAAAAGCGGGGCACGGCCCGCCCCCCCCCCGCCCCGGTTTGGGGTTGGCGCCGGTGGGACGTTGAGGGGTTTTGGTGGCTGCTCCGTCCTCGGAGAGCGGAGCGGGGCAGAGCGCGGAGGGGTTTGGGGGTGGTGGTGTGTTTGTTTTGGTGGTTTTGGGTTTTTGTTTGGTTTTTTTTCCAGTTTTCACACTTACAGTTTTCTTTTGGGCTGGCGTGAATCAGATGTTAATGCAACATAAATATTACTGGTGTGTTTAAGTCTCGATGCAAAACTGGTGGTTTATGGAAACCTGGTTATTAATAATTATTTTTTTAGTGCAGGAAGACTTTACAAGATGAAAAGTTTCGGAAACTTCTTGTGTATTTGTTCCTCTTCCCTTTTTTTTTTTTTCCTTCTTCTCCTGATGGCTGATTTCTATGTGTACGTAGGAAAGAAGCACAGATAAAGTTTCCTTCTGTTTTTCATGCAGCCTTGTTGTTTGCCCTAGTTAATTAGGATATTTTTGTGGTGAAAAGGTGCCAGCTGGCTGGGCCTTATTTCCTCGGGTGTAGTATTTATTTTTTGCTTTTGACATGTTGGTTTTAATCTTTTGAGTCATTCTTGATACCGCATACGTTCATGTTCAAACCGGTAGACAAGTAAGTACAGTTTAATCAGGTATACAGTGGCTAGCACGGTAGATCTTTCAGTCAAAAACCTCAGGATCTTGCTCTGCATATTCTCAGCAATCACAAAAAGTAGCAGAGCGTATTGCTATCTTGTCCTGGCCATCTTAAGTGGATTCTTAAATGCACCATGGAGACTTCTAATTTTGGGGGGGTTGTTTTACTCGTAAGCATTTGATGCACCAGTACATCACCAGGGATCCACTGGCCTTTCATGAGCACGAAACGCTGCTTTTTATTTCCTAGGGGGGAAAAAAAGAAGGAGGAATTTGGTAGCAAGGGTGCTGAATCAAGGGCATTTTTACAGTTGCAGGAGTAGTGTGGCTATTGCATCTGGCAGGGGTGGTTAAGATACGGGAGAAGGAGAAGGCTTAGGTCTGGCTGAGGTCCTCGAGAGGCAATAGGAGAGGTTTCACCGGAGTCCTCCTTGTCAGCTCCCTACAGCTGTGGTTCGGAATACACAGAAAACCGTAGGAGTCACCTTGGTAAGGAGGAGGGTGACGCTAGTTCAGTGGCTTGCGCGCTAAATAGCCTATCTGTAGGTTGCACTCGTGGTAGGCCTGCTCCACTTAACTTGTGGCTGGAGTCTGTTATCTTTATCTAAATCACAGTTTCATTTCCTGCAGCCAAGAGCCTTTCCTTTATTAGGAAGCTGGGATAGTCCATGTGAAAAGGCTCGGGCCTCTTGGCCTTGTTCTTGAACTCCTGGCGCGGTTAGCTGGAGGCTGGTAGCTGTGATTTCTCTCTGGATTGGAAGCAAGCGAAAACCCTCTCGCTCCGAGGAGTCCAATTTGGTATGTTAAGCAGCTTTTTTTTTTTTTTTTGTGTTGCGCTGGTTGCAGCGGTGGCGCGTTAGTCAGGAATGCTGATGTTCTTGTATTTGGTTTCCACTGGTAGCAGTCTTCGCAGATTAGCGTAATTGCATACATTAAACAGCACGGGGTTGGGATGAGTGCCGCAGGTTTGCTCGTCATGTTTATTTACTGAGCTTGGCCGGGTAGAAAAATGGATCGCCGAACAAAGCGCACGTGTATGTGGGGAGGGGGAACCAAGGCTGCTTTGTATGTTTATTGTTAAGGTGTGGAGTGTGTGAGCGAGGTGAGTTGGAGAAGATGTCTTTTGTGAAGTGTTATGAGAAATGTATGCACCAGGATGGTTAATTTCCCATTCAAAGTATTGGTATGACATATGTTGGAACCAGATCAAATTTGAAATACATGGAAACAAACTTGTATACGGATATATTTTACCTAGCATTGCCTTTTGAAAAAGCAGGAGTAAAGGGGGCAGGAGAGGGAGCGTTATGTTATACAGGGCCAAATACACCCCTGGTGTACCTGCGTTGACTGCTGGAGACACGCATCATGCTTAATGCCTGTGCAGAACACGGCGGTTTCCTAAATTTTAAAAACACGGAGGAATGAGCCTGCGTGTGTCCAAAAGTCATTCTCCATCAGCTCCCGCAAGCGAGGCAACGGTGGCTGAATGAAATTCTCCCCAGCTGTCCTTCGCTCGGCCCCACAGCTGCCCCTCAGCTTGGCAGGGTATGGACCTCTTGTCCTCTCTTGCTCCAGGCACCCTGCTCACACTTAGCTTTAAAAAAACAAAACCCAAACATACTTACTGCCCTGGTTTAAAATAGGAGGAAGGGGAGGGGGGGATATTACACTGTCAATCAGTGTCTTAGGCTCTTCCGAGAACTTCATTTGGCAAAGAGCTTATGTTAATAACTTGCCCTTACAGCAATTTGTAGCTCTGACGAACATGAGAATTGCTGGAGGCTTGCTTGCTTGTGGAAAAAATAACCCATGCAGATCAGTTGCAAGTTTTGTGGCGGCAAAAAGCACAGCACATGCGTTAAGGGCTTACTTGGCTTTTACATAAAATGTAGACAAACGTGAGGTATCTCCCACCAAGCGCTTGCCTGCATAAGCGTGTTCTTCAGAGTTGGGGCTGCTTTGAACAAGTACTTTGGTGCATTTCATCCCAGTTCTTTATCATTAATTTCCATCGAAGGCAGTCATTATGCTCTACTCAGCTGTTTGCTGTTTTTGCTAATACAAAATTGATTATTTGTTACCACAGTATTTGTCCTGGAGCAGTCTAAATCCCCAGGGTGAAAAAATCCCATTGAATTTTCACTATTCTAATGGGAGTCTGATGGTTGTCTTTTTTTTTTTCCCCTAAATACATCTTTCTTTAGTCCATCTGAATGAAGATACAGCTTTTATAGTGTAAGTCAATCCACTGCGGGTTCTTTCAGAAATACGCAGCTTCTGTGGCCAAGCAATCGTTGTGTTGCAAATAAACGTGACCTTTCAGGTCATGTTAGAAGCTGCCAAGGAGGTGTGACACTTTTCACTGATCACTTTAACACAGAGTTACCCCCAAAATCTCCTTTAAACTATGGTTGTATTTTATTTTTTATTCTCTATCTTGTTTAGCAGCTTCATTTCAGGTTTATCTTTTTCACTTCAAGTGCTGTAGGTTGGTTGGTCAAATAACTACCAGTGCA
This sequence comes from Chionis minor, assembly GCA_013398295.1. Classification (NCBI taxonomy): domain Eukaryota; kingdom Metazoa; phylum Chordata; class Aves; order Charadriiformes; family Chionidae; genus Chionis; species Chionis minor. Next base: position 396,324 of record VZSF01007799.1, on the reverse strand, counting down.
GATGGGCCTTTGTTGGATTTGTCCAGATATTTCTTCTGCATCGCTGAAGTGTATCAGAGGCATCAAACAGGGAAGAACAACCTTTTATTTGGTTTTAGAGGGTTTGGTTTGGGTTTTTTTCGGGGTGAGATTATTGTTCCATTCATCCATTAGTTTCTAAGAGCTTTCAGAGATGGAAGAACTTTGTTTCCTCTGCCTGAGGAGAGATTAGAGAGTTTCCTTCTTCCTCTGGGATTGCCAGTCATTGTTGCTGTTTACAATTACAAAAATTCATGTTCTTTGTAAAAACTGTGCATTTGGGGACTGCTGAGAATTGATTCAAAGGGGAGTAATAAATGTTAAACTTACTTCCTCTGAAGTTACTACCTCCTGGCTGGTTCTGATTCAGGTACTGTTAGCATCTTTGAAGAAATCCATTGTTTGCTGGAAAAAACAATCTCTGCTTTCTAATAAAGTAAACCTTTTTCCTTCAAAAGGCAGAGCAGGATTTTTTTTTGTTGTTGCTACATTTTAACTCATTTGTGAGTATGTATCAGGGATGATGGTTTGCAGAACCAGCAAGGGGAATATTCCAACCATATCACATAATGACCATGGTTGGAAGGGACCCCTGAATATCATCTGGTCCAACCCCCCTGCCACAGCAGGTCCACCTACAGCAGGTTGCACAGGATGGTGTCCAGGAGGGTTTTGAATGTCTCCAGAGTTGGAGACTCCACCACCTCTCTGGGCAGCCTGTTCCAGTATGCAAGAATTCAAATTAGACTTATCTAAGCAAGATGCATTATGAAAATTTTCTGATCACTTGTGAATTTGGTTGGGTTTTCTGTTCGTTTCTCTTTTTTTGCGTCCTAGATTTTTGTATTATGACTCTTATTGCAGAATAATTTGAAATAGTAGCAAAGGCCCTCATTCAGCAGGGTGCCAAAGTGGTTGCCTATAATTAAATAGGTAAATAGTTCTGTGCACTATAGTAGGATACTTGTTTGATTAGAATTAGGTGCATACCTAGATGTCTCACAGGGCTGAGACCAGAAGAAGCAAACTCAGCAGCTGGCCATGGGTGTGTGGGACATTTTGTAAAGGAAATGTTACTAGAGTATTAAATATAATAGCAATGCTTCTTGGAAGAAATAAAGCAATGTATTCTTTTCCCCGCTATTTTAAATGTTGACAGCATTGTCTCATTGTCTCCTTTCCAATTATTGGCATAACTGCTAGAGTTAATACAAAAATATTTCCAAAACAGCTATGAGTCTTTGGTTTTAAGGAACGGTTTTGCAAAGATGAAAACTCCTTGGTCTTCTCTAGTGAACAAAAGGCTCATGGGGGAGGGGGGTGGTGGGAAGCAAAATTCATAAACATGTTACGGTGGAGATTGTATTTCTGATTATTAAAAATTTTTTTAAAGGTTGGAAACCCAACTACTGCTTTTATTTTCTGATTATTTTTGGATTTCGTACAATTCAGTTATTGTATACTATTAGACTTCCAAACAGTAGCACAGCGCTACATTGCTTGGGCTTTTCAGGTTTTATTAATGCATCTATTTTTCTGGTAATTTAATTTCTAAAGTAATTTTTATAGATTCTAACCAAGTTTACAGCATCACTTTTGAAGACTTAAGATCACAACATGGATTTCCTTGGTCGTTTCACTTTCTCATGTCAATTTCGCAACATGAAATACAGTCTGTAATTGTGTTGTGTTAATGTGATTTCATGATGTGCCGTATTTTGAAATGGAGTCTTGGTTTTCTGAATGTTCCAGTGTTTCTTAAATCGGCTAAAATATTTTACTGAAGGCAGTATGTCTGCTTGAGGAGTTTGGAGTTCTTGGAGCCTAAGTGTACGAACACTGTGTGTATCTGAACTTCACCTACAGACAGTATTGTGTAGGGAAAAATGTATGAGGAGGTATTTCTTGAGAGCATGTGAACAGCAAATGCAGAAAGAATTCTAGTGACAGCAGACCTTTTTTTACTTATCAATTAAATGCTATAAATTTAGCCATCAGATTTATTTTGGTTGAGTGGAAAATGCATGCTTTTAACCCAAAAGAGGGAACCTTGATAATGACTGGAAAGTATAGCATACTTCTCAATGTATATTCTGTGAGTAAAAAATGGGAGAACTGAAGAAGTATATCATTAGGTTGAACTTGTACCCTTGTATGCCTCTACCAAGAGTTTTCTGATCCAGCCTGAGTAGAAGAGCTCGCTGCACTGTGCTGGTGACAACAGTCTCTCTTGCCTGTTTTTTTTCCTGTGTGCTTTTTCTTAATGACATCTTTAAAAAAAAAAAAAAATATGTTGTGCTCTGTTTATCAGGACAACAGCAGTTTCTGCTGCTTTAGAGCTTCCCTGGATTATTTTTTTTAATATCTCCGATTTTCATACCATTTGTAAGTACCATCGTTGATCCCCAGCCCTGCAAGCGTGCCATTTGAAAAGAGTTTTATAATGAGCTGCCTATTTTCTATTAATTCAATAATTTTAACTTCAGTAAACTTAGTTTATAAATCTGTTTCTGATATTATACCAAGTTTATGTGCTAGTGATCAGTAACGTATTTATTTCATAAGAATGTTGAAAACTTTAACTGATCAGACTGGCAAATACGGAGCAGATTCTATATTAATGTTGGTTACTATGCTTGACAGATGCCAGAAGAAAAACCTTGATGTAATCTGGTATAATCCTACTGCCCAATATCGAAGTAGGCTCTAATCAGAAACATTTATATTTCTTTTTTCTACCCTTTGTACGGCTGTTCAATTCCCTCACATGTAAAACAGATTAAGTTATTCACCGAGGGTGATCATGGGTCATCATACTTACTTCACTTAGTCCTAGCCTTTAAACTTAAAGGTACATGTTCAGTGTAAAGACTTGGTTTGGTTCTTGCATTTTTCATGTAAATTTTCATAGTAAAATGTGGCATATCTTGGGTTTATAACATCTATTTTCCATGGTATTTCAAGTTGCATTTTGAAAGAGGATTAAACAAAAATCTCTTCATTTTATACTAACTCCTTGTAGCTCACATAGTCTGTGTGACACAGCACTGCTAATGCAGAACATGAAGCTGACCTAGCTTTACTACACAAGCGAAGAACAGTATGTAAATAAGCAGCATGAACAGGTCTGAGAGGAAATATTATTTCATTTGAAACAATCAAAATTGCTTAATGCTGTCTGTAATGAAACCAGTTTTGAAGTGGAATAGTTTAATTGACTATAATATATTTTGTGTTATTCTGGCACTTAAATTAATCAGCTGGTTGTAACATTTCTCTTGCCTAAGTTCCTGCATCCTCCTCCTCCTGGCTCTGTTTTCTCCTTCCTTACCTTTCTCTGCTTTCTGTTTCTTTTCCTCCACTTCCCTTCGTATTTGTTTTAAATGAAATAGCAGCTTTGCTTTCCTTTGACCTTGTAATTTCAAACTCTCTAACTTGTTTTTATACTTTCCATTATCTTCATGTCTTTACTGCTCCTCCCCTGTGTCTGTGGCCTAAGCTTAAGCACGGAAGCAGGAGCCAGAAACTTGACAAACAAATTTCTGTGCAAACACTCCCTCTCTCTTTATGACAAGCCCCAACAGCCTCGCCAGAGACTAGGGGAATACTTTGTCACTGGTACTGCCATTTGCTTTCCCAGGAACAGGGTTAGCCTGGGGAATCTTGCTGAGAAGTTGGATAAAATTTTTCATTTTGAAGCTTTTCAAAAAGGAGCAATATTCTATTTTGGGGTGGGAGGGAAACAGAGGAAGGAGCTCTTTACTTGTTGCTATTTTGTGTTAAAATGCTAGCATCTGTATTTTCTGTTAAAATACTAATGTATTTTAACTGTCATTTGATACAGAAGGCAATTTTTAGGAAGCTTCATTGATTTCCTCACAAATTTAGGATGCATCTTGTTGCCACTGGGCTTTACAGTAATGTTTTCCTTTTGATTCGTTTAACAGATGTTTAGTGCACCCTTGCTCATGTCATTCAATGTACGCGCCAAAAGTTTGACTCTTAAAAAAAATTGTCTGACTTCTTGTAGATCAGGTTTTGATAGTACTGGCTGCACAGTGCACAAATGGCTTCACAAATGTGACGTTAGTATCTAGAGTAAGGGGTTGGTATTTCACTTTTAAGTCTGTTGTACTTGGTTGGATTTAAGGGGAAGGACTGACAAGTTGATTTGTCAAAGCTTCTGGGTGACCTGGGAAGTTAATAAACATGATGTGGATCCTAACATCACTGGAGGACGGGAATTGTCACACTCAGTTTTGTTAATGAGATTACAGCTTCGGTTGACAAACTGCTGAAATCCTTAGACTCTTCAAGGCATCTGACGTGGGGTTGATGCTCCTATTAAAATATTTGCAAGTGTAATGGGCAATGGGCTAAAAATCAACATATGAAGGCATATAAAAAGACAGGATGTGAAAAATTATTTTCTACTTGATGTGTTTGAAGAAAATAAGGAGGACATATTTTTGAATCAATTCGTTTAGTATCTTCACAAATAGTTTATATGACGACAAAACTGTAGCGTGTGAGGTTTGCAGATGACTACAGTGAGAAGCATGGGAATCACCGTGTAGATGACAACTTTAAAATCAGACTGAGTTGCCACAGTTGACAATCAGCTGAACACGACCTGCCAAAGGAAAGTGGTGACTCGGTGAGAAAATGTGTTTCTTGGTTGTATAAATAGCAAAGTACATGTATTCTGTGGATGAACTTGGGTTACTCGAGTACTCAGCCTAGTTGCAGTGTCCACAATTCATTATGAAACAGGTACTGACAAAGTAAAAAGGCCCCCGAGAAAAGCTCCAGAACAATTTGGTGTCTGGAAAAGCTCTCTCACAGAATAAAATTAAGTAGCTCAATAGTGTTTAGTTCATCTAAGGGAAGGTTTTGAAATGACAGGGTTACAGTTTGAGGAATGACTGCCTCTAGGTATATGAGTTTTAAGTGCTTCGTATCATATCACCTGTGACTTGAAAAGCATATTTGAAACTGAAGCCTTCGTAATCTGTCCCACAAAGATGTAGGTTGATACCACAGCTAAGAGATGAGGTTTGACAAATCAGACTCGTAAGCCTAATTTTAAGTAATGAATTTAGTAGTCTACATGGAAAAGTCTTATTTACTAATATGGTAGATGTACCGTTGCTTGATGGTTTTTAATCAAAACTTGTATCTTTCGGTCAGATGTTAGAGGCTTGACACAGGTCTCCCTTGGTGAAATTTCATAATCTAGATTATGCAGGAGGCCAGCTTCAGTAATCATAACGGTCTGTATGGCAAGTAGGGCAACTGGTGTATATATATAAAAAAATATTACTTAAAAGCTGTGAATTTTTAGCAGCTGCCTTTTTAATTTCCACTTGGAAGTGGGAACAGAGAAGAAACCGATACTAGCTAACCTATGGCTCTTTGCAGATGTATAATAAAAGTTTCATAACTAGCACTGGTCTGTGGATGTGGTTTGAGATTCCCTGTAATGTGCTGAGAAACTTCATGGAGATTTTGGTCTGGCACATCTATATTTGATAGTATTATTAGTCTTGTGGTTTTCCACTCGTTCACAGTCATCAGGGAGGCTCTCGCACCGATGGATTTTGAAGTACTAGGTCATGAGATCCTTGTTGGCAATCTTTCTGTTCCTCCGTTGAAATATCCTTCTGGAAGGTCACCACCGAATGTGCCACTGTGTTAGCGCTAAGTAAAACTGGAAAGAAGTCACGACATGAAAACCAAATGAGGTATTACTTCCCAAGGAGGAGCATTAGTTTTGTTCAGAGAGAGCAAAAGGTAGAGGTCAGGAACTGGCATTACACCCCAGAATGCTGAAATAAACCAGCAAGAAAGGAAACCTAAAAATGACATTAGCCTAGGTAAGAACTCCAGCAGAGAGTGAATTGTATCAACAATCCCAAAAACCCATGTTGTCTTGAGGAAGACTGTTTAGAAAATATCGGGAAGGAGATGTCACAAGTGATGTCGTGAAACCGAGATAGATGGATGGATGTATAGGTCAGGCTTAGTTTATTGGCATTATGTCACTAAAGCCAGATGTAGAAGCTTTTTGTCTCTTGGCATCCTGGAGCATGTTTGAGGTTAGACATTGCTTATTGTCTTACCATTAAAGGTCATCGCATTAAATGGCTAAATGGTTTCTGAGTTAATCTGAATAGAAGACCAGTTAAAAACAAACAAGGCTGGCCTAATGCGGTAGCAAAGAGGGTTTGGCTGTGCAGGGAGTCATCTGTCCCTGAAGAGAGAGAGAGAGAGAGACATGGCAAAAGGATGAAGCGCTCTATCTGGTAACAGCTGGACTGCATGAGGAGTAAATGCTGCAGCGGCTCTGTTTGAAGAGACTTTGCTTCTAAGCGGTGGGAGAAGGAGGGAGAGTCGACATCCAGAAGTGCTGTCTGAGTTGAGCTTTAGCCAGCTGTCCCTGTTTCCTTAAGAGACTGCCCTATTAATTTCCCCTTTTCCCAAACAGTGGTCAGCAGCCCCTACCTTCTCCTTGTGAAAGGAACCCAGAATGTCACAGCCGTTACTTGCAGTTTGGTGAGCTCTGCATCTGGTCAGTCTCATCAAAGCTTGCACGCTTGTGCTCTATGGTGCTTGCATGCTGCCTGTAGCTTATTTATTTTTTTTATCTAACATAACACATTCACAATCTGCTGCGTGCATAACATGGGTGGGGTAGATTAATAAAGGAAGAAGGGGATGGGCTTTTAATTTGCAAGTTCCGAGGGATTGTTATGAAGGATGAGGATGGAGGAAGCAGACTTCTCGCACCATACGGAGATGCCGTGAGGGCCTTTTGAAGATGTGATTGTTTATAATTGTTTTGTTCTGTTCTTAAAGGCAGTTGGAAAAGATCATGCAAACCATGTGCTTAAATTTGCTCCATTAAATTGATTTTATTAACTAACCTGAGTATGAGTACTTCTGCTTATATGTGTCTCCTTTTTGTGTGAGCAGCAATGCACAGTACGAACATTTGTCTCCCGCATAAGAATCTCTAACCTCTCCTGCATAAGTGTAATGATTAAAAACTTGGACCACAAATCTGCTTCTGATTCAGAGACCACCTGTCCAAGTATTACAGAAAGGTCAAAACATTTGCAGCAGCAGAGAAAGAGAAAGTGTTAGAAAATCACACAAAGGAAGGTTTGTGCAGAAGATACAGAATGGGATCTTTTGCAACTTGAGTTTAATCTTGATTATTTAAAGAATAGGAGTGATGCTAATCAGGTTAGGCATGCTGACAAGACAGTAGGGAAGAGCAGCAAGACAGTCAGGGAGAAGAAATCCTTCCATCTTTGCTGAAGATTAACCCATCCACATCGGATGCATCAATATGTAAGAGAAAAAGGAGTGTTTGGCAGAAATAGCAGCAGAAAGACAACAGATTACATATTTGAAAAGCATTTGAGAGGCTTGGTTTCTAGTCTTAATTTTATCTTTATTACTCAGAGCATTACTTACTATTTCCATGTTTGGTTTTTTTAATCTATAAAATGCAAGCAGTATCTACTGAAATATGTAAACTAGTGGTTGTGGCAATTTGTAAATAACTGCCTGTATCACTAAGAAGTCCATGGAACCCATTTGGCAGGGCAGAGATATTTTCTATATTCGTAGGATTATGCTTCGGTCATTCACTTAAAAGTAAGTACAAAGCAGATTCAAAACCTGAGTTAGTGGTGTCCTGTTGCTGGGTATATAATGCAACAACCAAAGCATGGAGCTGAAGACTCATGAGATTCATCTTCCTACTCTAGCAAGTGCAAGTGCTGCAATGCCCTCTGAGAACCGGCTGATCTAGCAAAGCCGTGTGGGTGGTTGAGCACAAGCCTAACTTTAAGTGTTTAGGCTGTACAAGGTAATCTTGATTTTTTGGGAGAAACAAAATAATTTTATCCTAAACAACGCAAGAGGCCTGTTTCCAGCAAAGTGAGCTTTTGTGCTGTAAACTTGATTTGTTCAGCACAAGTCATTTGGTTTCAGTCAAAGATCCATTTAAAACTGGGTCCTGGCTAAGGGTAGAAGAGACGCGCAAAAAATAGCTTCAGTGGAGAGAGGAGCTGCAGTGGTGTGCGCTGGCTTGTTCCTGCCTGTTGGGTGACATTCATTGCCCCTTCATTTGTGCTGGTACAAATCACTGCACTGTAAACTGGATCGTGGCCTGAATTTTGCCTGCTGGAAACTTCTGCTCCCCCTTTGATTTTATCCAAGATAGTGGCCCTACTGACAGCCCTGCTAGACTGAGTTAAGGGTGGGAAGAGATAGCTGAGGTTGAGGAGGAAGGCGTGGAAAATTCTAAAGCTGGTTCTGCTGACAAAGTCAGCGTGTTGAGGAACTACACCCTAAAGCAAAAGGTTCAGGAATGTAGAAACGCTAGAATATAAACCATGAAAGGGTGTGGGGAATTGCTTCCAGGTTTAGGTTTATTTTATGCTAGAAAGTAAAGTTTTGATTTTTTTTTTTTTTACTTGTTGATTTTTAAGATGCTTATCTGCTGAATTGCATTCTTTCAGGTTTGGTATGAACGCTATGGAATTTCATGGCGATCTGTCCAAGCCTGGCTAGCTAGAAGAAAGTAATACAGGCATGTATTTCAAATACAAACAAGGAGGAGGAAAGTGAAAGAAGTTTGGGGAAAAGACATGACGTTGAAGGGGTATGAGCAAAGGGATATGAAGAATATGAGCAAAACAAAGGGACAAAAGAATAGGACACTGGTGATCTGTGCTGGCAATACTTAATTAAAACAAGGATCTCATTTGTGGCCTGCAGACCGGTTCCATAAAGAGTGATATCCTGAAGCCGGGAAGAACGTCTGGTGGAGATCAACCTCATTATTCTGCTTTTAAGTATAGGGAATTCCTGTTTGTGTCAAGTTTATCAGCATCAGAAAAAGCTATGCTGATTCAAGACAAAAAACCAAAAAACTAGTAGGGAGAAAATAGGTTACGTACTGAGAAGCTCCTTTATTGGTGTGCCAGTTTGCCCAGAAGTGATTGTGACATCTCCTTCGTGAAACACATTAACAGTAGAAGAAATTAATAGGATAGAATATTAATTCATGTGCTCTGACTTACAGGGAGGCAAAGAATAGGCAAGACTTTCTGTCTGATCTCTCCCTGAAAAAGCATCTTTGTGTTTATGAATGCATTATGAAAGATTACCTGAGGTGATCTGAAAGTACATGGTTTTCAACTTGAGGAGGATCTATAAAAGGGAGGGGGGAACCTTTCTTTTGATGTATCTTAAATGATCTGAAAGATTGTGAAGAACTCAGTTGCAGTAGAGCTCTATTCTAATTTTTGTTGAGGGAATGTTATCTCAGCAGCTGAGAGGGAAACTAATGTTTAGTCAGACTGGCTTTTGTATTTTATGTGTATATCAATGTATCTTTAAGTCCAATGCCTAATCCACAATAGGAATAAAACCTTTCTTTCCAGAAATCTCACTGAGACATGCTTACCTGTGGTTAACAGTCAGTAGCAGTAGGAGTACCAGTATGTCTAAATCCTTTCTCCAAATCCTGGCAGAATTTCACAAAAATTCAAATAATTATTTTGTATTTTTATTTAAACAGCTTTCAATTCATCTGTTCATACAAATTCGGAAATAAGGGTGTGTGCATATGTCAATAGCAAAGCTGAATTTCTAAAATTGATGAAGAATGGGTTTTGAAGTGATTATAACTTCATTGCAATACTGAGCGTTTCTCACATGATATATTGGTACAAAGTTATTTTTCTTCAGCTTATGATATGCAATGCAGGAAGTGATGTCTGTCATTAACACCCTGTAATGTTTTCCTCAGTACGTTTTTGCTTTTAAGTTGCATGTAGCATGAAGGTTTTGATTAAAATGTTCTCTACTGGATTGTGCTTAAGGATTGTTTTAAGAATCAGGGTGGGGGGGTGTGGTTCCCTTCGTTCCAAAGATGGACTTTGAAGAAAACTTTTAACAAGGTAAATTGGCAATAAGGACATACGTGATTTTGGACTTCTGACTTTTAAAATGGAACGGCGGGTGTTGCCTTGGTAATAACAACATGCCTGTTGTCCCCTTTCCAAAATTTATTCTTAATTTGCCTGCAAACTCCCATTAGGTATGCTCAGTGAAGATCTGTTAAATGTGGTGGCTGTGACTTGTGATGAGCCCCTCTGCCCCGAGTATGTTCCCCTTGATCAAAGTCCTCAGTGTGAGGACTGGGGGTACCTTCTAACTGCCAGGTGTACCAGATCGTGCTATGGCAATGAATGCTGCTGTAGTAGATGACTGATCAACTATAGCATCATTTTTCCAGCAGAAAATAATTCATACGCATAGGAAGCTTGTGGGTTTTTTTCAGCTGCAAGAGGTGAAGTGCTGTGTGCCATTTCTGAATGCTTGAGTTTGAAAACCTCGGTATGAGGTGAAACAGACATTTTGCTTTCATCTTCAACTTTTTTGGGCATGGCTTTTTCAGATGCAATATGTGCAGAATATGGGCTATGGTTTGGAAAATACGTTCTTCTGTCCTTTTAAGTTAATGCTGTTGTGTTTAACATGAATGATACTGTGCTGGCTCTCAGGTAGCCTTCAATAATGTAAGTTCTCAATGTTCCAAAATATCTTTTTTTTTCAGTTCTGAAAACAAAGGGAGTGAAGCCATAAATGTCACGAGCAACCAAAAGGAAAGCACAACTCTGCCTGCACTTTTGAAGGTATGATTTGTATTTACGGATATTTAATTGAGCTGAAGCCTGCCACCTCTGCTTGTGACTATTTGCTAGTGTTTTGATGTTGGATGTATTCCTGCACTGTGATGTAGCGCCTGGTTGCCATATTCTGGGTTAGGGTCCATTATGACACGGTACTAATACATGTGCAGAAGACAGGAAAAACTGTCAGTGCTTCACATTCTTAAAACAAAAGTCATGTCTTAGCTTAGGTTGAAGAGTCTTTACTTACATTAAAGGAGTGGAAGTCTAGTGCTAATTCTGCAAGCAGTTAGCCAGTGAAGAAGGAAGCTAGTATTTTTATCAAACAATGATTTCAGGCATTCCTCTAAAGCACCATTTCTATATAATTTATGAATATCTAACCAGCAAACGTTTGCCTGCCTGAAGGTCCGCTGGTTGCCAACTAAAGCACTGTAAGATCTTTCTGCTGAAATTTGTCTGCACGTTGGCTGTTCTTCACCAGCGTTATCCGTATTAATCATGCTTGTCTTGTCCTGTAACATTTTACTGGAGAAAAAAAAAAAAAAGCCTTGATCACAGAGAAGCATGTCTTTCTCCTATGTCACTTTACACAAAGTGGTAGTTACCTATAAAGTTGTGTTTAGATTTAATCAAGTATCATACATAATTTTTTACAGGACAGGGCCTGGTGATAACAGCCATCTTTGCTGCTGTCACATCACGCCCTGCACAGGGACATTTTAGTGATTCATTCACTAAGCACTTTTGCTTGGTTTTTTGTTCATTTTCCTGCTCGTTTTAGTTTAATGCAGATAATACTGTGCTACTTCCCCAAAAGGGCATTCACTAGTCTGTCAGATGTATTTGGGGATGCAGCAGGCTTTTTAGCCTGCTAAATCTGAGATTTTTAGCCTGTGTTGCATTTATCGAGCGTTAGTGGTGTATGGAGAAGGAAGTGGTCTTCTTCCCCTGTGGTCTATAGTCTTTATGTAGTTGCACCTTCGTTACTTAGAGACTGTTTGTTTGGCCGTTGCCAAAGGTCAAGAGATGTTGCAGTTGCCTCTACAAAGACCCAGTTCAGTCCAACAGGGTTGTTAGCTCAAGAGCAATTCCATGTTGGATGTAGTTTATCCACATCAAGGTGGGGAAAAAATGTGGTGACTTTTTTTCAGAAGCCCTGTGGATTCAAGCCTGCTCTGTCAATTCTGAGCTCCTGGAAGATGCCACTCAATGGCATACTGTTACCATAAATTGTGGACTGTTGATTTCATGCCTTGAAATACAGGCAGAAAGGATTCTGATAAACCAGAGGAGATTCTGCTATAATAAAAGCAATTGTTCTGCACTTAAAAAACCCCCTTATTTTTCTATGTTAGATCAGTGAAAAATTTAAAACAGATTTTCCTTTTGAAGAAGGTTTTGACTGAGGAAGGGGAATCATTTAGCATATGTGTACAGGACTTCAACACCAGGAATTGGTTAAAAGGGAGTATGAAGAGGGCTAGGTCTCAAGGAACAAGCAGGATGTGTAGGTTGGGCAAAGGGAGCGTAGCAGGTTTAAGTTACCTAAGAGTGTTTCTTTCTTGCCAAAAGCTGTATGTCATTTATTTTTTAATTTTAAAAAAGCACAAATTCAGAATCATTCCTGCTGAATGTAAATTTGTTGCAGTAAAGTCTGCTACTCAGAACTTGTGTTTTTGTAACACAGTACTAAAAGCTGGTGCCAATATTAATGCTGTAGAGTTTTGTTCCAAATATCTGATCTGTTTTCTTTGTCTCCCATAACTTTTTATTTAATTATATTGTCTTTGACCGATGTTTAGAAGTCTAAAGTGTTACAGTGTGCATTACATTATCTTTGAAATAATACCTAATGTTTGTATAGGCTTTATAAGAAAGGTGCGGTTTTCATACTACTAGAATGTGCTGGCTGTTCAACTGTACTGAGTTTCCTGTCTAACTTACTTCCCTCTTTCTTAAGCTAATCAAAAGTCTTCTGATACATTTGAGCAGTTTCATATGCATAGTAATGAGTACTTTTAGCACTGTAATTTTATACCTTGTGTGCACTGAAATTACAACTAGATAGTAAAAACTGATTCAGAGGAGGTGGAGGAAGTATGTATTTTCACTGCTGCCCCTTCTCTCTCTTTTTTTTTTTCTTGTGTGTGAAGAAAATATTTTTCTTTTTTTTTTTTTCTCCTACCACTGCTCTCTTCAACACACTTACATTTTGGTAACACCACACTGTCCAGTGCCTGACATTGGCCAAAGTAAGTCACCTTTGCCAAGATGACTAGAACACAGCTGAACAGTCGGAGAGAACTGAGACTATCTCATTTGAAAGAGATAGTGTATTACATTGAAAGATGTTCCAGTTTTATTCATTGAGTCATCAAGGTTACTATGGTCTGGGGGGGAGGGGGGGGAAGTTTTGTGGTTACAGAAAGTGTACTTTGTGAGGAATGTCTAAATCTGTATACCTACACGGATCAGGTTTGGGGCAAGTTTCCATACGTGTCCGTGTCCCTGAACTGTGCTTCTACTTAGTCATTTCAGGTGGGCAGTGACTAAAAGTTGAAACCATGTTGTGTCTGTCTGTCACCAAGTTAATGAGCTATCATGTTTCTGATAGACTTACATGCTGTGATTTTGTATATTCATTGGCTGTCTCAGCAGGAGGCCAGGGGCTAAATAGCGGGGGAACTGTAAGTCTCTGATTTAGCAGCAAAGGTTGGACACCTAAATTATAGCTGACTGGGTGAGTGGAGCTGGGAAATGTGCTAAGCGACCGTAGCTTTGACTCTTCTGAGCACTTCAGTTACCAGTTCTGTACTTTACCCCTGCTATTCTTTTCCCTGCGATGAAACGTTTAGCTCACAGATGGAGGAAAAGGTATTTTAATACACACCTTAGGAAAATATGAAACCTAATCTTTCTGTGCCAAGGTGACTATCAATCATCATTTGATCACTTTTGAGAAAATATTACTGAAATATAGCTGCCATGTCTATTAATTCATTGCCAGAAAGTACAGCAGCACCCACCGCTATTTATTTACAGATTTTGGGTTGGTTCTGTTTCTTTGAATCGGAGCTCTAAACAGCACTCTTTCTGAGTAAATGCTCCATTTCAGGGATCTGATTGTTGAACAGATGATTGTGTGGATGCAAACAGTTCTTGAACTTCATGTTTAGCATTCTAAGTATCTGCATTACATAGTGTCCAGTACATGTTAGTATATCATTAACCTCACTTTTAGCACTACATGGACTTTGTTTTTGAAAGGAATATTGCAACAGTGCTTCCTGCAGAAGTATGTTTCACAGACTTTTGCTTTTGGTAATGCCCTTAAAACAGAGGTTTACAATTGGGACACAGGTATTAATTGGATTGTGTGGAGCAACTACCAAATAAGCTAACACCGCTACTGTAGTGAGCCACGTGCTGGAGAATGTGATGTTAGTACAGTTTTGAAGAAATTGCACTACAGATTTGTTGGACTTGCTTGTCCCGCCAGTCTAACCTGGCTCCTACCCATATTACAAAACTGTAGTAGTAGCAGCAGTGGCAGGTGCTTGGAGTAATTTCAGTAGTAGTGCACGGCTTAGGTCCCAGGCTTGCCCTGTGTGAGGTTCTCGTCCAGCTGAAGGCTTTGCTGTGACAGTGTAGGCAAATTCATTTGCCTGCCAGTCTTCCCCAGATACCCTTCTTGTAGCAGTGCATGGAGGAAACAGCATGCTATCATAGAAGAGCAGAATTATATCATAGAAAAGTATGGATTTCAAGGGACCTTAAAGATCACCTAGTTCCAACGTCCCTGCCATGGGGAGGGACACCTCCCACTAGACCAGGTTACTCAAAAGCCCCATCCAGGCTGGCCTCGAACGCCTCCAGGGATGGGGCATCCACAGCTTCTCTGGGCAGCCTGCGCCAGTGTTTCACCACCCTCAAAGTAAAGAATTTCTTTGAAATATCTAATCTAAATATACCCTCTTTCAGTTTAAAACTGTTAGCCCTTGTCCTGTTGCTACGCTCCCTGATAAAAGAGTCCCTCCCAATCTTTCTTGTAGGTCCCCTTTAGGTACTGGAAGGCCACTGTAAGGTCTCCCCAGAGCCTTCTCCTTTCCAGGCTGAACAACCCCAACTCTCTCACTCTGTCTTTATAGGAGAGGTGCTCCAGCCCTCTGATCATTTTTGTGGCCCTTGCTCCAACAGGTCCATGTCTGTCTTATGTTGGGAATTCCAG
>VZSF01007799.1:124041-332311 GCA_013398295.1 Chionis minor | reverse complement strand
CCCCCCCCCCCCTTTTCCTCTCCCCCTTGGGCATGACACCAGGTGACCTTGACTGTGTTGGCTTTGAGGCCAGCCCAGACCTGAAAACAATTTCGCCTGGCTCACATGGCACGAAGCTGAAGCTACTGAGCCCTGCGTACCTGAGTCAGCTCCAGGCAGAGTAGGATCAAATGTCTTAGTGCTGTGCTCCCAAAGCAGGAAGCATGGCGTCGAAGCACGTAAAATGGCTCTGTAGAGAGCCGGGCTGAGTGCTGTGTGCCTCGTTAGCCTGTGTCACTACCGGCTCTGTCAACGTGGCTTAGTGCTATGCAAAGCTATTCAGATGTTCTGCGCCGCGATGTTCAACGTGACAGGTTCCACCACAGCTTATTAACACTAGGAAAATCCAGCCTGTGTTTCTGTACAGATACCAGCGACTGCAGTTGAGCTGAGGCGTGGATTTAATTTCCTGACAGATGAGGAAGGCTAGACACCGCACACAAAAGAGGGGTTGTCGCAAGTCACCCCTCCCCACCCACCAGTGAAGGTGTACACACGTGTAGGCATGCTGCAAGAGTTTTTAGGTTTCTTCTGTCTTAAATATTTCTGCTGTGAACAGTCTCAAGCTCTAATGTGGGGATTCAGGGAGTGTTTTGAAAGCAGAGATAGAAAGGACTTGTAGAATTGTGTTTTCCAGCATACTGCCAGCTCTGTTACCAGCTCTGTATGGGACACATTTGGAGTGTCAAATACAGGGCTTGCTCCTGAGGACAGACACAGTTTGCGCTGTGTGCTGGTTTGGTGGACATTTGCACTTGCTTCTTTTCTGCATGGTCAAATGAGAGAATCCATGGAGCTGGGGTTTGCCTGTGGCTGTCATGATTAGGGAGAGAGTGAAGCTTCCAAGGCTCTTTCAGTGGAGCAGAGTATGTTGTCTTTGGAGCTTTCCCACTAATGTTTTCAAGTCTAAAATTATTTGCCTTGGTCTGAAAGTCCCGTTTTCAAGTATTTCTCCTATTGCTTATTGTAAGAGAAGCTGTAGGAAAAATTTAGGGAGGCAAAAATGATGGCTGAATTGGAAACGTGTTTTAAATGTAATTACAGTTGTGGATGAGTTTTAGGATTTTAAATTTAGTCAAAGAAACTATGTGCAGATTTGATCTAAGTGGCTTTTCAGTAACTCTCAGAGTCCTTTCTTTAGAACTTTTAGGCTGGTTTTTATTTCCACTAAAACTGTACTAGGATTTTTTTTTCCCTCAGAACTAATCTGAAGCTGCAGTTGTTCATAATGATTTTACTAAAGGCTTGATAGCCTTGTCTCTTGTTTGCAAGATTTACTTATTTTCAACCTGTTACAATGTTGTTGAATGTTTCAAAAACACTGAAATTGAATTGAGTTAACGCTTTTTGTTAAAAGTTAAAGGAATAAAGTGAATGGAATGTTGTTTTCCATTTTCCCAAGCAGTGACTGAACTGTGTGCTTAAAATGGCTAAGTGGTTAAAAAGTTGGAGGTTTTGAAACAGAGATTCAAAAACTACAAACCCCTTGTGCTGGAAAGGTGACCTTGCCCAGTCTTTTCCTGTCCATGATAATCGCCTTGTCGCTGGGAAGGGATGAGGAAGGAGAACTCGAAGTAAAAGACTATAGTCATAGTAAGGCTTGGAGTAGTCATTTGTGAAGCTGTTGGAAGATGAATGCTAAATCCCCAACCCTTCTCTTTCCCACGTAAGCGTCTTTGCACTCTCAGTCATCCTCGTAGAGGAAAGGATGGTGCTCAGGAGCAGCAGGTTCTTCCCCTCTTCAGTGGAAACTGCTGAAGGCCATGTCAGATTGCCAGGCTTCCAGCTGGGCACTTCAATGCCAAAATATCCTGTGAAGATCCACATAAAGGACCCAAGTCCCTTCACTGCTTTATAAAACTCTGTCTTTCAGGCTACAACTCTTTTGCACAGTATTTTATGTTGTGAAGTGTCACTGAGCTGTGACAGCCTGCCTTCTAACTCCTGTGCTGTCTCTTAGGATTTCATCGAGTCATCAGTGGCACTTTTTCAGTCTGATGATGAAGATGGGAAAGCATTAGACATCATCAATGAAGAAATCCCTGATTTGGAGCAGGCTGGATTTGGCCCCGAGACGAGGTCAATTCTTGTGAGAAGTGGAGTGTAAGTCTACAGAACTATATGGATGGAAGTATTTTATTGCACAGTTGGGTTCATCTTTTGACAGAATATATTTCACACGGTACAGGTGTTAAACAACTGAGGGAGAACAATGTTTCTTTCAGTTTCCTTGGCAAATGGAAGGGTGAAAAAAAAATCACGGTTTTCTGTAAATCTTATGCCTACACCTTAATTTGGATCTGGGCATTCTTGTAACTAGAGAAATCTTGTGATGGTCCCCCAGACATCACAGAAAGCTGTCGTTCCATGATACAGGAGCTTTGGTAGTAAGCTCCTACCATGGAAGCATGGAAGAGGGATTTTAGGTATGTTAGGAACTGGAGATACCTTCTGGGACAGCTGGAGCCGGTACAGAAAGGATGAGCTCTGCCCTATTCGTAATAAAGTCAGGTTGCTGGCGCTAAAAATTAAAATACTTTTTAGTGAACAATTTAAACTAAAAGCAGGGGGTTAACCGAAAAGGTATGGAAGAGTACCTGGTTCAAGCTGATACAGCCTACAGGGTGGACTTGGCTAACATTTGGTGTGTATATGTGAAGTCCAGGAGGAAAGTAAACAGCACTATTGCAATAAATAAGGAAGGTAAATTAGACAACCTACAATGTCTGTTGGCAGACATATGCAGTATTAACTGATGGAGAAAGGACAAAACTTAAAAGTGCTAGAAGCCTTAAAAATAGTATGTGGGAACTAGAATGCTTGGCCTGAAATAACAGCTCTGATACAGCAGATGTCGCAGAGATTCACAGGAAGGATAAGCAGAGGAGATACCAACTCTATAGGAATGATAGAGTAGGCTATTACAGGCAAGGGAGTGGTACTGTACATGAAGAATGATATCAAGTGCTAAAACATAAAATATATCATAGGAAATGAGTGCTATGGAATCGTGTGGGTGGAAATTCCAGACTTTAATAGTAATTTTGAAAGTGGAGTATTAGCATTGTCATACCTACCTAATGGTGATGGTGATAGGGGTCAGCAACAGTTAAATGAGACTTCAAAAAAGCTTCAAACTTAGGACATAGTGGGGGATTTGAACTGCTCACATAGAGACTGGACGTTAGTGTCGCATGAGGATGAGATATGAGGATGAAAGGCTGGGACTCAGTTTGGAGAAGAGATGGCTGAGGAGGGATACGAATTAGACCTGCAAAATCTTGAAGGTGGTAGACAAGCTTAATGCAGCAGCATTCAGACTCCTGCATGAGAACAATTGGGGGATGCTTTACAGAACTAGCTGAAGATTGCTTTAAAACAGATTTAGAGGTGGGGAGCAAAAAGCCGTTCTTACACCGGAGACAGTGACTTTCTGGAACTTGCTGCTGAAGGAGGCTGTGGTAGCGGATAGCACCAGGAGGTTTAAAAAAGCCTTAGACAAATTAATGGCAAACAGATTTCATAAATGGGTGCTAGAAGGACTAGGAAGGAGATGCCCTCTAATATTCCTAATTTAACAGTCTTGGGTGCTGGGTGACTAAGGAATGCACCACCAAAAATGGCGTAAGTTAATGGCATCTCTGTAACTAGCCTCCACCTACTTCTGCCACTGCCAAAAAGCGTGTGCAGGGCTAGAGGCACCCTTGGTCCCACATAGCTGGGGGTTTGTTTCTTCTTAAATTGCAACAGGGAAAGCAGGGGGAAGCTTGAACTTGCAATGGAAGCCAACCATTGCAAGCTTTTGCTTGATCTCTTCTTACCAAGGCTTCCTCATTTACTTCTCTTCCTTCTGATACCACTTAAATTGGAAAAGTTGGAAGAAAGACCTTTCTGATGGACGGGGGATGCTGAACAGGTAGAGGTTCCACTGAGAGTCTTTCCTCTGGGCTTCAAAGCAAGGCATCGTCTCATACTGAATGTATATTTGATAGAAAGGCAGAGACCCAAACTTGTATGTTTGTCAAAGTAGCCTTTGCAAAGTAAAGGCAGAAAATCAAGCGTGTGACAACTATATGCCTCATTGGGTTTAATGTTACACTGTCTGTCAGATGGACTTACCAAGAAAACTCCAAAGAAAATTGTGCCATTTAACTTGTTAGTATTCTCATCAAACTGCACCAAAAAATGTGATGTTTTCCACTCAATTTTTGTGTCATTCTCCAGGTGGGTTGCATATCAGCAGAAATATTTCTGTGGAGAACAATATGTATTGGAGAAAGGAAAATATAAATGTTTCTTTGACTGGGGAGGATCTAGTAAAATCATCATGTCGATTCGACCTATTAAGTTGGTGAGTTACCAGAACTTGTTAAGGGGAAAACTTAAAAGAAATGAGAGCATACAGTAATGTTATAATGCAGGCTGTGCTGTTTAATCAATTTGTCTGTTTACTTGGAAACAATTCAAAGACCCTTATGAATGACATAATGAGTCTGTTCAGAATGGAGACTGAAATGGACGCTCTGGATCTTTCAGTTGGTTGAGAAGATTGTCAGGGAAACCTCATAAGAGGAACTTCCCTTTGGCAGACTGCATTCGTAGATGGAGTAACCAGGCCTGGAAAGATTAATTTGCCTTAAAACACAGTAATTTATAATGCCTGATTCACAGTGGATATAAAAATACCTCAGAATTTATCTGGCCTTTATTGGTTTTGTATAATAGAGGTCTGATTATTTTCTTATTTTTATGTTAAAATATTTGTAATACATATCGTGAATAAAGGCAGGAAGTATTTTTAATCCATCTTTAAATCCACGGTAGTGCAACTTGCCTAAATAGATTAGTGCCACAACTGTCAAAACTCTAATGCAAAACAAAGACAATCCTCGGTAATAAATACGTAATAAATTATACTACTGCACTGAAAATAGGAAAGGAACATTAACCTTATTTTGAAGAGCATGTTTTGAAAGAGGTGTCACAGTGTTCTCTTGGTTTTGATTCTGTCTTTTTTTCAAGAAATAGACTCAGAAATACAGAGATATTTACATGGGCTCTGACCCACATTAGATGAAGTAATAAATGCTGATGCAAGTGGAAAGGCGCTGAACAGTCAGGCAGGTAGTTGTGAGCTTACAGGCAGCTGATGGCAGAGGCTGGGAAAGAGAATTGTGCCGAGAGCCTGGGAAGTGTGTTTTTCTCTGCTCTTGAGTTCATAATTAACAAATTCTCGGAACTTGACATGTCTTCTAGGAAATTAATTGTACTTAATTTTATTTATTTATGTGCATGTATTTATTATTGCAGGAACCACTTGGAACGAATGAGCCGCCACACTTGGTATGTTGACATTATGTAACGGTCTCTAGTACTAAACTACATTTAATAATTAAATACAGGTAATCTTGAATGTCGTGCTTTGTTACTTCAGATAATACCTCAGTATTACCATCTCCATACAGCAAACCATTGATGGAGGAAATCAGTAGATGTATAAAGGCTTAGTTTGCTAATGTTCTGCTCTTTGCTTTATTCCTCATCATACCCTTGAGTATTCTGTCCTCAAAAACGCAAGCAGTTCAGTAGGTTTTGAGTGACTTTGGGTCTCTGTAACTAGCTGTTCTGCTTTTCTTTCCTTCCTGTTTTTGGAAACTCGCTATCACATGCATTCATCCTTCCCTTTGTGGCATGTTTTCTTTCCATTATTTTGCATTGTATCTGGTTTGTCGCTCTCTTTTTCACATATGAGGTGAAGAATAAAGTATAAACTGCAGAAAATTGAACTGCACTCTTCAAGCCTACAGATGCATCAACAGGGGAAGCTGGGTTTTTAGTTTCATCTTTGTAGTCTGCTTTTCATAGTCTCCCAAGCATGTATAGCTGCTCCTTAAGGAGTATTCACCACTTGCTCCACGCTTCCCTTTTCCTCACAGTAACTTACGACCTTAAGTGAACACATCCTGATTATAATAAATCTATGATGAATCTCTTCTGTGATACATTCTGATGATGTCCTCAAAAGTTGTGTCTAACTTGGTGACAACTTAGAAAGAGAAAGCGGTCCCTATAATTCACTTTTAGTCTCAAGAATCAGTTAGTTTAGGGTTTTACACTTTTGGTCCTTATCTTACAAGGTTATGTTCCGTTAACGTACCTTTGTGATATCTTTCTAAAACAAAAACCTTGTCTAAGTGTTTGTGCACATCACCAAGCAAGGTCTGTGTCTCCCACGACATTCTGTCCTAACAGGGCTCTCCTCCCTTCCTCCATCAGTTGTTGGATTACTCTTTTTCTGTCCTGGAGTGTGCTGCTAGCGTGGGTGATGATCCAAGTGGTTATATTGCTCTATGACATGCTTTTAATTAAGCAAATTTAGAAAACTTTATTCCAAGAAACATGATGGTTTTTTCAGACAAAAGAGATTTTAGAGCTCAATGGCTTTGTTTCAGAAAACTTAAGTATTTTGTCATCTGGACGCAATTTTGTTTTTTCTTGCTTGGATGGGTGTAGGAGCCGTAAGCGTGTGGAATATACATCCATTGTGTTACTTAGCAGGTTGACCACACCCTTCTTTTTCTCCAAGTATTCTAGTTCTACAATTTTAAGATTAACCCAGGACTACAGGAAATGTTTCCTGTCTGAAGACATAATTGGTATATTATTTTAGTCTTAAACACCAATTTCCTGCCAGACATACTCACATGGCAGTTTGCAGCCAAATCCAAAGGCTTGTAAGTAAGTATGTTCACAGTAAGGCCTTGCTAAATCTTACCAGAGAAAATAGCCAACTTGGAGGAAACCAGTGGGATCCAAATGGTTGAAGATAGTTTTCTCTCCGTCTTTCAACTCTTCTGGTTTTTCCAGGGTCTCCCAAGAACTGGTCTTTGAGTGCTTTAATCAAGTTTTCCAGACCTTTAAGATCAATTCAAACCTTTGAAGTTTCAATAAATTGTGCTTTACTGTCTTTTTATTTCCAGTAATGTGGGGAAAAAAAAACCAAACCACACCAAACCTCTGTGTGTCACCTTTAAATACTGACATGTACTGGACTGTGTTTTGCCTTTCATGTTCTCTAATATCAGTCTTAACACTGTTTGTAAAAAATGCTATCCTGGTTTATCACAATCCTGGTTTTCATAGGATTCTGCCCTAAAGCTAGGGAAGGAAGAACATGGTTCATATTGTTAAAGCTCTTTCAGGAGGGGAAATATTTTTAGCAAGTTTTTAGGGGAAAACATTTAATCACTTACCCGATGTAAAGGATGGTCTTTTGGATAACTCTGAAGAATTTCCCATTCAGAGTAAAATAAAAGTTTCCCTGTATGGAACAGTCTCTTAGTTTGGAACTTTAAAGCATGGTGTGTATGAGCTGGCAAATCCTTAAGCATCCTAATATTTGACCCTTGTATAAGCCATATACCGGTCTATTTTGAATAATTACAGATTCTCCCACCTTTTATTTTTAAAATAAAAAAGTTTATTTTAATAAACATATGTTTGAGCTAAGGGAGCTGTTTTCACTGTCTACAAGACCGTCGTGTCTTTTTGTCATTTCTGCTTTTAGTTGCTTGTCAGAAATTGAAAAGCAACTAAATTTTCTTAAATCTCTCAGTAACTCCCCAGACCTTTTCCCCCTGCCAGGCTCACTAATAATAAAGTACATATAATGTGAGAATGCCTGAAATCGCCAACTCTTAAAAGCCATTCACTTTATTAAAAATAAAACTTGATTTTTGTCCAGCAAGAACAAAGCCTCTTTAAATAGCAGCTGACTTGTACAGATGATTTAAGACCCAGAGATAATTGCTGTGATAACTTGTATTTTAACATGTTGTCCATTGACTTACTAGGAAGCGAAACTTCGTATAGTAATGTCAAACCCTGACAAAAGAGATAGCTGCAGTTTGAGACTAATTGCAGATATGCAGTGTTTTCACTGAGGAATCAGTACTTCATCCCAGCTTTTGTCAAATTAAGACCGTAGTTCATGATTAGATATATTCTGTATAAAAATGAGTTAGATCTTTTCTAAAAGCCTTGCATAGCATCTGGCCTATGAAAGAAAGACAGTGTATATATATATTCCTTTATAAAGAACTTTGAGATAAGTGAGTAGAAAATACTATGTAATTACAGCTTAAATAGATGCTTTGTGACATAGCAGTGCAGTTATATTTACAGAAAAATCGGTTACCCTTTATTCATTAAATTGTAGCCGATTTGTGTTCTCCAATTTGCAGTTACAGCATGCAAGGCCA
Organism: Chionis minor; assembly: GCA_013398295.1. Lineage (NCBI taxonomy): Eukaryota > Metazoa > Chordata > Aves > Charadriiformes > Chionidae > Chionis > Chionis minor. The sequence continues at coordinate 324,011 of VZSF01007799.1, read as the reverse complement.
GGTTAAGGCTTTCTTGTTCTTTCTAACAGGAAACGTATTAATTTCTTTTAAAAACATAGACTGAGCTTTTCCATAAAATCATGTGCTGATACTTGTGTTTGGCCTTCTAGCTCTCTACTGGCAAAAGCATTTGATTTCTTTGGCAGGAAGCTAGGCCAGTTTGGGGCATAAAGGGGGAAGTAGCTCTTGCAACAGCCATCGTGTTTTTCTTCTATTACAAAATATGAACTGTTCTTGTGATACGGTTAAATTTTTCATTCTTTTCCAGCCTTTCTTTCAGGTCTTAAAGTGAAATTCACCTCAGTTACACAGTGGTGGCCCACAGGTACAGAATTCTAGGCAGCTTTGCTAGAGATCATAGGCTGTATCATACTACTTTTTTCCCTTTTTTTTTTTTCTTTTCTTTTACTACAACACTTTCAACCTTACTGCTTTTTCAGGGTGAATTGATCACATCTTACTGGTAGGTGTCATGGTTTAGACCGGACTGGCCACTGAGGCAAAACAACAGATGCTCTCCCTGGTATAGTTCAATGTGGCTTGAAGTTCTTCACCTTGACACACAAAAAAGCTCAGCTGAGCTTCAGAAGTTCACAGTGCATCTACCAGGCTGTGCCCAGCTCCCCCAGAAATTCTCTTGCTAGCTCTTAGATGAGAAACTACCTGGGATCACTGTGGTCACAGAAGATTCCAAGGCACTTTGTCAACAGTGTCTTTTGACCAACGCTTCCCCGTCCTGTTTTGAACATGGAATTGCTGAGCAAGAGTTAGCGGCAGTTCAGGGGTCCTTTGGATGGAAGATAATGCCCTTCAGACCTAGCCATCTCTTTTTGTCTTGGCCCTCTGCTCCTGCAGTTGAACTTCTGCATGATACCACTGCCTCCGTGTCACTGGGAAGCCTCCTGTACCTGACCCAGAGACAATACAACGCTTGATCTTTCTAAAGAGAAAGCCGCTGCAGAAATGTAAAAGATTCCTTAAATGAGAATTCATTCTTTTTATTGTATCTTTGTGAATTGAATGGGTACTTCTCTTAAGAGCACAGCTATTTCTGTTTACGTTATTGATAATGCATTTGTTTTCCTTCTGGTCATTGCTTTTGTTTTGTTTTGTTCTTGTAGCTCAAAGCTTTCAGTAATACACATTTCCAAGGAGCATGTATAGATTTCACAGCAGAAGTTTCTGATTTTACATCATTCATACCATGTTCTTTTAAGGTTCTTCGGGGATGGTAAGTCTGTTGTTTTACATGCCACCATTTTAAGTAATATGAAATTTTTTTTTAAACGCCACTAAATTTGAGACAGCTGAAAGTACATAACACATGCCCATCATACTCCATCATGTCTTAGTAGACCCTTTGTCTTGCAGTGCATCTCAGTAACTGTCGTACTGTCACTGGTTTGGGTAGGTATGCGTTTTGCGTTCCCTGTGGGAAGTCTGCACGGTTACTGTGATTCTTTTTTCCACTCTAGTTAGGTTTTATTCCAGATTTTGAGAACTTGGTACAGTAGAAGTGTTTGCATTCCCCTTGCGTCGTTTGACTCTGAAACAGATTTCTGTACCACGTGATTTGATTTTGCTGCTTTGGTTGCTTTGTGGCACAGCCTTTCAGGTCAACTTACTTCTAAGCTTAGAACAAACGAATTTTTTGTTCCTTACTTCCTTAGAAAATGTTAAATCTTGAAAAAAAACCTTACTGTTAACAAGCAGCTAGAGCAGCTAATCTTTTTTTGTTGTGTTATTCTTGAAGTTGGCTCCTGTATTACCAAGGGGAAATCACTGACGATCACTGTGTGCTGGAAGAAGGCCTCTACGTTGACCTCAGTTCCTGTGGCTGCCCGACTGCTACAATCAAATCCCTCAAGCCTATTGAATATGTAAGGGCTTTATTTTTAAAAAAATAATATTTTAGAACTCTTTTCCTAGTCAGATGTCTGAAGCGAGTGCTTGTGCTAAACGAACTCCCACTTGGGGAAAAACAGTGAAGTTTATTTTCTTGGTTTACAGGATTTTTTGGGTTAGGAACAAGCCAGGCTGCGTGCGCGCGTGCACGTGGTCACTTGCAGGCAGACAGTCTTGGGTGTTCTGGGCTCAAAGTTGCTCTTTTTTGTATGAGTTGCATTGGTTGGCATTTTTCTGACTGGTCTTTATAATACAGCTTAGCAGCTTAGAATGTCGTGAGGCATTGATTTTGTCACGGCGTCTGAGCATGCAGGACCTCTTTTATTAGGCTTACAGCCAAGGTTCAGACTTAAAGCAAAGTACACAGAGAAGACATGAAAATTGAAATTTCTACATGGCGTATACTTGCCATAATCTGTTTAATTTACGAACTGTTTTACAGAAATATAAAAGTAGTTTTCACCTCCTAATGGCATCTCAAATCCTGGGTCAATAAAGTGGTATAATATACCACGCCTGTGGCCTGTGTGTATGACACGTCAGATAGTCCAGTCCAAAGCTCATGTGGCCATCCTTTCTCGGTGACTTCTGAGATGCAGAAAAAGTACTTACTACATGTACATAGAGTCTTCGTCAGGTCATGCTGGTTGTACTACCCATGTGCACAACTTGCAGTCAAGTGACCTGTTGTAGCAGTACGGTGAGATACGAGGTCCTCTGTGGTCAGGGATTAGAATCATAGAATCACTTGGGTTGGAAGAGACCTTCAAGGTCATCGAGTCCAACCATAAACCTACACTGCCAAAACCACCCCTAAACCATGTCCCTCAGCACCACGTCTACCCACCTTTTAAATACCTCCAGGGACGGCGATTCCACCACCTCCCTGGGCCGCCTGTTCCAATGTTTGATAAATTGGGCAGGATGCATTGTGGCATCCAGTACAAGGTAGATGCAGCTTTTTGCATCTTACTGTAACCTTGCACACAGGACATAAGCCTCTGCAGTATTGCTGTCATATTTGTGCCTTTGTTCCAATTTCAATATGCTCCTATGCAAGAGCATAAAAGATGAGATGGCTGTAATGCTGTTGGAAAAAGAGAAGCAAGCGGCTCCTTGGCCCACTCCTCTCTAGCACTGACCAACTTCTCCAAAACTCTTTCTCCTCCCCTGATCACAGAACACAAACTCAATTGATGTGATGTGTGCCCTTCAATGTAACTCTTACAAAAACAGACTTTAAAGATTACTCTATTTGTTTTTCTTCAAGTGTTAAAGTCGTTTTTTCTTTGTGAACAGATTTTTTAAAAACAAAGAAAACCCCAAACACCCACAGCCATGGGTATGGTGAGAAGGACCTACAACTCGAGTTTGAGAGCTGGTCTTTTCGCTAGGTTACATAGATACAGTGACTTTGGTGGAGCTGTGGCTGCTGAGAACCTGGTTTTCAGATTAAAGATCTCTTTTTCACATTAGGCTTTTGGACTCTGCTCTGCTAAATCAGAGTCAAGTTTTGACTTGAAATGGTAGGTCTCATCCAAAATCCCCCAGCCTGTAATCTTGTAGGGAAGTAGCTCTGCAGTTTGGCATAGTGGGAGGCTACTGGCCGCCCTTGATTACCGAGGGCCAAGCCCTGGGAGAAAGTGCGTTTGGCAGGCTGCGTGTGGGAAGCTTACGCACGTCTTCCTGTGCTTTGTAAGTGGCTTGCACCTCTTGGTTCAGTTCCTCTCTTGCAAATAGGAGCCCTTGTATTTCACAAAATTGAGGCACTGAACGGCATAGAATGCTGTTGAACCACACCTGTTTTACGAATAGAAACGCCCTCCCCGGCCCCTGACACATTGTGTGCGCTGGGCAGTGCTGGGGGGCACAGACGTGATGTTAAGCACGCAGCAGTAAGTTGGGTCAGCGGTCAGAAACAGCCGGAGCTCATTCTGTGCATTGTCCGCAGCGCGCTGTTCTTGGAACAGAGCCCTTTTTATTACAAGATATTTGTTAGCTCATTCAAGAGACCAGCGAGCATATTCCCAAGTGGAATTGTTGTACAGCTTTACTGAATTCAGCTGTGACATTGGGAACCCCTTCCATTGTTTGGCTTTAAATACCAGCTCAATTTCAGACCTGAGGTATCTTGATCGCTCCCGTCCAAGGGGGAGAATGTTCAGCCCCGACAGCAAGCCCTGAGTGTGCGTTGTCTCCTGCTCTCCTTTAAGTGAGGTGTATTTGCTGCGAGTGTAACTGTTGGAAGGACTCTCGTGGCAGGGGGAGCCATGTGTTGCTTCACTGTGTGAGGTTTCTGCATCCCAGATGTTGACTAGAAGTAGAGGCCTACGTGTGGCACCGGCAGAGGGGGGTGGAAATAACCTTCTAGCAGTACAAAGGACTCCTGAGGCTAGCTCCTGACCAGCCTTTGAAATCAGTCCAGCTCCATTGACTGGTGTAGGTGTGGTCCAGCTCTGTATTTCAGAAGTAGATTGTTTCAGCCGGTCCTTTGGGATAGGAGAACAAACCTGCTGGAGGAAATGGGGGGCACGGGATCTGGCTATTCCCTTTCTAATTTGCAAGAGTGTAATGATTATTAACTATGTGTTACCTTGATACTGTACAGCCGAGTGAAGTCCCAGCTCTGCGCCTTCATCCGCGGGATGTGTGTAAGAATGCAGGTTCTTTGCGTGGGACTGACTCCAAAGCAGAGGCAAAACACGGGAGTCGGCACAGGCTGCTGACACTCGCGGGGTGCGCAGCTGGGGTGGGCATCCACACCGATTCCTGCATCTGACCCGGAGTCAATGTGCCCTTTTCCGTTTCTATCTGTTCCAGTAACTAAAAGGAACGTCTAGCAGTGTTTTTGCTATTGCGTGTAGCAATACCTTCAGTGTAACTTTTGGAGTTTTCACTTAAGATCTGTACCAATTTTGAGGGGCTTTTTGGATGTTGTCAGCTGCTGCAAGGTTTTTGGGCTCTCCATTTTGGAAGGAGAATTTGAGGACTGAAGTCAGGTAGTTGAAGCACTCTGTCATGGCATGAGCATGCGTTTTGTGACCTGTTGGAGCAACACCGTAAGGTGGCAGTGGGATTTTTGACTGCACGAGGTGATGGCAACACCTTAATCTAGATGAAACAGCTAAAAACTTCTGCAAAGCTTTTCCTGATTATTTTTTTAATTTTTCTTTTTAAATAGCTCAACCAGTTGTACATAAGGAAAGGATTTGAGGGAATAGTTTGTTCTCTGGAAAATGCTGTAAACAAACATAGCAAATGTTCTAAATGAAAAAAATAAGGAATTTTTTTAGGAAAGTAACCTTTTGAGCTTTTAGTTTGCAAATTTCCAGAAATACAGTTTGCTTGTTTAAGAGCTTAATTACATAACAAAATGAAAAATCACCGAGTTCACCCAATTAAACTAGAAAAAACCCCAAAACTTAGAGCAACAAAAAATTATTTTGGATAAGAAAGCAGTCTCAGACTAGCGATGGTCTGATTCTTTCACTGTGATGACAGCATTTTAGGCTGGCTAGCTTTTGTTCTAACCTTTAGCTCTTGGAGGGATGTTTTATGGGTTCTTTGGTGAAAGGTGAAGTTGTCTTTATTTAAGGATGGCATGCTACCTCCACACGCATGTCCACGTTCCTGAAGAAATTCAAATTAACGTGGCTCTACTTTGCTTATTTCTCCATTTATTATGTATTGGTGTTGTAGCGGAATTAAACACATCTTTGCAATCAATTTCCTCTACTGTTTGTTCGGGAAGTAGCAAAGCAAAAGTTTGGTAGGTTCATAAGGAGAGTGGGGAAGGTGTTCCCTTATTCCCAGGAACCTCTTTCCCACCTTGGCTTATTCTCTGAGGCATATGATACTCAAGGTAAATCTTTAGGAGACCCTGCCTGTATTTTTTCCCTGCTGTTCCCTTTCGCTTAAATTCAGACTGGACTGTTTTGTCCTTCTGGGAACATTTAGGAAAAGCTATAGGTTAATGAGAGGATACATAGAAGGAACAAAGCACCTTGATAATGAGAAAGTAATGTCCTTTGGTTTTGGTCTTCTGGGAAGAAAAAACAGTGTTGCAATACCCATGTATTAATCTAGATTGCATGTTGAATAGCGATGTGTTCCATGGCCTCTTCTGAGAAGGGGAATGTTTCTGAAAGACCAACGAGTCTTTTTCATGTTGTAAGCGGGGAAAATACGCTAGAACATGTATCTCATAGGAATGTATTTCTTAAGTGACCAGGCAGTTGCACACTTTGGAAGCCCACTTAACGTTAGAAGGGTACGCAGCTATTTACTAGTGGTAGGAACACTGGAACTAATGTAACTTGCCTCTCATTGTCTCCTTTTATTGAAAAATCCCAAAGCACTCTCTCTGTAAGACCTGCTCGTTGATGGAATTTGCTGGTGGTGTTGGTAATAGCCACTCTGCGGGCAGGTAAAAGCGTAGCACGGGTTAAGGGCTGCCGCATTTGCTGCAGAGGTGCAGGTTTCCGTGCCTGCATCAGCAAGGACTCACCTTTGGCATTGCCATGAATTCATGACAAGGAAAAGCGTGGGCTGGTCGCCTGGTGGCAAGAGAGTGGGTGAAGTCAGCTGGGCCATTTATAGTGTGGTGGTTGCTTATTGGGATATTTGCCCAGTGTTTGTTCCTTGAAGAGGTTAATTTTCTGGGATAGAAACCCTTACAAGATGCTCTTGCAAAGGAGAGTCCAGCTCCAGTGCTCCCTTTTCTCGGGCATGTTGTTTTGTCAAACTCCCGGTAATATTTGCTGTGACTTACATGGACAAGAGTATTCAGGATTGTTGCAGTGAGCAATTACTTTTCTTTCTAAAATGTTAACTTCAGCCCTAAAGTTAAACCAGTCTCACGGTTTCTAAAATCTAAAATGAGATCTGGGTTGTAGGTTGTGCAACACCTTTTTTTTTTTTTTTTTTTTTTTTCTTTTGAGGCATTCATTATTCTTGCTCTGATCAGTTGTGATAGTTCCTGAACTTCTATATTGATTATCTTTTCTAAGTTAAATATAGGTGTTAACTAATCTCCCCAGCATTCCTGTGAGGCACATAATGAAATCAGATACAAAAATTAATCGGTGTTTCCCAGGGCCAGGCAATGAGTCATTTTGCGTAGCTGGGACTGGACCGTGGGTGTTACTGTTGCCCAGCGCCGTGTTTCTCTCCCTCGGCCAGGCATCCTTCCCACACCGAAGGGAGCAGCCAGGCGAGCGCAGCTTCAGCAGAGACAGTTGTAAATGATGAGTTAGCCAAGACTGAGAAGTAAAGATTTTTCCAAGGATGTTGTAATACAGCTGTGGAGGCTCATCCAGTTAAGGCTCTGGCAAATGCTGTTTGCACAGCAGCAGGTCAAGCAGGGACGTGAAGTGGGGAAGTCTACCAGCCTTGCCACGAGTGGGTTACACATGCTTTAGTCTGGCCCTGTGGATTTCTTTCTTTGTCTTTATTAGGCTTTCCCATCAAAGTGTACAAGATCTCAGCTTGCAAAAAAAGGCCCAAGGAAAAATACACTTTGGGGTGAGCCCATCTCGAAAGGGCTTTATTAGTAATAATTTTAACAAAATTAATAATGAAAAATTATCTGTATGTTATCCATAGCTAAAACTACACTTTTTGTTATTATAAGCATGTGTGCAACGTTCACCTGTGCACTTGGTCTTCAGTTGTAGTACCTTTTGGTTAGCTGCTTTGTGTCTGTACACTATTCTTTTCAGTGGGTCAAGCACCTAAGCCTTGCGGTACAAACAAAAGGCACTTGAAAGGAAGCTCATCTTGCACTGATCTTTGTTTGATATCAAACAATTCAGGCTTGCATTGCATTTTTTCTGAACTGGTAAAGTATAAAATTCTGTTCTGAATTATGAAAAGTTTGTGGTGTGCAGCTTCTCTCTGATTAAAGAAAAAAAAAAAGGTGGAAGGTGAGGGGAGAGTCTGAGCTGAGTTGAACTGTGCAAGAGATTGTCAGTATGTTGATTTCCATGGCTTACCTTTCAGCCTCTGAAACCATACAGTGGGGAGGGGAAAAAAGCTGTGTCATTTTCATGGCATCATGTGCTGCATTAGCCATAGACTACCACACCTGCTAAGTAAAGAATATCGCTGTATTTACCAGTTCACAAGGCTGCTTCTATCTTGAAATGCTATGTAAATACAGCCTTCCTTAATCACCGGCCTCTTGAATATATTAAATCTCTTCAAGTTTCTCCCTGGACGCTGGCATTAAAAAACCAGGTCAAGCAAAACCTCTTGAAACTTTATTGGTGCTGGTTTAAGCAAGGCAATTAGTTCCTTAATGCACGAAGGCCAGGTTAGGTAATTCTTTAGCGCTTTGTCATTCTTGCAATTGGCAAGCTTTCCCCAAAGGATGGCATTTCAGGTATTTTCCTTGCAATAACTATGAAAGGAAGCTAAGGTAACCCTGACCTAGATGTGGCAACGATTTGCACGTTGTAGGTAAATGTAGGTATCTTTAGCTCATCTTTCTGAATCGGGGACTGGGGTCCACCTAAAGCAACGCCACGATCTGAGGTTGTCCCCTCTTGTATTCTCTGACCGGTTGCCCTCCCTCTGGCTTTCGGAGAGACCTGTTCCTCCCTCGCCTGTCAGGATCGGGCCTCAGTGAAGAAAGCTGACCCTGTCAGTCTCATCTATCCGTGATGGCTCTTCAGCCTGAAAACGGGTGAGAGCGCACCTCGCATTCTGCAAGGAAGGGTTGGGAGCAAGATGCCTCTCTAGTAAGTGTAACAGCACAGCCTCAAAACCTTGTTTTTTACTGTTGGTAGTTTCCATGGAGCTATGAAAACAAAATCAGAGAAAAAAGCCAGGCCAAGTCACTGCTGCCAGCTGTTGGTACAAAACAGTATATATAAAGTGAGTAATTAGCTCATTGCTCTATATATGGTTATGGAAATATGAGAGCTTTGGTGCTTGAGACAGCAGCATGTTTTCTCTTTCTGTGCTTCACGTCTGTGCCGAGACCAGTGGAGTCCTGCTGAGGTCTCACTGGAGAGGTGGCAACGGCTAACGGGCCGTGTGATTGGTTTTGTTTGTGTCATGGATGCAACGTCTGCTGCGGACTGACCGGCTGGGGCTCCGAGCCACCGGACGGGCCTTTCTCAGGCCCATTCAGCTCAAACACGAGAGCCAGACTAATTCTAATCGCCTGCGCCAATTTGCTGTTCTGATTCGTGGTGTATAAATGGATACGCCGGATCAGATGACTTGTCCATCTAGTACAGCATCTCTGCCTCTTAACACTTTGAATACTGCAACAGCAGGATCGATTTTAGGCTTTGGTAACAACGTCTAGCAACAAGGATGCCAAATGGTGTCTCCCATGCACTTGTGAAAATTTTCCCTGTTGGACTTGTTTAGGATATGGCTTCTGGCCTCCGCTCAGGTGAAAGCCAGTGCCAGAGGTGTAGGCTCTTGCAGACTAGAGTGCAATGATACTGCGTTGCTGAGCAAAGCAACCTGAGAAATAGCTGCCTGCACTACGTCTGCTGGTCTAGATTTCAAAGTGAGCCTTTAAACACACACCTTAAGTTTGACCCACCTCATCTAGCAGAAGACGGGTGGGAAGAGCTGACATTCCAAAACAGTATGGGTTTTTATGACATAAAACCAGTATGGGTTTTTAATCTCTTTCTGGTTTGTAACATTAGGTTTTTAGGAGTGCAGTGGGGTTTAAAAATCTCTCCACATGGATGGATCCCAGGCTCTTCTTTAAAATGTCTCAGCAAATTCCCTGTCCATGCAGTGTTGAATGACTTACATTGTTGCTGCACTGGTCGGCAGAGGAAAGCGATTTCTCTGAGGCAGGATTTGAACAACCAGCGACATACCAAGTGCACTGACTCAGTGCCAGTAAATTTGTAAGTCCTGAATCACCAGTGAGCTCTTCAGAGACGCTTCTACAATACATGTGCCTCTTCAAACATGAAAGTTGTCTTAATTACTCAGTGCCCATGTCAACTTTAATTCAAGATTTTGTTTCATTCATTCCACCCGAGGCCATGTCTTTGTTGCGAAGGAAATCCTACCTTTTGCCTGGGCTGGCTATCTCAGGGTAACATCTAAGAACAAGGTGACTTCCCTGGAGAGGCTGCTAATTGAAGCAGTTGTTCAGACCTAGTCCCTCTTCCTTTACCAGCTGCACCAAGATATAAATTACAAGTGCTTATGATTTTGGTTTTGATGCTTTCCTTATGGTTTTAGGTTAAAAATGCTGAAAAATTCTACAAGTGTTCCTTATACAAAGGCACAGACTTTGCCTATTTAAATCTGTTCCTTCTGTGCTTTTCTGCTGATCTTACAGCTGTACCACATTTTCTTGCAAACCGATCTTTTTATTTGCTTTCCTAGGCAATCTCTCCACTGTAGAAAAGGACATTAAGTGAAAAATGTTTCAATTCTACACAAAATTGAAGGCATTACTAATGACGCTATTTATTCAAGATTGTCAGAGGAAAAATAGGAATGTCTGTTAAAAACATTGAGAACTTTTTAGTTCTGATGTTTCTGAGCTTTTCCAATTTGTATATCCCTAACGTTTTTCTTTTTCTAAGTGAACCACTGCTAATTGAAGTCTATGGACAATAGTGATTTGCCTCACTACTTTAGATGCAACCTGCAGATCAGTCTGAAAACTACTGCTGTAACCTGGTCCATCACTAAATAAACAAACAGGATTTATGAAAAGGAGTCGGGGCCCTGATGGTACAAATCGGATCAAAAAGAGATTTTTCGAAGGCATACAGAGGCCTCTGCGTCTCGAAGCAACTGGCTGTGTCTGGCCTGTGTCAGTGGGGCACTATACTCGGATGACAAAGCCACTGATAAATCTAGCGTGTTTCAGCTCCGTGTGCTTTGTTGGTAGATGTACATTATTTTTTTTTTTTCCTTGCTGTTACATTTGCTGAGGGAGCATGATCTAACCTAAAAGCATGTGGAAATTAAACCGAAGCAGGCAAATGTGTGCATTGTGCCTAACAACTGAAGTTAAGACTATTCCTGATAAAACTTTGCTGTTTTCCCTCCTTTCCCCTTCCCCCCCCCCCAGGTTTTTGCTGAGCCCTCCATCAGTCTGTTCGCTCTGGAATGCTGCAAGGGCAGAGAGCTGCACTTCAGTGAACCCGTCAATTCCGTTTTGAATGAGGACCTTCATTTTTACACTCAGTCTGTATGGGTGAGAAGTGGATTGTAAGTATGGGAGAAATATTCCTGTCAGCTTTGCATTCTAGGAGATACTACTGAGCATGCATTTTTTCCCCGATTACTGCTTTTTTTGCATAGGATGCGTTTTACATTCTAACTTGTATTTTGAGACAATATAAAATACAAAAATGCAGTTGAATGCTAGACCCACTTTTTGTATCTGGACCCAAAATGAACAAAAGCCCTGGGCAGAGGTTGTGTTTCCCCCGTAAGAATTATCCTTTTATCCCTATGCAGTAACGAACAACAGAACCCGTTCTTCAAGCCAGAAACCAAAAGTAAATAAGTTTTGATTGCTGACATACAAAGGCAGGTACAGTAAACTCGGACTGCCTTTATTAACCGGTTGTAAAATACCAGCTGTAAAGTGCAGTGATTTACCATAAACCACCGCAGTGGTTCAGTGAAGCTTGTCATGTTGATCAGCTGCCAGAGGGGCAGCAACTTCTGAGAGAAGCTCGGGGCGGATCTGACAGCTGGAACAGCAATTTGCTTCTGCTGTTAGTTTAACGTCCTCACCATGAGTGTGAATACACACCTAAGGTCTTCTGTGAAAACCATTTTACATCTGCAGAAGTGACCTTCTAACCTCTTCCACATCTTGCCCTTTCACCTTTTGGAGAAACTCAAGAATTCTCTCAGCCAGGTTTTCAGCCTCCACATCCACAGCAGCAAAAAATAACTTGCAGAGTCTCATCCTGCAGCTGAGACTGACTGGAAACTGCTGTTCTTCTAATGAGACACACGTTTCTTGTGTTTATTTTTAACCTTTTCCCCACCGTTTTCACATAGACAAGGCTGCAATTTTCTTGAGAGATCTTACAGAATGACACAAATCCATGCAAAATTTGAACTAATTGGGCAAGCAATTAGTGTAGACTGTTCATGGCTTAGGTATATCTCTGTTGTGATTCTTCTGATGAATTTTTCAAACGCATCTGTCTGTTACCACCTAGAAGTCAAAACCCTTCTCTGGATGTCTGTGGTAACGCTGCTGAGCGCTCCTCTGATTCTTTGAGGTTGGTACAAAGGCTAAGCCTAACATAGCCCATGTTCCAGAGCACCATGGACTGTTTTCTTTCAGGAATTTCACACAAGTGTTTTCTGGAAAGGTTGATTAAGGATTGAACCTCCCCTTCTTTAAGAGCCATCAGTGGCAATTGACTTGAATATAAGCTTCCCTGCAGAGTTTTGTCCATTTGCTATAAATTTTGCTCCCTAACATTTGTGCCACTTCCATCCTGAGCCCTGGCTGAAAATACATAGCGTTGAGCGATCATCTGCTGCTGTTGTCTCGAGGTGCCTCAGGTGACAGTGGCAAGCAGCTGCCGCTTGAGGCCCAGTGTACAGCCATTGCCTGTCACCTGTGCTAGTGTGGAGGAGGAAAGGCCTTCTCTGGGAGGAACATCTGATTGATTTCTGGTGGGAGCGTGTAAATCTTCATCCCTCTGTGGAGGTGTTACAGTCTAAAATGTATCCTGTTGTGGAATGTCTCTTTCTGAGCTTTCTCCGCCCTCTCCTCAGGGTGTGGAACTGGAAATTAAATCATTTTGCCCGTGCAATTGGTTGTAAAGGAAGGGTGATGGCTTTGGGAGCACACCAGCACAAAAGCACGGGAGAGGGAGTGCAACAGTCCACCCCTTCCCCCTCTTTCTGTTCATTTCTGAGTATCCCAGCCAGGCCAGCTGGTGCCCAGTCTCTAGGAAGGGTTGGACCAGAATGCCTGGGCTTTCTCTCAGCTCCTTGTGGTGCTAGGAAACAGACCTCCACAGCCTGTCCCACACCGATGGCATCTTGCTGCCAGGCTTAGGTACAAGGGTCCTTCCCAAACCAACTGACCACCTCGGTCAGAAATGGCACCAGCCTGGGCTGTGCCTGGCCAACGGGGCTGGGGATGAGGCGCTCCAGGGCACGGGATGGCACAGTGGAGGCTGCTGCTCTGCCCGAGAGCCGAGATGCGTTTTGTCTGTGTCGCTGAACGCCAGAAGGCCGGCCTGGCTGCACGCGGTTATAGCTGGAACAGCCTTTCCCCTCTCTGTTTCCTGTGTACGTCTGCTTTGAGACTGCGTTTCAAGCGAGACTGTTCGATGCTCCCAGAACAACAGTGTTCTGGGAGCTCCCAGAACTCTCAGTGGCTCGATGGAAAGTATCACAAGAAAAAAGTCAGGAATGTGTTAGAAGGGTAAGGAACAGGCAGTGGTGGCCAGGCTGCTCGGAATACCCATTAGTCAGTCAGGAGGCATGGGACTTAATTTGAAGCAGCAGTGATACAACCTCATTACGAGGCAGTTTGGAGTTGGCACGCTTCAGCCTGCATGGAGTCCCGAGCAAGGCTGGCCATCAGTTTCTCCCAGTGCGGTGCAACGGGGAGAGCAGACTGCAGGTGCTGTGAGCTCTGTTTGTGGCTCTTTCCTCACCGACTTTGAGTGCAGCCGCCCCTCTCGGCAGCTGACCTGTGAAACAGGTAACCTGGGGAAACCAGGACTTGCTTTGTGTTCAGAGGAGTTAATGAGCCAAGCATTTGGGATTACAAGATTGTGTCTGCACAACAATGTCCTATTGATGTAAACCAAACCAATCCGTGATCCCGAGGCTGTCTTTGTAGGCAGCACAGTATTTACTGAGCAGATGCCTGGATACCGAGGGATCTGCGTGTGCCGGTGCTTTACCTCCGTGCTAAAGGATTCAACCACGTCCGTGCCTCAGACATATTCACTGCAGGAAAGTCTGTTAACAGCAATGTAGAGGTTTTGGAGTAAATATTTTGTATGCATTTTCAGACAAGTGGAATAGCTATAAAAAGCTTTAACCGTAACAAAAGAAAACATTGGACAAGATCCTCTCATAATTAATACGTACAGTCAGGCAAAGCTGCAAGTAGTGCGGTCCTGTGTGTGGCTTCATAGTTTCCTAATGCATGCTCACTGAAACCTGCGTTGTTCCCACCTGGGTTCACGCAGATGTTCTCGTATTTGTGGGAAAAAATGGAGGAGGGGAGCAGAGTTTACAAGTTTCAGGTAGACAAACAGAAAACAAGTCTTAATTTAGACGGTAAACAGTTAAACCACTGAAACAGATGGCACTTGGTGGGATGGTAGTAGAGGCGTGATACTAGCACTATTATGAAGAGGTTTGGTGGCTTTCAAGAGCACAGTCCTGAACACAAGCCTGTAGTTTTATTTTGCTATCAGTAACGTGTAGTCTCTCATGTTCTGTTTTCTGTATCCAGGTGGATTGCATACGAGGGATGTAATTTTTTAGGAAAGCAGATTCTGCTGGAGCCTAGTGAGATTTCCAACTGGAACGAACACAGTGGCTGGAAAGTAATTGGCTCCCTACGTCCTATGAAGCAGGTAGCGTAACAGCGTATGAGGACAATTTTTTTTTTTCTTTGGATAGGGATTAGTGCGCAAGCATCAGCTGCGCCACTAAGTATAATGGTGTGCATTGTACTCCTTAAATCAGGCCAAATGATGACAGCCAGAAGGACCTACTGGAAGATTAGTGAAGCAGAAAATTCCTCCACTGGCAGTTATTGAGATCTATATTAGGCTCCTAAAGGGAAATTATTCCAAGTTTCTTGGAGCCAAGTTTTGTTTTACTGAATGGCTCATTAGCATGTTCTGTAGATGCTCTATTTTTACATTTTTGCTATGTAACAATGAGAAAAGCAATTCTACATTGGCTTGTTTCATAATTAACGAAAATGGAAGCAAGAACAAATTTTACTGTGCTGTAGCCTGGCTTTCCAAAAGAAGCAAAGTTGATGCAGTCCCACCAGCTTTTCCCTCTCTGCCTCACCCCAAGTAATGTTAATTTCAATCTCATTCAAAGATTCGGGTCTCAAAACCACGTTCTTGGTAGGTTTGTGAAAGGTAGATAGAGAAGTAAGACTGAGATAAATATCTCTCAGTCAAGAAAAAGCAGGTACAGTTCTGCTTCTCTGCCTTTCCAAGACAAATCAGGTAGTCGGTGACACACATAAGCAGCAAACCATTCAAAGCACGTGTTGCCGCTACCTAGCCATGCAGCCGTGGGAGCGCAGAATCCGGGCAGATAGGAAAAGGGAAAGGGAGAGTGGCAGGGAATGTGAGCAGTAACCCCACTGGAAAAGAGGTTTTGTTAGCTCTGCTTCTCACAGAACGACTTGTTTCCACTTAGTGACAAAGGCAGCTTTATTTTTAAACACTGGATTCAACTGGGGAAATGCTGTGAAGAAAACTAATCGTCTTTAGCATTAGTTAAGCTTTATCTGAAGAGGTTTTGTATTTGGTGCATCTTTTTTACACTACAACAGTGAACAGTGTTATAAGGCCTGCTTCAGCTCCTTTGCTGGGACTTGTTTGTGTGATGATTTTCTTGGTTTGGTTTTGCTTTGTTGTAAATCCTGCAAACTAAGGGCTTCCTGGAGTTTGTGCAGTCACCTGTGTGTGACGCTTCTGTGGGCACACAGTCAGTTGTGGGGATTTTTGAGGCTGGAGTTAATTCTACAAACCTGCACTTCATGTTTCTTCCTTCTGGCTCCATCACCAATTACAAAAACAGTCAAGCCTCCCAGTGTAAGAGGGCAGTGCAAGAAAAAGCAAAACATTTGAAACTCATGCAAAATAAGACACACAAGTTTTGCTCGATGACTTCATAATACAATCCTTTCCTTGTAAAGAACAGCTATACGCTATACTGACACACACTAGTTCATGGATGTCCGGTGGGATAGAGGGTTTATTGTCTATACCTTAGGGTTGGTTTTAATATGAAAAATGGAGATTCAAAGCTCCCAGAAGAAAAACTATGCTTCAGTTCGGGTTCCAGCAGAGCTGCCCTTTATAACTCACTGGTCTTTATTTGTGCCGAAATTGGCGAGTAACAGAACAAAAGCTTGACCCCTGTAAGTAGCCTTACAAAAATCTCATTTTTTGAGTAAACTGAGCCAAAGGGGATGCCAAGCCAGTACCTTGTTTTGCATGTATGTTCAAAAGCAATGGCGTGACTCTCTGCTATATATTCCAGTTAATGGGGGCTGAAGTTGCTGGATACCTGACTCACTAAGTTTCATGTCCTGGGAATAGAAAGCTTGTGGAGTACAGCCCCTTTACTGGCCTTGGAATGAGTGAAAGGTGCTGAACTAGAAAGATTTGCATATCACAGGAATTAGTTCTATAGACATAAATACGTATTTTTTTAAAAAAAAACTTATCTGCCATTGCTGCTTACAGCTGTCTGTCTGCATGTGAAAAACACTTACTGCTGCTTTATATCCACATTTGTTTCCAACAAAAATATTATTGGACATCCTTGTCTGAAACTGGAAATGGAACATACACTGTAGAAAGCTGATAGAAGATGGAGGCGACACATTCTCACATCGACTTTCTTAATCTCTGTGTTATAACCATCTTCCTTCACACCATTTCAGCCAGCAGTGTACCTCAGAGTGAAGAACCGAGCCCAAGGTAAATATTTGACAGTCACGGGGACCCTAGCAGACATAAGAGCAACATCAGTGTGCGCGTCCCCGTTCAATGGCAAGAATACCCAGATCTGGCACTACTGTCGTGGGCTCTTCAAATCCAAGGTGAGCTTCTAGATGCTGGAAGTGGGTGGGTTGTACTACCCGCTGTCCTTTGACCTTCACTTCTTGCTTTTACTGTAGGCTAGCATTAGTACCAGGTTAGCTTCTGGCCTCTCCCACGCATCTTAAACCAGACTCCTACAACCTACATCCTCCTCCTGTGTATAGACAGATTTGATCTGTCTGCTTCGGCAAGCCGGAGTGATGTTCCTGGAAGTAGGAACCTGGTTTTGTTCAAAGTTGCAAGTTTAAGTTTATTACCTCTAAAGAGTTAAGAATTTCTCTGAAAAGCAGTATGTGAAGAAAGGCTACAAGTGATTTTGTATTAATGCTGCCCTTGACAGTCTGTTATTAATACAAAAAGCTGTTGATTTAACATAAGAAGCACCTGAAGCAAAAGAGACCACCACCTTTGATCAAGTAGCTGGTCAATTGCTGAATAATCTGTCCCTAGCTTGCTCGCCAGCCTTGTTACTAGCTATAGCATGAGAACTGCAGTATGCTTGGTGCCTGAAACAGGAACAAGTCATGTCCAAAATGGAGGCTTTGTGGCCTGGATCTGACTTCTCCTCTTGTTCCTCAGGCTAACAATGCCTGCCTGGATGTCATTGGTGGCAGAGATGTGCCTGGGGCCAAAGTTGCGCTCTGGGCAGAACATGGGAAGGACAGGCAAAAGTGGAGACTCAACGAGGATGGAACCATCAGTTCATACCTCAGTGACCAACTGGTGCTTGATATTAAAGGTATTTAAAAAAACACAAACAAACAAACAACACCACCACCCCCCCATCCCTCCCCCCTCAACAACTAACCCTCACATGTTCCAAGTGCATATTTTGATTGAGGTTAATTGCCGTATTCCAGGTCTTTCTGTAATTAAGGTTAAATACTGAATCCTATCTTTCCTGTTAGGTTTATGGCCCATTGCTTGACAGTGGGACAAGAAACAGCAGCACAGGGGGGAATCTTACTCTTTTGATCCCAGAGGTTTATTTTGATCAGATCAGCTATTCTACTTGAGGGAGTTCAGTTATGCTGATGGCAAGAAATGCAGGTTACAGAAGACAAAATGGTGAAGGAAAAGCAACCGTGGAATAGGAGTGGCTCAAAAAGTGTTCACTCCTGATGTTTTCACAGTGGCTAAAATTGACATTGCTCAAGTGCTAGTCCATCATGGTAGAACTGTGTTGATGGAGAACGCCTGCTCCTCAGAATTTGGTGGTGCTAGAGTTTTGTGCCTAGGGAAAGGTCAGGGGCCAGTGACTGCAGTGGCTGGCCGTGAGGCTGGGGGCTCTGTGTTGGTGTTTTCTCAGAGGAAAGGGCTGAGTAAATGAACCGATAGCCCTAACACCCCAGCAGGGCTTTACAGACCAGGGTGAGGGCACGTCCCACAGGTGAAATCACCAACCTTTCCACATCTGACCTCTGCAGCTCAGACTTACTGATAATGAATCCTCAGCCCTGTGATGTCAAACTAATAGAACGTTTCTGGCTTCCAGAACTAAGGAATTTAACCACCATTACTAACTCATAAATAGTTACTACAAAACCATTGAAAGGCAACTGGTGATACTGATGGCAACTCTTTATCAGAAAGCTGTGCTGCCTAGGTTACTGCAAAATACAATGCTGAAGGCTGGGGCGGTGAGATACCACTTGATAGATCTTTAGAACCTGTGTTTCTTTTGGTGTATTTTTATTTATGGTATCATGATAAAAAATGCACTGTCGCTTCTATGCTACATGTATTCAAACGAGAGAAATTTTATTTTAGGACTTCCTAAGTTTGTGGTTGAAATGGATATGCTACACCAAATAATCTCACGTGAATCTGTGCATTTCTGCTACAGCAATATGCCTTAAAAATCCAGGCACATAATGGGAGCTCAGGATCTGCCGAAAGCAAAAATCTCTGTAGAAGTGCTGTTTCTCTGCAGAGAGGGTACATGTGAGGACTCCTGTTTGTGGAGCACTCTGCTTCCGAACTAATAGAGCTGACAAGTGACCGTTTGAAGGAGACAAACATACAGAGGCAGACACTAGCCCCCTACCTGGTGGAATTTCTATTTTTCAGCTAGTCTTCCTACTTAATCACACTTTTTTAAGATTATGCATAGACTTTTCTGAGTATTTCTTTTGAAAACTTTTCCTTCATGATTTTGTTTTGTTTTTAAGGAGGAAATTACTACGACAAGAATCACATCATTATGAATCAGCCAATAGACGACAAACATTCACAAAAATGGGATATTGAAATATTGTGAGTAAAAGCCACCACACAGATCAGATGGACATTGTGTGGGTTACTAATGCCTAGAGGGGGAAAAAAACCCCAGCTACTGAAGTCACATACCACTGGAACCTTAAGCAGCAACTCCTTTTTCCTCCATGCTGAGCACCAACTCCTAAAACAACTGAACTTTGCACAAATCTGGAAGATGGGAGGTTGATCTAACGTCTTTCTGCAGGGAATCTGATTCTTCAGAGGCCGCTCCTGTGAAAGTTACTTTTGATACTTCAGTTGAAGAGTAATAGTAAGTGCAAAAGATGACACATAAGTTTTGGATATAAGGATATGAAGTGTAAGAGCTAACATGGGAAAGACTCTATAGAAACATTGTCTTTACCTTCCTCTCAAACTGATGGAAGCTCACGGAAGAATGAGTGCACTAACGAGCTTGCCAGAGATTGAGTTGGACTTTTATGCCCCGAGTGAAACTGTGTATGCTCCAAGCAATCCTGAAGCTCTGATCATATCTCTTGCTAACATGCAATTTATTTTGTTTATAAAGACAACTTTGAACTGGAATACCAGCTCAGCATGTGAAATGGGGCAGTAGAGAACATCTGACGTTCACCCCTCTAATGTTACTGGTAGGCCTTTGTCTTTATTTCTTTTAACAGTACCAAATTTCCAGATTCAGGAACTGGTTTTGCTGACCCATGGCCTGTTTCCAACCCATGAAACTGTGAGTTATCGCTGAAGGTAACCTTTAACATGGAGCCATATGTACATGTATCAAAAGAGAATTAAACGGTCCTGGGACAGGCTAGACTTCTACAAGGGCTAGCTGCATTTAGAGCAGTAATGATTTTAACTCTAGCTGTATCTAGATGTATATAGGTTAATTTAATACAATGTAATTTGGTCTTGAAATCAGGTCTTCCTTCAGAAAATAATTCGCCGTAGTATGTATTTTCAAAGGTGCTAGCAGCCTGCATTTCAACACTTGCTCAATGTTAAAAGAATAGCGTAACTGCATGTTAATGTTAACTGTGGCTTATCCACAACATGTACATCTTACCCCAAAGGGCAAGGACTTCAGAGTAATGGGTCCAGACTGTGGCAGGCTGCTAATTTCCTCAATTTCAGCACTACGCAACCAGTCTACTAGCTATCACTTGAGAGAGAGAGAGCCAAATACCTTAATTGGACTGCAGTTGTTGCAAGCTTGAAAAGCAGGTTCCTCACTCAACTCTGACAAATACAGAAGGAACTGCAGACACTTGTAGGGCTGTGAAGACCTAATGTGGAAGAGAAGTCCCTCAGATCACCAGTAACTTAATTTGATTTTGGTGTCACTAAATTAATCTACTTCCTTGGAAATGTAATAATTTTTTTCCTTATTTGTATATTCAGGCTATGTATTTCTGTAATTATTTAAAGAGTTTAGGTTAAAGACAGGTATTTTAGTTTCTAAAAGCTGTAACTATTCCAGTTGTGCATTCAAACAGGATTCATCCCCAAACAAATGAAAACACATGACCCTAATTTGCCAGAAATAAAATATATGGATGTCTATTTTTGTATGAAATGGAGTTCTATATAGTACTATTTAAAAAAAAACTACTTGCAATTACTATTTTACATTCTAAAAATGTTTCATAAATCTGCTGTTTAAGTAACTGACTTTCAAATGTATGTATGTATTTTTCCAACTAAAGCACTTGGTTAGCTTTTTTTAATGGAAGTCAGTATATCAAGTGGTCTACATGTGACTTGCTTTCCATAGGAAATTTTAGGCCTGTGTAAAAAGTTCTAGTCTTTTAAACCAAGAACGACTAAATCATATTTGGTATGTCAGTGTTACATAACAAAGTAAAGCAAGCTTTTGTACTTAAGAGATCTTGAATGTAAAATGCTAAGCATGTATATTTTAATTGTATAAAACTTTTTTTTTAAAAGGAACATTTTGCTTGTTAGTTTCTTTTTAGACAAGCTAAAATACAAGTTTTTAGCAGATGTCAAGTGCATTCCTGTAAAATACTTCCTTTCAACTGGATAAAAAAGGGATAAGTATATTGAATATGTGACTGTGCTGTTATAGTGGTTTGCATATTTAAACATCAATGTCCCGGGTATTAAAATAACTGCACTACTCCCATCAAAACCTACTCCAGCGAGCACTGAAGGTACAGATTCCAGTTACAGGTTTGGCTACTTTCACATTTAAACGGGTGCTGGGGGAGGTAGAGATTAAATAACATTGTTTGTTTGTTCCAGAGGTGGCAATATCTGAGATGGAAGGGGTTTTCGGGGGCAAAGGCTTACCCCTTTGGGAAACAACACACACAGCTTGGAGCAAACAAAGAGGAACAAAGGGGTTTTCTTGCTGGTGAACTTCACAAATGAAAACGACTTACTGTTTTTTGCTCAAGATCCTGGAGCCTGCTCCATGTATACCTTTAGCTGTCCTCTACATCAAGGCATATATATCCAGGGGGAAGGGCAGTCCAGAGCACTGGTGTTATTAGGAGTGACTTCACAGCTCCCACGTCTGGGGCTGGATGGCTCACTGGACAATGAGCAGCTTACCTGTTTTTCCCAGTGCCAGTTTTCCCAAAACGAAGGAAAATAACAGACATTTGCCAAAGTATATATATTGCAAGGCTTTGTTAGACCACAATAAAAACCAAAGGCTGGATGGATAAAAAAGTTATTTAATAAGAGAACTCGAGAGATTCTTAATGGCCAGAAATACTACTTACGGGAGCAGCTAATTCACAAAAACATCAAATAACTTCAATTAGACATTCAGTCCATAGCGACAAGGCAAGGTTTTCTTTCTCTTCATCTGAGGCAAGGTTAAGCTCTTTAACATAAACAGTGCTGCTACTCCAAATCTGCTTCAGTGCATCCAAGTATGACAAAGGAAACCGCAGCCCGTGAGTCTCCTAGAGAAAAAAACAGTTTTAAAAAAAAAAATCCTTCAGCTAAGTGCACTGTCCCTTACTGCACAGTAGTGTGTTAGGCTGTAGGTAGTGCGGGTTTGTGTGCTTCTTTCACACACCACAGTGGGACTTCTGAGAGCATCCTGCAAAAAGATGCACTGTCACCCCGCCAACTTTCTTAATAGACAAATAGCTGACATCTCTTCCCTGTTCTATCACACCTTCTGTGCGCATGGCTTCCTTGTGTGGTTTCCAACACTGAAGAATGAAATAACTGTAGATATGCGCTCTTGCCTAATCCTACCATTATTTTTGGAAGGTCAGGTAAGCTTCTTTCTATCTGGCACACGCAGTCTTTGGATGTAGTCTGACAGAACCCCAGAGGACCTCCATTGCAATGGCTGGAGTCTTTAAGGGCTGGAAGGTGTGTGCTGGGATTTGCGCATACTGTACAGGTGCCAGCGCACAGCCTTGGCTACCCGTATTAGCCACAAGTAACTGCCAGGCGCAAGGGCCTGCTCTAATTAGAGAGACAAGAGCAGGCTGAGTTCTGCTTTGCCTCAGTGGAGTATTTGTGCAGCCCTGGAGTGGAAGGGGTTCAGGTCACAGACTTGAGATAGAGCATCTTTGCTATCATAAATGGCAACAAAAACATTCCAAAGCTCCCAGCCGCTCTTCAGGAGTATTTATTATTTGAACAAAGCACATTGTGCATAAACTTAGTAAGAATGGAGACAAACCATCTGCAGCTTTATTAACAGTCTGAAAAGGCCCCCTCACATTTCAGTAAGGGTTTACACCCCCTGCTGACCCCACCCCACCCTAAAATGAACACCCTTGTCTTGCAGTATGTTCCACTGGATACAGACTTTAATGCGGCATAAACGTGGCGCATGAAGCACACTGATCCCTGCAACTACTGAATACATGCTCATATATCCTGTAGCCTTAATAAAGGATGTGCTCAAGGACACAGACATAAGAGACACGTCTAGCCACTCCCTTAGCTTTGCTAAGGGCATAAGGCATGTACAAAAAATCCTGTTAACATGGCAAACATTTAATTAAGCGTGACATTACATTACTTAGTTCTATTCTTAACCACCTCGGTGTTGCAGCCTCAGCTCATACAGGTACTTGGAGGGTGGGCAGAAAAACACCTCAGCACCCAAAGTACAGCAGCACCAGGCCACTGCTGCCTTCTCAGTCAAGCTCATCTAATGCAGCAAAACCCAACGTGGAAATGCAGCTTTTGGTGCCTGGTTGTGGGAACAAACCTGTGCTGCGCCTTCCTCACTAGTAGTATCATCTTCTGTCCCCATCATGTGAGTTTCTCTCCTGTTCTTTAAGGAATGATACACATAAACCATCTCTCTGCGAATTTCATCCTAAAAGAGAGCAGGAAGAAAGCAGTTACATGTGATTCACACCCTCAAATTCATCTACTCATGCAACAATGTTGGCTCCGTAATTCTGGAGTCCACAGTTACATCAATGAAAGCAAGTCACCTTCCTAACTGAATGGTCCAACAGCCATCTACTACAGGAATAAGGCAGTCTCCAAATAACTTCTGAAAAGTTATTTGCAACCTATAGTCTTCTGCCTTAGTACTGCCTCTACTCGATTCAGGAGCCTGAAGCTGTATAGAAAACATGCCATGTAAGGTGCACCTCCTCGAAGGTCTTAATGCAGGAATGTGCATCAATAAATTTCCATTGTGATACTGATCTGTCTTTTAAAAATGTTATGCCTGTTATCATTCCTTGGTCAAAGCGCTGCAAACCAATTCAGAGCTCTGTGGGCTGTTCTCACACCAAATTTATGGACATGTCTTGCACATGTGCTGTCATTCAGTGTTTATCTGTATGACATCAGAAGACTAGGGAGCAAAAAATTGCAAAAAAAAGTTTCCAAAACCTACACAGTCTCACAGCGATAGAACACAAACAAAATGGAGGAGAGCAATCAGAAAGTTATGGTATGTTTTTCTCGGCGAGTAACATTTTACACATGCAAAAAAACACTGTACAACATAGTCTGTCCCATTTCCCCCCCCCCCCCCCCCGCTTCTTTTTAATTAAGGCAACAAAAAGCACTTCTACAATTTCATACTATTAAAACTTCATAGACAAGAAGTAGTCTTAATGCAACATAATCCAAGATGCCAGCATCTATTTTGTGGAACAACTTAAGTCGTGCCACTGGCACCCACTTAGGTACAATAACAACTCGGAAGCAAAGATGAAATGCAACCGCAGTCAGCAGCAGCTGCAACCAACAGAATTCCCGCCCTTGAGGGAACTTACTTTTACAACTTATTCATGCTCTTAAAGAGCAAGACCAAAAAACAAAATCCATTATCAATAGCTACAGAGGCCATTTAGCAGCTGCAACGTGCTATCCCATCTCACCTCAGATAAAAGCCACACAGAAGCACAGACTACATTTGCTTCTGTAGCTCTCCTCCTGAAGGCAAGAATGTGTCATATCAGTTGCAACAACCACCCCATGATCACCTGACAAACCCTAATGGGATGCAGGAGTCAATTAAGCATAACTGCACGACCCTTTTAGACCAGTACAACAGAGCAACAGCTCGCAGACCTCACACTCCCCACCCCAAGCTTCATTATACTTACAGAATTCTCTTGATCCGGTTCCACTGTAATGATAGCATGATCTCTAAACTGCAGTCTGATTTTGCTATCTATTTTTGGCAATCGCCCACCTAAGAAAAATAAATTCTCTGTTAGAAAGGAAGGAAACCAGATGAGCAGTGCAAATCGAGCCCTCGTGCACTACCCACTCTCTTGTGGCTGGATTTTTTGTTAACCTATGTTTCCGCACCCACACGTTTTCAAACTCAGGGCAGGGGGGAAGTGAGAGATTTTTTAATTCTCTCACCTTTACATTCTACAAATAGCTGTAATAGAGAGCTAGAGCATACGGGCAAATTCTACCAGTTAAACATTTTCAGTACACAGTAGTTTATTAAAGCTGCCCATTTCAGTCTAGGATAATCTTTATTTCACCCTAAGAGAGACATGTCATCTCTTCTGCTAGACACAGGGGATTAACCAGCTGAGATGCGCATATGCACACGTAGAGTCTAGCGCAACATGAAGCTGATTTTAGACTATAATCTTTGCCTACCATAAAATACTGAAGTCCTAAGAGGCAGAGCTAGCGACAGCTCTACATGACATCAACCAGATTTGGTAACTTCAAAACCTACCTGGAATCAAAGGACCAGAGTCACATCCCAAGCAAGGTGGCAACCGGTTCATAATGAAATCCTTTTTCATGTCAGATGATCTCAGTTCTCTGGTTTTTTCCAGGCGGTCTGCGAGCCTTCTCAAAAGGCTACTCAGTCTTTTTGTCGAGTCAGCTATATCCACCTGCTAAATATTCACACAGAGTTGCTCTCTGAATGAATTCAAGCTAAACAGACTAGCCTAAAGAGGTGCAGTAACGGAGTGGAAATCTCAACGCTCCTCTTTTATCTTTGCAAAGGATAACTAACATTTACTCCCAAAATAACAAACTTCGTTTCTTTTACACATTCCCCACAAGCTGCTCACACACCAAAGCTTATGCTCACTCTGGGGCTCCCTGCAATGCTAAAGGTCTCACAAGCGTCGTTGAAAGAGAGACTTGTTCCTTCTGTGCGCTGACGAGCTTGATCAGCAGCACGACTGGACTACAGTAGAGAGGTCACAGAACAATTCATAGTTTTGCCAACTTTTAAAGATTCAAAAGCTTAGCCTGACACGAACTATGCCTCTCTTACAGCTCCAAAGCAAATACCATTAATTTTAGAAGGAAACAATCCTGTGATATGGAAGAAAGGCAATGCAATGAACCTGGCGATGCTTCAAATGGAACAGTCATCCTGAAGTCTTCAAAAGAAGTGGTTGTGCTGCTAGACAAGACAGTGCCATTGCACTGAGCTTGAAGAGCAGATCAACGAAGACGCATGCTTGCCTCGATGCTGAAGTTTCAGCTAGACACACTATCATTCCCTTAGTCCCACCTACTTACCATAAGCAGTTGCCTTGGTATGCTTGTGCGCAGTGCCACATCTTCTTTTGCTGTATCAAACACAAGGCCAGGAATTGCATCCAGTAAGAAATCTCCCCAAGAGCTGAAGGACAGGAAGAAAAAAAAAGTTAAAAATTACTAAAATAGTTGCATTGAAATAAAACAGACAGATTAACTGATGTCAAGGGCTGGAAATGTAGCGTTCCAATTCCAAATCTGCTTTGTGCCTTTGGCCCTTCCATTGCTACTCTGCAGTCTGATGCAAGAGCTTACTCTCCTCTCAACTGTACATTTGTCCTCACCAGCTTCAGGTCAGGGGCACTCCTACAGAGGGAAGGAACTGGCTTGAGAAGGGTCCGGTTTGTTCTGATTCAGGTGCTTGCCATTTACCAATGGATTCAGCTTAGAGCTCACCTCAGTGAATGAAGAAATTCCCACCTGGATGATTATTATCCAACCACAGGCACATATGACCTCACTGCACACAATGAAGTGTGTGGGATTGTGTCATTTAACATGCATTTGAGACACTTAGGTTGACAGAGGAAATGTACCCAGGGTTATCAAATCCAACACAGCATCTGTTCTTAGCTTTGCTGCAAAATTAATTATGACTCCAGGATCAAGACCCCTACATACCTCTACAGGGATTTTAACGATACCTAAAGGGCACCTTGTAGGTGTCTTGTTTGTATGAAATGCGGGTTCTGAGCCTACATACTTTAAAAAAACGCAAGCAAACAACTGGCCTTTGATCTCTGTGCTTCTGTTCCCCAATTGTAGGAATAAACCAGAGGAGGGAGGAAGAACCCGCACCTTTTTTGCCTAGAGTGACTCAACCTCATCGGGAAGAGGCATGCTGCTCACTAACTTCAGCCACTTGAGAGAGATTTTTTGAACACAAAAGTGAGTTTGCAGTTGCAACATTATCTTCCGCATTAAAGTCTACAGCTGGTAAATAATAAAATAACCAATTAAAAAGCAATCAAGCTTGCTGGATGAAAACCAAGTAAACAGGCTGCTTCAAATAACAAGGGCCTCACTCTCCTCCTTCCCCCAAACCTCCAAACCTCAATTACTGCTACCTGAACACTAGATTAGATTCTGTTACTAACAGCAGAGCACATATATAATAGTGGGGAACCTACACATATTTCATGTCACCCTGTCTCTGGGGGGAAGGTGACATGCCCTATCCCTGTATTACAGAAAAACAAACCACACAAGGGCTAAATAGAATGAACACAGAGAAGAACTAAGCAGAGCTCATTATAAGGTGTTGGTTTTGTTTTTTTTAAGAAACAGGGCATCGCTTCTTTGAAACATCAATTTCAGGTCTGTACTATTCACACATATCATCTAGCAGAGGAAAGCCATGTTCAGAAAANAAAAAAAAAAAAAAAGAATAATTACTTGTTTTGGTAGGTACTGATGGTCACGTGTGTAGAATGGGAGATCCCAAGAGGAGTGTCAGCTTGGTGAACAGTCCCTCTTGGGAAGTACAGTAAGTCACCTGGCTGCAAGAAAATTAAAGAAAATTGATATATTTAGGGCACCTGGTCAAACCTTATTGTAGTCAACATAGAAAAAATACCCTATGAGCAGAGAGACTAACATATATTTTTTAAATTCACAAAATACAGAGATCTTCCACTGTACACTTCAGTAACATAAAATAAAGCACTCTAAGCCAGAAGTCCCATACCTTAATGTTTCCAATTTACTGCCAAGATTTACTATACATCTGTCTGAAAACATTAAGCAAGCTTTTAACATTACAGAACATGCACACACCAACTCAGCTGCATAAAGGAGACAAAGAAGCAGCTGAGATAAACCTGCTGACAATACAGCAGCCCAGCAGAAGAGCAATGCAATGTGAATTTGGTCAGATCACGTCAAAATAAAAGACCAGCATTCCAGAAGAAAAGCCAAATATTCTATAAAGACAGTAATCTGTTACAATACTGTTGCCCGAAATTTTCAGTTGAAACATCTAAAAAACAAGGACAACCTTCCTCCTCACTATCCTTCTCACCTATGTAAATTAAATCTCCACGCTGATAGAAATTTAGATTAGAAAAGTCAGGACAAGAGAAATGCAAAGCACATGAAATTGCCTCCAAGAAGGAAAAATCAGTGTACTTATGGCTTCTCCTATAAACATCTATATAGTTGCATAGCAGTCAAAGAGAAAATTCATAAAGCAACAATGATCAAGTTTGATACCATTTTAATTTTACCGTTCCTTAAATTTGGTCACATCACCTCTTTCTAAGAGCCTGCCAAACTAACACAGATACGCTTCAAGTGAATGCTACTTGTTTTCTCACTGAATCAAAAGGTCTCTTTAGACTACAAGGCTTCACAGGATTTGGCAATATCAAGTCTCTTCACCCATTTCGAACAAACTGCAGAGCATCATAGATCAGCTACGTACAATTTACTTGTTCTGAAGCAACCCTCTCTCTGCCGTTAATGAACTGCCTTCCTTACCAGTGTAGGGACTACACCAACCAACCAAGAGTATTTTGAATTCTCTTCATTTGCTATATTTCACATCCCCAGCAAGAAAACAAGCTGGAAGGAGGGTCGCACAGGGGGAGGCAAAGAGCCCCGAATGCCTACCAGAGCAATGACAAACTAGTCCGCAAAAGAAATTCTTTCACACTGTAGCACCCCATGTTTACCACTAAGATCATGATTTTTCAAAGCAGTCTTCGCTGCACAATCCAACTCTTATTCATCTTAGCTGCTGGGTAGCCTCATCAACATCATTCACACAAGCCAGCAAGCACAACACTCTTCAATTAAAATCATCAGAATCTTAACAGACTCCAGGTGGCAACACCCAGACCGGGGCAGGACAGAGCATTTGACAAGAGAAAATGTGGATCTGATCACTTTGCTGCCTTCTCTACTAGTGAACTGCAGGAAGGAGGGGCAGACAAGGGAGAAGTACCAGGAAATTAAATGGAAAAGCATACACAAAGGCGGCTAGAGAGCCAGATACCAAATAAGCTCTGTGCTTAACACCAGTGACAAACCAGCCATGGCCACGGCCTGTTGCAGTGTCACCAAGACACACTGCAGCCTGGAAACTTACAGACACACCAGCGTGCTTTTGCTCTCAGTCAGCTACCAGTTTTTGGTGGAAAGGGAGAACACCACCAATACAGTTTCTAACTGGTCCATTTGTTCTAAACTGCCCAAGGGTGGCAGACCTGAGACAGAAATGCAAAAAAGGAGAAAGGAAATACTCGAGAGAATATTTAGGGAGGAAATAAAAGTCATCTGACAGCATCCCTGTCAGAGACAGCTCCAGACAGACAACCGAAATCTGACAGTGGCCACCCAGAAGAAATGGGTCACGGGAAGTCGAGAACATCAAAGAGAAGAAAAATAAATTAAAAACTTGGATCATTTTTAAGCCCTTTTCAGAGACCAGTATTTTCTCCTCTGCAATGTCAGTAAAATGGCTTGTGGAATACATCATTCTTCCATAAAAATCAAAGGCATTGAAGTCCGGCCCATAACGTTCCAGAAATTAAAAAGGCAACTGTAATTTATTAGACTTTGCATCACCCAATACATCATGACAACTGAATGTTACCATCTGTCAAACTACACAGCTAGTGATGTCAGTATCATATCCAATGCGTCATACTATTCCTAAACGACCTACACCCAAAAGCAGGTCTAAACACCGGGAAGATCAAAGACCTTGCAGAGAGAGGTCCTATGACAGGCCACAAGGCAGAGAAACTAATGAGGCTTCCAACACAGAGCACCACTGTCTGCTGGATAAATAACACACTTCAAAAGCACAAGCATGTAAAACAGAATGGGACAAGTATCAGATGCCCTGCTGTCCAAAGAGGCTGCATTCATTAATCTCCATTAAATGCTCTTTTTATTCCAAGTAACGAAAAACAGGCAAACACTTGATTTTCAGGTTTGGAAAAACAATTAATACAGCAAGTTAATATGGGATTTAGTTCAGGCTTTTGTTCATCAGCCAAGGATAAGTATTTAAATCTAATTCACCCAGAACAGTGACAATCTTTGGTAAAGCAGTCTTGGTAAAGTCTTGGTGCATAGAAAGATTAGCCTGATTGATTACAGACAGCACGTAAAACCATAAAAATGTTTCATAACCATATATAAATCCGTTTTCTGCATGCAAAACCACAAACATGATCCAGGAGTCAGGGTGCCCAACTTGGAGAATACTGGAGAATTTCCAGAAATTTCAGGAGCCCCAGACTTTACAGGTAACAGGGAAAGTCTGGAGAAAGGAAGACTCTGCCTTGGTTGAGGAGGATCAAGTTAGAGATCAATTCAGTAAACTGGTCATCCGCAAGTCCATGGGTCCTGATGGGATGTACCCGCGAGTGCTAAGGAAGCTGGCAGAAGTCATTACTGCTCTCCATCATCTTTGAAAGGTCCTGGAGAACAGGTGAGGTGCCTGAGGACTGGAGGGAAGCCAATGTCACTCCAGTCTTCAAAAAGGGCAAGAAGGAGGATCCAGGAAACTACAGGCCAGTCAGCCTCACCTCCATCCCTGGAAAGGTGATGGAACAGCTCCTTCTGGGTGCCATCTCTAAGCATCTGGAGCAAAAGAAGGTTATCAGGAGTGGTCAACATGATTCACCAAGGGGAAGTCACATCTGACTACTCTGATAACCTTCTACGATGGCATGACAGGATGGATAGATGAGGGGAGGGCAGAGGATGTTGTCTACCTTGACTTTAGCGAGGCTTTTGACACGGTCTCCCACAGCATCCTCGCAGGCAAGCTTAGGGAGTGTGGGTTGGATGAATGGACAGTGGGGCAGATTGCAAACTGGCTAGCAGGTAGAGCTCAGAGGGTTGTGATCAGTGGGGCAGAGTCTAGCTGGAGGCCTGCAACTAGTGGTGTTCCCCAGGGGTCAGTGCTGGGTCCAGTCCTGCTCAATGTATTCATCAATGACCTGGATGAAGGGATGGAGTGTACCCTCAGCAGGTTTGCTGATGACACAAAACTGGGAGGGGTGGGTGACACACCAGAAGGCTGTACTGCCATTCAGCATGACCTGGACAGGCTGGAGAGTTGGGCAGAGACAAAACTAATGAAATAAAACAAGGGCAAGTGTAGGGTCCTGCACCTGGGGAGGAATAACCCCATGCAGCAGTCCAGGTTGGGGGCTGACCTGCTGGAAAGCAGCTGTGCAGAGCAGGACCTGGGAGTCCTGGTGGACAACAGGATGACCATGAGCCAGCAATGTGCCCTTGTGGCCAGGAAGGCCAATGGTGTCTGGGGGTGCATCAAGAAGAGTGTGGCAAGCAGGACGAGGGAGGTCATCCTGCCCCTCTACTCTGCCTTGGTGAGACCACAACTTGAGTCCTGTGTCCAGTTCTGGGCTCCCCAGTTTAAAAAGGACAGGGAACTGCTGGAGAGGGTAAAGCAAAGGGCCACGAAGATGATTAGGGGGCTGGAGCATCTTTCTTCTGAGGGAGTTGGGTCTCTGGAGAAACGAAGACTGAGGGGGGACCTTACCAATGTTTATAAATACTTAAAGGGAGGGCGCCAGGAGGAGGGAGCCAGTCTTTTTTCCGTGGTGCCCAGTCATAGGACAAGAGGAACAGGCACAAACTTGTACATAGGAAGTTCCACCTGAACATGAGGAGGAACTTCTCTCCTTTGAGGGTGGCAGAGCACTGGAACAGGCTGCCCAGAGAGGTGGTGGAGTCTCTGACTCTGGAGACATTCAAAACCCTCCTGGACACCATCCTGTGCAACCTGCTGTAGGTGGACCTGCTGTGGAAGGGGGGTTGGACCAGATGATCTCCAGAGGTCCCTTCCATCCCCTAACATTCTGTGATTCTATGAAATAACTGGTTTCTTGATCCATTATTTAAATACTAAAGCAAAGGATACCTTTGAAAAAGGATAGGTTAGATAACTATGACCCAAATTTCTCGTGCTCATAGTGTTTGTGTGCACCAACCCTCCCCTCAATTTCACAACCACAATCATTCAGAATACTGTCTTCAAGAAATGGACTATTTTCAACATGACTGTTTTTCTGACAACCACAGATAGCCCAGAGCATGTAAAGCAATTTGATTATAATACCTTTAATATGAATTCGTGTGTGGGATTCCCAATCCTATCTTCTGATTCAACATTATATTCCCGAGCTAAATGCACCGTTGGTTTATACAGTCGCCAATGTTTCTCACCTTCTAGCTGAAGGATAAACACCTGCAAAAGACCACAAATCCAAATGCATAAGGAAGCCTTGCCACTCCTCACACATCACACTAAGCAGAAATTTTAAGTTGTCTTCTTATTTGGAAAGCCTTTGGAACCGTGTCAGAAATCAGGGATAGAAAGCAAACAGAAGTGACACAGGTTGCTTTTCTGACAACAGAAGAAGATTTCACCTTCCCTCGCTTTCAGCTATTACAGCATGGCAAACAGGATTCTTCTCCCATTACTTTTTAGACACGTACAATGCAGAAATTGACATTTGAACTATTTCTTTAGGCTCTACTTAGGGACAACAGAGAGAAGAGTTGTGAAGTGTGATCTGTTTTTATCCTAAGGTAGGCATTTGGAAATCCCTGTTTCTCTACAGTCACTTAAATAAATGCTAGACAACTAACTCAAAAGTAATGCCTGCCACACAGATATCCACAGTACCAGGTGACAGAGGTCTTATCACCATTCACTGACAAACAGAGCATCAGAAACTGATGGATGGAAACTAAGGGATGCTGTGGGGTTGATGACATATGCGAACACATGCAGCTTGTGGGGCTACTGAACAACAAGCATAAGGAAAATGAAATTCCAGATGTACTTAATGAAAATAATAAAAAGCAAAAAATACACGCGAGGGGCTTTTTCGGTTTGGTTCAGTGGGATAGCCCAACTTTTTGTTTTTAATGCAGTGTCTATTTGAAGGTTTCTTTCAGAAGCTAATTTAAAATGCATTTGGAACACAGGGCTTCATCATACCAGTAACTTCTTAAAACCAGTAGGTCCAACAAATGGGAACAAACACAACTAGTCTGCTTTCACTGTCCAGCTGAAGAAAAAGCAAGTACTTTGTAAAGGAAAAAAGACTTCTAGATTCTTGGGTGTCTGAATGAAGTGAAAATGAAAAAAAAAAAAGATGCTAGAAAGCTTCTGCAGCTGGGAAAACAAATTCTCTTTTCTTCTAATGAAAATACCAGGTTGGGAAAGCACAGTTCACGTGATATTATCATTAGATACTACCATTAGTACCTTTTCAGTAAAATTATAGAAGAAAAACAACTATAAAGAAACACTTAATATCAATTACCCTAAGTTTTTAGTGGAAAAAAAGTTCTTCTATAATAAGCTATTTTGGAGGGGGAGGGGAGGTAGGGGAAGCATACATACAGGTATCCACTGCCACTAGCAAAAGCCCACACACAGTTTCACAGACAAGGTTGTGCTGTCCTACCTCAACATCATCGTAGTGAGGGGGAAGGCCCTGAGAGCCCTGGGGAGTAATGTAAACATTCGACCCAACCAGAGACCCAAAGTAGCACTCCAGCTTCTCCTGAATCTTCCACAGCTCCTCCTTTAAAAAGAAACGATGCTGTTAGTACTGAGGAGCCCAGCCCAGTCCACATCCTCCCCATTGCCTGGGAGGTTTTTCTAGAGAAGGATCACAGGGAGACAGAGGCTGGGAAGGCAGACGCTCTGTATGAGTGTTCCTCCTGAAAGCAAGCACTGTAGATGCAAAGGTGAAGGTAATCGGTAAGCCAAGAAGGCTGGTGCCCCAACATAGCATCAATGTTTGCTCTCCTCCCTGTACCATTTTTAGGTTGCAAAAACAGACAAGCAAGGTTAGAGGGAGGAAAACAAAGCACCCATCATCCCATGAACAGCAAAATATCTTAAGACAAGAAACACATGCAGGACTTGCATTATATGGGCTAGCATCAAGGACAGCACACAAAGGTTAGAGACCTTTTTCCAGTGACTCCAATTGTTTGGGCATTATTTGAGAACAAACTCTACTCATCCACATCTAACATGTGGCAGACCACGCACTGAAGGGATTACTCTCGTAAGGGAGTATCCAGAAGATACCAACTACCAGGCCTGCGCAAGTGCAACTTCAACTAGAATTTATGTAGGTTCAGCTCAACTTCTAGATTTCAGCATAAGCCGTGCAACATTTCAACTTCACCTGCAGATGCCCCTGCTGCTGGCCATTACAGCTACACTCAAACAGAGATCAGCCAGTGACACTATACTTGGGACGCAGATGTGTATGGACCTTATGGACCAATTCACAATTACACTGTGTTGACACCATGGGACAAAAAAAAAAGAATACTACCTAAATCCAAGTATCTGAGTCCTTTACACAACTGTGCAGACACCAGTGCTTCATTCTCACACGTTAAGATTGCAAAGGCATCAAAAAGAACAAGAGACAGAAAGGACACTCAGCTAAAATGGCGTTGTACCCTTCCATGGTGCAGTTCAAAGCCAATCCGTTGGCAAGAACAGTGGAGCGTCCTGGAAATATTTTACATGGTTTCACACCTTGCCCTTCATTGAAGGAAAGTGGTACAAAAGCCCCTACTTGCACAAAGAAACAGTGGGGCAGAAGGGATAATTTAAGCAGACACAGGTGCATCATCATCAATTTTGTGCATTTATTTTTTCCTAAACTTTTATGTGACAAAGCGCATTCTTTTAAACAGAATACTTAATATTATAGCATGAATCAGATTTTGTACTGCAGAGCACTGAAACATGATGGGCAGTGCAAAAATATAAACCATGTTTTAATTAATACAGTTCATGTATAGATTTCAGCAGGTCATCGATGTCAGCTACTTCCCCTAGATTTACTGAGGGCAGAGATGAAGCTATGTTTAATATGACGCAAGCAAAGTATACCTCATTACAAAGCATACATTAATTATATTCAATTAAATGATCCAACCTGAAATCGCTGAGGCTGATGAAACTGTATTGTTGCCTTTTTCTGGTCAAAATCCTTCTTCAGCTGCATGTAATTCACTTTGCCTTCTTTGTTTAAAACTTTCTTTTTTCCATTCATGCACCTACAGATATTTATATCTCGGCCATAGTATAGACCCTGGCTGCACAGTTCCTTCAAATCTGACAGCTGGAACAGGGACTGGTAGTAAGCAGCCAGCAGAGGATCATTCCTCTGAACAAGCAGTGGCTTTTGCTCCCAATACTCCCTGAAAAACACCTCTTGTTTGATGGGAGAGATCAAGCTTCCAAAGAGGCTGTCTGGGTTCTCAAAACTCATGACTGATGGAGAACAAGCTGCTTCCACTTTTGCTCGTTTACACTGTGCTTGCGTTTCTTTCCCCATTTCAGCACGCTTCCCTCCTTTCTTGGGCATGTTCCTGTTCAAGAGAAGAGACAGAACCCAAACAGTCAACCAGTAACACAACCTCAAGAGCCCACGCACCCACAGCAGCACCTCTTGCCTTATCCAGTGGGATATCAGAGCATGATGCAAACAGCTGCTCACTATTTGTTCCAAACAGCAAAAAAACGAAAGCCCACGGCAGGCCTACAATCCTCTCTCAAACGTCAGCAAACTCCAGAAGGCTCTACTGGGAGCCATTACTCACAGAAGCTCAACTCCCACAGCTGAGTTTATACTAAAAAACAGGCAGTGAAACCCAGTGGCCCACACAACAGATCTTTGCAGGAATCCACACACACAAAGAACCTGTGGTAGATAGGTCTTCTGTAGCAAAAGTGCAAATTACTAAAAAATTAACTCAGCTTTAAGAGATTTAACAGCAACATGCAGAGGGAGGTGGAAATAGGGAACAGGATCAGAAACTTGTACCCTACTATGCTTCCTTGAAATGCATTAACATCAGGGGAAAAAAGCACAATTAAGACTTTCCAGACAGAGCACTATGGACGAGGATGTATGGCATTTCAAGTGCGCAACCCAACCAGCGGTCCTTTCAAGGTGGCTTACACATCATAGATCCAAACCCTACAGTTACCACACAAAAGCTTTAGCAGGACCTACAGCAGAAGGCAGCTACTGCAGCGAGGGGACACCAACCCTGGTACAACGACACGCACTAAGGGCTACTCAATACAGCGAACAGAAAACACAGGGAAATGGGGCACGGAAAGAGGGAGGCCAAGTCAGAGAGTAGACTGCTGTAAGGGAAGAAGGGATATGTAGCAAGGTTCAGTAGGAGAGGACGGTTCAATTAGCAGGAGGGTTACAGCAGCTTCCAAAGAAACAGATGTGCAGATTCCCCTGCAGGTGGAGCAGGTTTTAAGGACGTGAAGTAAGGGCACCTGCTTGAGGTCTCAGGCCCTGGGAACAATTTAATGCTAAATTACGTGAGAGTGCCAGGCATCGAGTGATGCTCTCCACGCAGTGGCCCACACTTCACCCTCCGTCAGGGTCTCCATACTGTATCTTGAATGGCCACACTTCATAAAACTAAGTTCACAGAAGAGAAGGAACGTTGTTAAGCCTTTCTCACACCAAAACCTAAAATTATAAGATTCTGCTTTCATTTCTGCAAAGCTGTCAAACTTTGCGGTTTATGTAGAATAAAAAGAATTCTTTCATCCAAGCACAGACATTTAATTTTAAAGTTGGAAGTCATTTACTTTGTCTTTCCAGGTAGATAATATGCTTGTGTATCATTATGTAAAAATAAAGTTAATTCACAAAGGGTTTAGCTGCCAAGTTCTCAGGTAAGTTAAGGCAAAAATCAAGTAACGGTAGGTCTAACACCATAGTGTATACACAGACATACTTGCCTTAAGTCTACATCAGCATTTCATCCCCCAGAGTAGCCCAGAGCATCAGGCAGCTGTAAAAGCCTGCCTAAGAAGATGAGTTAAGCATCCTGACAATGAGGCAGCACCAAGCCCTCTAGCACCACAGCTTGCCTGCTAAATCTCGGCTGGCCAACTCAAACTGACTGGGCACGTCTGAGCAAGTTTGCGAATCCAACACACGAGGAGTTAGAGCACGCAGATGCTTTCATCTGTAAGCAAAAAAGACAGCTTTACCCCCAAAAGTAAATGCTCTCATTTATTAAGATGCTTTTATTTACATCCCTTATCACGAAACTTAAACTCCAGTTCTGTTATTTGCACTCAGCACTAAATTCTCCTATGCAGCAGTATGCAGGACACCCTCACTGCTCCAGAGCTTCCTGGACAGACTGTTTCATCAGTAGTTCCTGTAACAGCCTGAAGCTCAACAGTAACCTACAGTTCTCCACAAGGCACAAGGACACTTAAAAAAAAGACTGAAAATTAGTCCCCAGCTTCTAGCAATGTCTGAAGATGCAACTGGCACCAAGATCTACAAATGACATCCCCAAACGCCAGCAACACAGATGCAACCAAGCCTGAATTGCCAGTTTTGAATCCCACACCTAAATCCATCATATCAACCTCTCGGCTCACTCACACTGTGTTTAACAAAGTTAAATTCAGATATGTACTATTCACAGAATGCAGCTTCATTTACACAATGTGCTGTTCTGTAGCGTTTTGTTAGTTATTACAACTTTAGAACCATCGAATGGCTTGGGTTGGAAGGGACCTTTGAAGATCATCTAGTCCACCTCTGCCATGGGCAGCAACACCTCCCACTAGATCAGGCTGCTCAAAGCCCCAGTCAACCTGACCCTGAACACTTCCAGGGCAATAGGCGATCCACAGCTTCTCAGGTCAACCTCTCCCAGTGTGTCACCATCCTCATCAGAAAAAATTCTTCCTTCTATCTGTTCTAAACCACTTCCAATTTAAAACCATTGCCTCTTGTCCTGTTACTACAAGCCTTGATAAAAAGTCTCCATTTTTCTTATAAGCCTCCTTTAAGCACTGAAAGGCTGCAATAAGGTCTCCCCAAAGCCTTCTCCAGGCTGAACAACCCCAACTGTCTCAGCCTGTCTTCACAGGAGAGGTGTTCTAGCCCCTCTGATCGTTTTTATGGCCCTCCTCTGGACTCACTCCAATAGGTCCATGTCCTTCTTATGTTGGTGGCCACAGAGCTGGATGCAGCACTCCAGGTGGGGTCACACAAGAGCAGAGCTGAGGGGCAGAATACCCTCCCTCGACCTGCTGGCCATGCTGCTTTTGATGTGGCCCAAGATATGGTTGGCCTTCTGGGCTGCGAGCGCATGTTGAAAACAGGCTGAGAGCGTTGAGGTTGTTCAGCCTGAAGAGAAGGCCCCGGAGAGACCTTACAGCCCCTTCCAGTACCTAAAGGGGCCTACATGAAAGACGGGAAGGGATTCTATCAGGGAGCGTAGCAATAGGACAAGGGCTAACAGTTTTAAACTGAGAGGGTGGATTTAGATTAGATTAGGAAGAAATTCTTTACTGTGAGGGTGGTGAGGCACTGAAACAGGCAGCCCACAGAAGCTGTGGGTGCCCCATCCCTGAAAGTGTTCAAGGCCAGGCTGGAGGAGGCCTTGAGCAACCTGGCCTAGTGGGAGGTGTCCCTGCCCATGCCAGGGGGGCTGGAACTGGATGAACTTTAAGGTCCCTTCCAACCTAAACCGTTCCATGATTGCCAGCTCATGTCCAGCTTTCCGTCCACCGGTTCCCCAGAGTCCTTGTCTGCAGGGCTAGAGAAAAATCCCAGGAACAAAATGGCCCTATCTGTGCTCGAGACAGAAGCTGTTACTTCACATCAGTATTTTTCGACTCGCACCCCAGATGTACCTGTTTATGAGTTCAGGCCTCTAAACTGGCCCAGCGACTGCGGGGGGGGGGACGACTCCCTCCGAAGCAATGGGGGAGAAAGACAGCTACGGCGCTTCTGAGGCCGCTCCGCGTCCGCTGCTCCTCCTCACCGCTCGGCCACACCGGGCTACCACGGAACTTTTCCCACACGGGAAAAACGCAGAAAATGGTGCTCCTCTCCCCGCGCCGGCCTCACCGCCGCGGCCGGGCTGCCAGGAGGGACGCCGGGCGAGCGACGCCGGCCGTGCTGGGCGGCCCCCGATTTAAGGAGCCCCGGAGGCCCAGCCACGAGGCCGCCGGGCCCGCCGCTGCCGCCACGCGCCGCGCACCGGCGGACGCCTTTCCCCGCGTCCCAGACGGGCCGGCGGGATGGCGGTCGGTCCCTTCTTCCCGCCGCCATCGCCCCGCATCTCTCCCCCCGCCCCCCCAGCTCCTCGTCCCTCACAGAGCCCGCGTGCTCGGCCCCCCACGCGCGCACTCAGCCCCNGGTCAGGTGGGCTGGGGCTGGGGTCGGGGCTGGGGTCGGGATTGGGGTTAGGGGCGGGAGGCTGACGTAAATGTCAACCTTTTTTTTGTTTTTTTTTAACTCCCAAACTAGGAGGTTTTAAAGCGATCGCCACCTGAGGACGTAATCTGTGCGAGAAGTGTTTCTTCTTCATCTCCAAGCCGTACAGCGTGTATGTGCGGGAGAGGGAAAATAGTCCTTTTTTTTTTTTGAAGCCAGTGGGAAATTACACAACGGTATCATCCACTAAAGTTATTGCATGGATTAAATTGGAGGACACAACATAAAATCTTGTGGTTATTTGTGTGAACTTTTGCTTCCTACACACAAAAGTGCCTGGGCTTTAGCTGCAGTATTTTTTTCCTGTACCAAAATTTTGTTCCGGGGCCCTTCTAAGGCTCCCTGTAAGAAATCTCTAGAATCTTTACCAAGCACATGAAAACTAGAAATATGTTTAGTTACCTTTATTAAAGATGCCTATTAGTGGTTTAATGTACATTGGCTGCAAAAAAAAAATGTTAGGTAGGTTTTGCTAAAGTTTAGGTTTTGCGTACTGATAGCTTGAAGCACACAAAGCAGAACTGCCAGCAAAAGCTGAATTTTGGTAACCTCAGCAGCCTTACAGTGTATGAATAGTGTAAGTAGAAATTCTATTGGGCATAAGTTAGGAGGGACAAGAAGGACCTTTCAGATACCTGACAGATAAGAGAGGGGACTGTGTTCCATCAGCAACTTGTGGAGGGAAATGATGCAGCCTTCCACATCTAAAATACCGGTCCAAATCCCTCCCTTTGCAGAAAATGGTTTTGCAGTCCTGTGCCTCCTTGTGGCGTGGCTGTTACTCACACAGTAATAACTCCTGCTTCCCTGGCACTAGCTGGATCTTCTGGAACAAATGTTGCGTGATTCCAGTTGGTTTTGTGTTTGTGAATGCATCCAGCAAACTCCTATGTGATAAATAGAGAAACTGGCAAACTGGAATACACAGGAAAAGGGGACAGAGGACAGAAGGCGGCAAACATGGCTCATCCTGTTCAGTCCTTGCTCCTTTACCACCTGGACTGCTTGGGTCACCAGCTGACCAAGACGTTGTGGCCGCTTGATCATGAAATGCAGATTAATGAGCATCTGGATGGCTTACCAGGAGAGAGATTTTGCCAGGGGTGAATCTTAAGCTTATCCTAATTGTACAAGTGCATACAAATTAGTAAAATTTAAGTTTCTCTATAAAGCACTTTTCTTTCATTTGGCTGTGGCTTTCAAAGAAAAAGATGACATTCTCTACTTTCTGACTCAGTTCATCATGATGTCACTCAACATTCAGGACACTTTGCAAAATTTATTAAATTGTGAATATTTTAGTGTAAACACCAGTAGTTGGGATATTCAAAGGCATACATTTTTGTAAGTCTCTGGAAAAAAGGTCACTGGCATGAAATTCTGCTTACTTCTTTAATGACAATTATAAAGCTTTGAAGAATGAAGTAGTTCTCCAGACTGAAAAGTTTGCATCACCTACATTAACACTTACAGGATGTTTTCTTAATAGAGATGGGTGTAGCAGCAGATGCTAAAAATAGGGACGCCACATCCTGTACCTCAGCTGGTCACAGAAGCCATTACAAGCTGTTATTTCTGTTCCAAAAATCCACAAAGTACTCTCAGCATAACTGCTTGAATACCACCAGGATGAACACTCGAACAGATATGTATTTACATAATGGCTGTGATGTTCTAACTTTTAGTAAACGCTGCGGGAAGTAAAACCCGTATATTTGACTGGCTGCAAAAATAGCCACAAATAACAGGAATGGGAAATGCTTGTGAATACTTTTTTTAAAGACTTCCATGCTGATCTGTCTAGACAAATTGACTAAAAGTATTTATTATCATCCCGCTGGAAGATAACACGCGCTTTAGAAGAGGGTCATGTGAGTTTTAGTCAGCCCTCTAACACCCTTTAAATGAGAAGTAATGTATTTAAATAGTTTGTTATTGTTTGTTATTTATACAAGCAATAGATTTTTGAAGTATAATTGATTCTGCTATCATCCCTATCACTGCATTAAGAAGAAAGAAATGATAAGCTTGTCTGTAAAAGTATGCAGGTAGGTTTCATCTTTGTAACATGCAATCTTCTTCATTATCATAATAAAATTTGCTATGTAGCACTCTCTGTGGGGAGAAGCGTTCAGGCACACGTATAGGGTGTGACCGGAAGGTAAATGTAGGCAGGAATCTCTTTTCCTCCACACTTCCATGTGTGGACTTACTTGCGCAGGTCCCCTATACGGGGCTTGGGCCCAGCTGCCCTTTTGCTGCTGGAGATCCTGAAAGAAATTTAGAAGAGGCAACTGGGTTGGGCCAAGAAGCACGTGGGTATTTTTTCTGTTGGAGGCTGAGGATTCGCTGTTGGCTGCAGAACAAATACCTCTTCCCCTAAGGCAGATAAAAAAAATTATGTGACAACAATGGTGTTATGTTAGTTCATGTGAAATGTTTAGGACACACACATCTGGAGCAATTAGATGGGATCTTTTCAGACAATCTGGAACATCTGTGCAGGATGCCTTCATAATAGCAGTGCAGTAACGAGGATGTCATGGTAATTTTTTTATATATCTGTATTACACATTGGCTCAGCTTGAGGTCTAGTGTGCTGTTGCTGTTGCCAAAGCCTGTATGTCCTTTGGCTTTACATTCCCAGCATTGTCATTCCTGGTACGGTTCTGCTTTCCATGACAGGATTTCCTGGAAGAGTGTCAAAGCCGTCTTAACTCTGATCATTTGTTTGGCAGCGAACTGGCTGCCAAAGTACCCACTCACTCCATCCGATTTCAATCACCCGGCATGCAGTGTGTCACCAGCTTCTCCAGCTCTGTAACTGGGAGCTTGACAAATGCAGCTCTTCTTTGAAACAGTAAAACACATCGCCATGCTATGAGCAAACAATATTGGAGCAGGAAAATCAAATAACCAGCGAACGGTTGAGGCTTCTAAATTTATTCCCATTTCCTAATCGTGACCGAGCAGTGACCAAGTGTTTAGTCTGTGACGCTTTTTGCCACCACAAATTAGCATTTTTAACTGACTTTGTAAATTTAAACTCACTTCATGAAATGACAGAGAAACCCGGGAAATTTAAGTGGAAAATGCTCCTTATTTGGGGAAGTTGCAAGAGTAATTTTGGTTCTTTTCTGGAGCTCAGAACACTTTCTGTGTGTCCTTGAACATCCTTGATTAAACCTCCTTAGCCTGAACCTAAGGGTATTTCCATGCAGAATTCAGCTGCGACAGACAGGATTCCTGTATATGGTTCTGTTTTGACACAGCTGCCTCCTTTTATTTCCTGTGTGTCTCAGTGTGGGATCTTGAACTGTGCTGGGGATCAATGCTGCAAGCAGGCATACGTAGCTTCTCCTCACTGGAACATTCAAAAGCCAAAGGTGGGGAGAGGCAAAACCTCAAACTCATGCATGCAATGTAAAGCAGGACAACCAGATTCTGCTGAAGACATGGTTGGTTTGTTTTCTTGCCAAAGTTTCTAAAATCTCTGCCTCAAAGCCTACGTTTCTGAAACGCACAGTTATGCAGAAAGCAGGTGATGGCAGCAGGTCTGCATGAGACACAGGTGTGTGGGTGTCACATGAGGGGCGTAGCTTGTGCAGGTGATGCTAATCATCCACCCGGGAGGTGGCTCTATGACACTGAGTGTCCCGGGTCTGCGACATTGTTCCTCTGCTGCCTGGGGGACTACTGATCAAGATTTCTCCAAAACAGAGGCCCTTCCCAGTGCTCCTGTGAAAAGTCAGGGACAGTTGACAGGGTGAGGGTTTTTCTTGAGGTGTTGACGATGCACAGTGTGCAAAGCCCCATCAGTTTTGCTTTCTGCTGGTCCCTACTCCACTGCTAAGCCATAATCACTTTCCTCCTAGTTACCACCTGAGGACAAAGGCTCCTGAGGTGCATACAGGTTGCGTAGCAAAATCGAAATGCAGCAGGTGAAATGAGGATAGGAGCTATTTGAAGACGATTGGTGCTGCTTGCCTACTAGAATGGGCCACAAGTGGAGAATAAGCAGAGAGGCTGATTAAACAGGCATGGTTAAAGTGTAGGTAGAGACTGGATAATACTTCACGTGGGAGCTTTCTGTTTAGGTGTGTGAGAAAGGGCTCTCTCAGTGAGCACGCTGCTTCTGTGCTACTGCACTAGTGGCAAGTGCGTTAGATTATCCCAATGCACAGTCCCGCTGAAAAAGAAACCAGACTCATGAGAGTTTTTCATTAACAGTTTTGCTTCTAACCAAACCAGCCTTGGTATGACACAGAAGTCAGTTTTGGAAACTTTTAACCCTTTCCGCTACTGCTGCTGCATTATTTGTAAAGCATGATGCTACCCTCGCATGCAAAATAATGTCTAGCTTATAATGATTTTTGTTTATATGTACAAACCCCAGTAAAAAAAGTTGAACACAATATACACACTGGGAAATATAATCCTGGAATATGTGTCAATAGCATGATTGTTCTGTAAAATAATCCTGCCCACATTTCCCTTCAGAGATCTCTTCCTCTTTATGCGGGTTGTGTCCACATTGGAGACGCTGGCTGCACCTGCTGGAGTCTCATTCTCTTCACAGCGGTCTGAGAAAGCAGGCAGGTCCATGTCCACATCCGTGTCACGAAAGCAGCCGTCGAAAGCCATTGCTTGCACTGCGTCAATACTATACATTCCTGAAGCCTGGCAACAAAGAACAGTTATTCCGCATCTAGCAGGAGTCATTTTAGTAAATTATAAATAAATAAAGCAGAAAATAAAGCAAGCTTTCTCTTCAGTGTTGTTCCCTCTGTGGAGAGCGTATGGAGAACAGGGCTACCTCACAGTATTGCTATCTGTGGGGCCTGGCCCCTCGTGCAGGACATGAGCGAGGAGGGGGATACATGCGATAAAACACACTTGTCTGACTGATTATTGCCAGCTTCTGGATGGCAATATGTGCCCCAGCTTCTGAAACAGAAAAATCAAACTCTGCCTTTCCTGTAGTTCTGTGTTGCTGGACTTGCGGGAAATGACTTCAAACATTTCTACAAGTAGGTTTTTGATGGGCTTATCAAATCACATGAGCAACACATCCACCTTTTTTGTGGTTTTC
This sequence comes from Chionis minor, assembly GCA_013398295.1. Taxonomy (NCBI): domain Eukaryota; kingdom Metazoa; phylum Chordata; class Aves; order Charadriiformes; family Chionidae; genus Chionis; species Chionis minor. Next base: position 279,678 of record VZSF01007799.1, on the reverse strand, counting down.
CTCTTGTGATATTCCAGCAAATGAGTACATGAGGGGGTATTCTTGAAGCAAAGGTTTTAAGTGAGTGCTTCAACGAAAGCAAATGTTTACTTGCCAATGCTTCTGCTTCAGTCACACTTTTCTAAAAATGACCTTGTCATTCGTCTAGTCTTGGGACAAAAAGGCATCATTAGACCCATCTCCCTAATTGAAAATGGCAAAGCAGGAGAAGGAGAAATAGGCTCCGCTTCACAGGAAACAGGAGGGATTATTAAATGACTATGCACTCATGGGGTATATTTCAGAGAAAGGAAAAATACCTTGATCAGTAGGTATTTGAGAATAGAACGAAGGTTACCTTCCTCTGGGGGGGAAGAGAAGTAATCAGGAGATGTATTCCCTAACCTCTTCCAGAAGAAAAGGAGGGGAGAGAAAGCACAGACCTTCTCAAGATCTCAGAGAGAATGACACATTTCCTCCCTTCAGCCAAGTAAAGTGAGATACAGAGTGGAGTTACAGAGATGGTTCCTGTACTGTTATCACAGTGGTGTATCAGGATTGCTCTGTGGCTTCTGTGATGCTTTCTGAAAGCAACAAAAGACAGAGGATTGTACCTTGCCCCTTTTTTTGAGTTGCTTTCTCTCTTCAATTGTGGTGAGATAGTTCACTGCTGCGTATTCGATGACAGACAGGAAGACAAAAAGGAAGCTGATCCATAAATACACATCCACAGCCTTTATGTAAGACACTTGAGGCATTGAGGCACTTACTCCTGTCATGATGGTTGACATTGTCAGCACTGTAGTTATACCTGCCAAAGAAAAAGGAGAGGTTATCATAATAGTGGCCAGCTGGTTCTGTTTAGCTTATCACCATTGCTTGGACAGTACAGCTTCGTGAGGGCATATGATTGACACTACCTGTAACGTCATTGCACAGGCTCTGGGAAGTGGAGTGAACCATGAAGGACCTATCACATACAATACCGAAACCAGTAAATCATCTCTCTGCTCAGCGCGTACCGTTACAGCTGTGGCAAACCAGGTTCGAACAGTGGGTACACAGCAATGGCGATTCAGCAACATAAGGAACACGTTTCTGTGACAGCTTTAGACACTGCTATAGAGAAGAGAAAGCAGGCTTGTGGTTTTCCCTCACTTCCCAGAGCCAGGGTCTCCACTACAGACTTTCTTGTCCTGGAGAATAACTAAAGAATCACCAATTTCCCTCCCAACCCCTTCTCAAATTGTATTTCTTGAGAACATGTATTGGCTTGTATGTCTCTGTCATAACTCCATGGGTCTCCAAAAACACTCTAGCATAAAAATGCTATATCCATTGAAACTAAGAAATATTTTTTGTTTACTTCAGCATGTTCATAATTTCACCTTCATCTTTTCAATCTCTCCTCTTACATGCAGCTGCTCATCTCATTTTGTTTTGCTTTATCGTGGAAAAAAACCCAAAACACCAACACCCAGCCCAGGCCCAGCCTTTAAAGAGATGAGTGTAACACTGGAAGCGAAGACATTTCAATAACATCTGTGAGACGGCACTGGCTGATAGCGTGGCCTTTCAGCTGGGTCTAAGTATAGCCCTTCTCCAGTTTTATGCTAGTTAGAGTTGACTAGAACATACAAGAGTTTTCCCTCTCCCTCTCTGCAAGTTCCTTACATTGAAGGCTGGAGTTTGAAATACACCATGTAAGAGGAAATCTGTTTCTTTAAAGGAAGTATATGCTGGGCTAGGGAGCTAAGCTTTTTAAACTTTGTTGTTAGCATTGCTTATAAATTATGCATGCTTATGCTAATAAAATGTGTGTTATTCATAGAACTCCTGATGCATAGCCTTCTGCAGAAATCCGTATATAAAGACCATGATCAGCAAAGCCATCTTGACAACATTACAAATGACCTACTGAGAATTAAAACTTTTTTTTTTAAGATTGAATTAAATATCTTAGAAATAAAAGGAATTGGTAGCTGCATTAATAGAATTAGGTAGGAGGTACCGTAATTTGTTTTTAGGCTAACAAATAGATTTATATCTCATGTACTAATAGCTTTAGACTGTGCCAATAGAAAGGGATCTGAGGTAGCTACAGTCCTATTTTGTCTAGATTGATATAGCTATAGATAAAAATTGAGCACTTCCTCAGCACATGCAAGTTTCTTTCTTAAACAAAGATCCTCAAATTTTCACTTGTCTAAGAAATATAGCAGCATACAGTTGGCTTCTGGGACTAGCATCGGTGAGAAGAACGAACAGGAGCTTCTTTACTAATTCTTAAACCAACAGTTGCAGGACTCAGATGTATTATGGTTACACTAGATATCTTAAGAAATTTCCATCAGATCTTCACAGAGATGCTAATCTTTGAAAAAATATACTCATTCCAAGGCCATCAGCATTAAAAGGTCCACAAAGTGGTATCAACTGATTAATCACTGAGAAAAACAATAATGTTATAAAAAAACCCACTGTAATTAGTCTTTTTCTACTGAGCTGTCGTGTTCAGAACAAAAACTGTGAGAGCAAAAAGATGCCCAACTTACTCTTCAGCTTCCACAGAAGCCTGTATGCCTTGTACAGTTAAGGCACCAAAGCAAACATTTTCAAGGTGCCTAACAAAGAAAGGCTTTGCTACATAGGACAAGTCAGGAAAGCGGTTCCAAGTTGGCAGGAAGATATCAAATGTTTCTAGAGAGAAAGCAGACCTGCAAAGCTTTTAGACATACTGTGCTATGCCTATTAAGTATCTCTCATGAACCATGGATTTAGGGAGGGATCTGACTACTTGTCACTACCTGTTACTTTGCTAGGAAGAGGGGAGGAAAAAAACCCAGTCTTTGCAAAAAAAAAAAATAAAAAATATAGGAATGAAGCATACTTGCTCATGTCCTGTGTAACTACTAGGAAGCTAAGGTAACATCAAAACCGATCATATATCCCTATACTTCCCAAAAGAATATACATTAAAAGGTTTACCTAGTGATACCCTGGCAGGAACAGCTCTTCTGTCAATCCAAAATGAAACCCAAGACAGCATCACCATCAGCATGGCTGGGAAATAGGATTGTAGCACAAAAAAGAAAATATGTCTCCGGAGTGCAAAGTTTATAAAAAGTCGATTGTACCAACCTATTGAAAAAAGAGAGAGAACAGGTCGGGGGAGAAGAGAGCTGTGTTATTTGTGAGCTCTGTTCACTGGCCTTCTCCTTACAGTAGGAATGGTGTATCCACATCAGTAATAGGAAATGCCTTGGAAGTATTGCCACCACCTTGGTGCTTCACAAACTGCCCATCATACTTCATTAAAATACTGTTGCCTTGGGACTGAAGCATCATGACTGCATAAATAAAATACTGTATTATAACTGAGGTTGGGAAAAGTGAATAGACTTCAAGTGAAACTGCTGGGAGAATACAGACAGAAACTGCCGGGAGAATACAGACAGAATATAATTGCCCAGTGCTGCTAGGACAGTGAAGCCAACACCCTACCTTCCCCAAAAAGTAGCCTGTCTTCTCTCAGCTACGAAAAGCCAGCAACCAGCAGCACTTACATTTCCTACGGTCAGACGGCTCTGGACGCCCAGCTTTGACTTTAGAGGAAAGGGTGCCATCTAGTGAATTTTGGGGCATGTTCTGGCTGCAGCAAAGCATGTGTGCTATATCTCCTGCGATGGGAGGGAAAGCAGTTTGCAGTGGGGTGAAGGCAAAAGTGGGTGACTGTGCAGAATCTGCCAGTCCAGTACAAATAGAGACATCAGTGAGCCTCTGTTGGAGCAGTCATGCCATCACGAAGAGCGACTTTATAAAAAAAGAGTATCTCAACAATAACCCTATCTAATATTAAACATGGTCTATGTGTTTTCAGTTGTGGAAAAGGGGTTTGGTTTTAAAAATTATTATCTCAAAAATGCATTGAAATTGTTGCTCCTTTGGATGCCAGGGAACTCCAAAGGCCTAAATGCTTTTCATGTGTGGTTCACTGAGATTCACAGGAAAGGATACGCAGAACCTAAAATGCAGAAGGCTGCTTTGTAAGCAGTATATTTATCCATTTTTTGCCCAAGAGACTTCAGGAGCAGATGGCTCCCATTACAGTTGTGCTGATTTTTCCCCACTATTACTTACTTTGGGGAGCAGGATCTGCATATAACCATTTTCTTCCAACAAGAAGCAAAATAAAAGAACAAGAGAAAGTGGAACTTCCTGATTGAAACAAAACCTCAACGCCAAAGAAAAGTGTATGTCTACCAAGGGCAGTGTTCTAATAAGAGATATGGTACACTGTCCGATAACGGTTATGGTACACTCATTATTCAGGTATTTCCCAGTGGTCCCTGCAACTTAAAAGAAGCCTTTCGTTTCACCTTTACCCTGCTGAGTAAGCTCATCATCAAAACTTCTATCTGCATGTAAGTGTTAAGCAGTTACACTTTGCGAAGTCAAAGGTGCTGTGAAGACGCTGCAAAGGCCTGGGTACAGGGGTGGTGTGAGGTTGCTCTGTCGTGCACAAGGCTGTATTTGCTTGCATAAGTGTTTTTGATGAGAATAGCAAGGCAGAAAGAAGCCAGCTGAGTTCCTGGAACCCAGTTCCAACACACAGTGTTTGTTCCACAGTTTGGTGGAAAATATCCTAGCCTTCTTCTTGCAGCAAGGACAAATTTGACGTAGCTCTCAGCAAGGCACAGTTATGATAGTAAGGTATCACTTGTCCTCTTCTCACATGACAGTGGCTCTTGAAAGCTGGAGCTCTGTTCTTAGCTTATACATGAGCAAGAGATAAGGATGAAGAACCTGATCAAGCTGTGAATTCCTCACTGCTTAGGCTGCGTCATAATTTAAACTGGAATTTCTTCATTCAATATCAGCCACCTCAAACTTGAATCACTCTTTTTTTTGAATGCAAAAAGAAGCCATCCTCTAAATAGAATGCAGTAAATAAATCTATTTGCATCTTTCCTGTATGCCTTAAAGAATTTTTTCCAAAGTGTTATGCATTTTGTCATATTATATGGAAAAATTTCTATTTTATTAATCTGCCTTGATATAAAGGGCAATATCGACACTGAAATGAATTGACTCAGACTGGAAAGTAGAGTAGCAAGCATGCTATTTTATCTGGTTAAAAGCGTGTGGTTAGACTACTTACATAGAGAAGCAACTCAAAATTTATAATTGCATGTGCAAATACAAAGAAAATAAAACCTACCTTGCATGAAATCAAGACTATAATCAACTCTTAAAGCCTTATGCAATTTGCCAGAAAGTATAGTTCAAGATCTATAGGGAGTGATAAAAACCTGTCTGGGGCAGACACCTGTATTTAAACAATGTAGCACTGACATAAAGGGATTTTTTTTCCTGCAATTTCATGTATAAACATGGAACATTAAGCAAACCGTGAATTAGACCTCAATAGGTTATAAATGCTCTCATGTGGAAATCTTATCATTAGTAGACTTTTAATGACATTTTACAGCTCCAGAAATGAGGCAATTTTAGACAATAAAACACACTGGGGTTCCTCTTGTTTTCTTTCTAGTACCTGACCCTTTAGGGTTTGCAATTTCAAGCTTTTCTATATAACAAGGACCCAAAGATTCCTGTAAACCCAGTGGCTTTCAGAGAAGCACCATGGTTTTGCAAGAGCTCACAAAAGCATATGTTTGGCTGATGTGCATTTTTTTCAGGTTCTTATTGTCAGATGTTAAGTTACAAGTATTATTATGGCCTCTTCTTCTAATATCAAGAAAGTGAAATTTACCATTATATTGGTAATGTAAAGAGAATGGAGGACCTAGGCCAACAGACCAGTGTGATTGACAGGCCTCATTTTAACTGAGATATCTCAGCAGTAACAGTCTTTTATTAGCAACAAATTTGAATGTGAAAGACATTCTGCATGATTCCTGTGCTTCTCTCTTCTGATGACAGGGGCTTACTATACCAGTACTGCTGTAAAAAGCGAGTCCACTGGAAGCACTGAATTCTTCGATGAAAAACTGGGAGAGGGAGATGTGCTCATCTGTGCTCAGGGACTTGTTCCCATGTTTCCAGTATAACATCAGATCATCTTCATTGTAGGCATCTATGAGAAAGTAAAAACTAAATCAGCTCTTCTGCTGGAATAATGCTTCTATTTTCTTTTCTTAGGGATAGGATACCACACAAACAATTTGAGAAAACCACAAAGAAACATTTTTTTCCCAGCAATTTGCCAGTTGTTGACATGGAAAAATTTGCAAAAACCATATTCCACCTTGTTCCAAGAGGAACTCAGTCCTCTGCCTCAGAAGCTTACCTGACAGATGGCGTACGTGGGCACGCTCAGGGTCACAAGTCAGATAGGATTGGAGCTCTGGAGCTGCCACACTGAGCAGACTGCCTGAATGTTGAGGATCTGTTCTCTTTTCCAAGACAAAACTACAAACCAGCATCCTAGTTTTACTCATATTCCTAATAATAATAAATTCTGAGATACCAAAAGGCTCTGCAAAACAGAATTACCTTTTGTTGTCCAGCTCTACAGCTTACTACAGAAAACTGAGTCAGGGGTGAGAAAGCAGACATTTCACAGTAACACAAGCACTCATTTTCATTTTTCCATGAGGTCAAATATTGATGTCTTATTTTACTTTTAACATGCACTTTTTTCTCAGGGAAAAAAAAAGGGACTGTTTACAGAGGGAACATTTTTAGATTTAGACCTTGGAATATCAACCCAGTTGAAACAAAGCAGGTTGCATCATGGTTCTTCTATCTTCCCTAAGCTCTCTGAGTTGTGGAAAGATCCCAAACTGGCCACAGTTTAATATGGGCAGTTTGAAGCACTCAGGTCACACATCAAAGTAAGTGAAAAAGGTATTACGGACAAGATGGAGTGCTGGTAAGAAGGCACATGTGAAGAACAGGTATGAATTAAACTTACAGCTTTCCAGTTCTAAAGAACAGTTCTGAGTGTCCAGAGGAAACCTACTGAAATCCATGAAACACATGGCAGAAACTGTTATTCTGCAGAAAAGAACAGAAAATCAGAAATTAAATGAAAAATTTCACACTTTCTTAGGGCTGTTCAGACATCTTAGTGAGATTCCTAACCAATCTGCTGTTTAGAATCCTAATTATTGAGTTTTTCTACTTTTTTTAGATGCTTCTAAAATTGCTACAAGATAGTGAGATTAAACTAAATCAGTAAGAGATCATGTTTTCTAAACATAAATAGTCTTTTTTATTAAGTACATTACCTTTGATTTTTAAACCCTTTACTGGCCTGATCCTTCATTAGACTTTCACATATTTTGCTTTGAAAGGTTACACTTATTAACAAAGGGAATTCACATTTCTTGACTGGATTTCCTCATAGATTGGAGTAGATAATATAACAGATCAGAGCAAATATTATTCCAAGTGCTATTTTCCCAGCTAGAATGACTGTAATATTTAATAGCATAAAAACATAAGCTGCAGTTTCTGGAAGCTTACTCTTCTCTTCAACCCCATTGAAATGCCTTATACCTTAAAAAGCTTAAGGAAATCTAGGTAAAAACATTACTTTGTATTCTATCTGTTTTTTCACAAATGTTTATAAGATAAATGTCCATTGACATTTCAACCAATAAACAAAAAAAAAAAGCTAGAGGCAGCAATTTAATATGGTGAATGTTGTCAAATTTCCCTTTCTTGTCACAGCTTGCATTTTGATGTTTTACTTTGATTTTTCAGTTTTCTCAAAACTGAATCCTACAGGGATTTTAGTTGTAAGGGATTTACTGGGTATATAAGTGATCATTGAAAACTTGTGATCAGTAATCACACTGTAGCTGAATTTTTACAAGTGTAAGATTTGATAGCTTGAAATGAGATTGTGAGAGTGGTACATCTTTAAAATCACGCATAAGACTTCCAAGTGTGGATGTTGTTTCTGTCTTTTAGCTATTGACTAAAGGAGCAGAAGAAAACTGTTTTAGCAACAAATCTGGTGTTTCATTCAGCTTTGCTTCAATAAAATCCTGGATGCTAGGTGCTAAAGAAAAACTGTGGAATATGCAGATTTCTTGTTCATAAGTACTTGAAATATAATCTACTCACTGCATGTAAAATGGGCAATACAAAAAGGATGTTTTAATGAGCATCTGATTCTTTAGGAACATAGGCGTTAACACGACTCAGGCTGGTGTTTCCCAGCACATTGTTTCCCCTTAATAATTTTAAAACCTCGGTTCACCAGCCTTTAGGTCAACCCGTTCCCTGTCTCTCAGTTTGATAAGAACTGATAGAGGAGGAAAGGAAGAGGACAGGACACCAGCCCTTCATCCTTACGTCCAGAAAGAAATCCACAGGTTTGGCAGGGACTTTGGGACTTTGCTATTCACTGGCACAGGAAGGTGAGGCTGGCTGCAAGCTCACCTGTCAGAGCAAGGAGTCACCCAGTACACACCATCTGGTAATGCAGGGTTAGGGAAAGATAACTGTGGGAGCAGAGAGGATGAGGCCAAGGAAGAAAAGTAGAACACCACCTTGCAAATGTGATGTAGGACACAGGGCTCCCATCACAAAGGGGATTCTGAGCAAGAAGCGAACACAGCAAATTGATTCACACTGTGTCTGCCCCTCAGCTCGACTTCCTCCTTTTCCTTCCCTTCCATGTCACTTTTTCCTTTCTCCCCATTTCTGTCCTTCCTATCATGTGCTCCCTTTGGTTTGTAACTATTTGTGCACGATTTCTTACTGTTCATCTTGATGACACTTTACCCCTCCAGCAAGCTGACAGAACGTGTTTGCCCATCTTACGTCTTTCCGCCACTCTTCCTTCCCCCAGCTGAATGTGTGTCACACCCCTCCTGTTGGGAGCCACTGCTGTAAGCTTGGGTATAGTAGCGTAGCTCTGTGCCTATATGGAGCCTCAATTAGTATCAATGGTATATTTACAGGTATCCTAGGGTGAAAATAACTGGGACAGACAGTTTTAAAAGACTTCAGGAAAAAAAACCACATTTGTTCTTTGCTAATAATTTCGGGCTTTACTGTACTCAACAGTAAAACTACTGCAATATGGCTAAAACCACTGGCAATGAATTGACACTTGATAAACTTCAGCACCATTTACAACAGATGAAACAACTGCCACTATCTTGTGACAGGAAACAATATGTAAATGATAGAAAAATGTTATCTATCTGTTATCAATCCAAAATTTATTTTCCCGCTGGTACACTGGTCACCAGTTCCCAGTATCTGATGCCAGGGGATTAATGTCAGCCCAGTATCAGAATCTTAACTGCAAGTATTTCCAGTAATTTCTCACTGTACAGACTATTGGTCCACAACTGTAATCTTGTATTTTCTTCTAAAACAGTATTGTTCTTACCGTAGGCTGAAGAGTACATTGCCATCAGGGTATACTCGGAGCATGACGTTTTCCACAGTTGTATCATGGATGAAAGATCTTTTGGAGTGTACAAAAAATACATCAGGTACCCAGATCTTTTTTATCAGTCTTCCATCAAAAGTCATACTTTTGTTTTTGTTACTACGGAATGAAAGTCTCTCATCCTTCCAGTAATGTCTGAGATACAAAGTCATTGTGAAGTCCTTCGTTTAATTAAAAACAAAAGAAGACAATGCTTGTTTTATTCACACACAACAGAAAACAGTACAAAGTAATCAACTCCTGTAAAGGATCAATTTCTTCTCTGGACATCATCTGGAGGATCCTCAATGAGAGGAATCAAACGCCACTCAATGAGTTTAAGCATAGATTGAAACCACTTCTGAGATACTGGCTGTTAGTCTTGTCACTGGTGTCTGAGTCTGAGGTTCATACTTCATTTATACTTAGATAAAACTTTTACAGATTTCAGTGGTCTGCTGGATCGGGCCATTAGTGAAGTGAAAAAGAAACCAACCAAAAAACCAACCAAAGGCAAATGGAAAGGGGTTTCCTTTGGAAATCTTCACAAGCTCTTCCCGGAATGGACTGTGGTTACTTTACAAAGGGATTAATTTGAGTTCTTCATGAGCATTAGGTCAATTTGTAAAATCCATTAATCTGTACATTTTGTACAAATATTGCACAGGGGTTTTAAATGAGTAGATTTATGAATGAAATGCATCATAAATAAACAGTATGATCAATTTCATAAGAGTAAACAATTACATTTTTCCAATAAATACTTTTTTTAATATGAAAGATTGTTGCAAATATATTGCAACATATTGCAAATAATTTTTTTTTTGATCCTATATTGAGAAATAACACGACTGCAAATATACACATGGAAAGAGGTGGAGAGGGTGCTGCAAACCCAGTCTTGAGTTTCTGCACAGCCTGACTGCTCTGTGTTCACTTGTATAACTTTTGTATTATTGGGCAGACATCATTTATCTCAGTAGAACAATTACTTCTGGTCGGAATACTGGGAAGACACTTAGGTCTTCCCCTGTAATATGATCTTATGCTCCTGTGAAGAATGCAGGGGTTCATACTGACAGATCCCATTGCAAACTCAACACTACGATGACTAAAGCTGCGCTCACCATGAAAAGATATTGTAAATGAGAACTCTTTGCAAAGTTAACGTGCCCTGCTATTCTAGGACAGAGCAACTTGGCATTAGCGTCTGGGTGGCATTACTAGTGACAATTTTGGCTGGGGAATGAACAGCCTGCATTCCAGTGCTACAGGTTCTTGATTGCAGTGAGGGTGCAATCCTCCTTCCTAGGACTATTCCTGGAACCGATTTTTCAATTTCCGTCTGTTACGACTACAGCTCCAACCATGCCAGAATGACAGAACTATTCAAACAGCTATTGCTTGCATAAGCAAAGGAAGTAAAAGACATGAAGCCTCATCATCTAATGTGCAGAGCACTAAGAGCTCCTGTGGGAGCCCATGGGCCTTAGCGAATGGTTGGCATTTTCAAATCAGAGCACTGTCCACTCTAGGCTGTTCCTCTCATTCAGCGAGAAATTCAACATGTGCTCTTATATAACACTTCCTCGTTTAAATGAGGATGACTTGCATGCTTCAAGGCAAGTTTTTGCTCTTTAAGGGTTTGCTTTCTTTAACTGTATTATTCTATAACATCCAGCTGGATGTCTCTGAGACCCTGCCTTTTGGCTGAAATTCTTTATTCCAGTTCTACTAACCAACTTACCATGTCAACTTCAGATATGCTGTCAATGCTTTCTACCTGCACATCAATGCCCACAGGTATTGGTGACCCTTCAATGTAACAGAATGAAAGAGTGATGAGGAGCGAAAATCCATATTTCTAAAGGGAAGACTGTGTATTAGCAACATACAGAGAGCACCCCATCCCAGCATTTACTATGGCCTGCCCACCTTAGCACAATGAATGAGAAAGCCCATGCCAACAAAGTAAAACCCAATGCTAAACAGTTGTAAAAATAAGTACAAAATCTTTGGTGATCTTTTTGCAGCCAGACTAGTTGTTGTTGGCATTGCAATTTGGACAGCGGTGACACCTTCCTTGTGGTGCCAAAGATAATGAACTGCTTGCAGTGCTATTTAGAACTGTCATAGGGAAAAGCTGAGAAAATATATCAAATACACCAAAGACTGCAAAGCTTACTTACCAGTTCCAATGCTTATTCCCACACTTACAAACAAAATATGTATTAGGCCTCCTAATTATCTTTACTTACTTAACTATCTAAAGTTTGGCATAGGTATTTGTGAAAAAGGATTGCTTGCTCACTACCTCATAAGGGTAAAGTTGTACACATACTGATCATGTTCTGTGATGGAGTGTTGTGTATTATTGAGTACATAATTTATTATCAAGTACAATTCATGCCAAACTGCACTAGGTGACTTTATTTTTAACTACTCCACTCAACTGGAAAAGGCTGTGAGTTTATCACACAATGGGATCTGAATGAACAAATTATAAAACCATATTTGCGTTTTTACAATCAAGTGGCTAAAATTCAATTAAAAATATAAAATTATTTCTAGTCTCTTCAGTGTATAATACCTAGAATGAAGGATCTAGTTCTATATGGGTTATGTAACTGTAATTTTCAGCAAGCAAGTCATTCCACTAAAGCAATTGATTAATTACTTCCTTACAGAGGAGGGAGAGGAGAGAGGTGTATGCTTACATCTGTATACTCCACCCCCCAAAGAATATTCTGCATTTGGCACAAAAATCAGTAGTAATTATTATACATTGGATTCCAATTACATTTGTTAAAAACAGTCAATTAAAATATTTTTAAAGTACAAATTTAAAATAATCCGGTACAAAACGTAAGTACAAGAAAGTCTGAGCAGCAGGAGATAGCAACAGTTTTTTAACTTGTCTTTCTCTTTGTCTTGTCTTTTCCTTTTATCAGGGTCAAGCCAAAATAGTCCAGAAATATCACTCTCCTGATAACCAGCCACAATACTGTGTCTCTTTTTGGAATTATCCTTAAAATAGCAGCCCTCAAGGATTACACAGCTGCCTCCAGTTCTTACCAGCAGAGATCTTGAACTATTTTTGAGGTATTTTAAAATCTGGCTCTGTAATCTTTTGATTTGACTTGTATTTTTTTAATGGAGGGCTTTACCCTGCACAGAACAGGTGAAGATACATTGTGCATGGGAAAGCAACGTAAAATATATTCAGAGTTCGCAGGGCACACAGGAGCATGTTTCAGCACTGACAAGAGCTGTGCTGTCTGGCTCAGAAATCAGGTCTCCCTCCGAGAGGAATGCATCGCTCAGTCTGTTTGCCAAAGCTCAAAACAGAATTCAGGACTCCAGACAACAAAGTTCAGTCAATTAGTTTATTAGTAAAACACTAGACAGCACTTGGGAAAATGCTGCTTCTTTGGGAGAAGAGAGGCAGCAGGAGACATCTGCCCTAGGGGTTGGTGTACGAGAGTATCATTGTATATATCTAGGAAGGCTTCTTTACACAAACCAAGACAAATTCTTGTGCCTCTCCTAAACCAGTTTTGACCACTTCTTGTCTTTGTTTTGACCACACCACGCAAGTAGTTTACTCTACGCTAAATACCGACGTGTACCAAGTACGGGCACAAAAATGCCTGCTTGTAATCTGAGTGGAGTCATCCTGTCAGTATTCCACTGAAATCTCAACTATCCTGTAAACTAAAGACAGGTTTTGCCTAAGTAGAAGTCAATGTGGGATTTATACATGACGTGAACATCATTCACAAGTGGCATTCACCCATCCTTTAAATGCAAACACCTCAGAAAGATGAGGTGATGTCTACCAAGCTCCTCATTTGCGTGATGGACCAGGACAAGCCTGCATTGCAGAGCGCACTCCTGAGCCAGCTGTGCACAAGGCAGGGTGGCTCGGGGAGCAGGCTAGCTGTGGCAGGGCAACACTGCAGCCTAGAGGCACCATCAGTACTCATGCTGATGACTATGCCAACAGCAGTGAAGATAGAAATCTGGCCTCATCACCCTTGGCTCCCTTAAAAGTCCATGCAGTATAATAGATGCTTTCTAGATTTCCAGTTGGGGTGAGGTGGCTTGTGCCTTGGAAATGCCCCTTGGCTACCAGGATCGCTTGGAGTGACTGCAGATAGGCAGATGAACTGTGTATCATCTAACCTTACCCACCACAAAGCTTCAACTTCCCTATACTGTAGGTGGCTCCAAACTGTTACCCTGGGACTGTGGCAGAGGTACATGGTTGGATATACTGGAAGTGCTCATATCTGAGCATACATTTGATCTTAACTGGTATTACTAAAACTTTGGGGGATGATTAGCATGACTGGCATGTTAAAAACAGTGGGTTTAGTCCTGATTATGTAGAATAATACATAATTAGGCTGAAAAGGGAGGAGAGGGGAGCAACTGTCTACATAAAACAACAGCGTTACCAGTTTCTGAGTCAAGGACATTCTAAAGCAAATAAAGTTAAATGTAAAGCAACAACATTCTTCAAACAGGCAAGGAGCTACCCACAAATCATATCACAGAACTAACTGGCTTTCTAAGTACATATATATCTTGTGTAGTGAGGAAAAGGCTTTCCTTAGTGACAGACGCTCAAAGTGTGATGGTGGCCCTCATACTTCCTCAGGACTTGCAAATATTACAGACAAATTCCTGCCCCAACAACCACTATTCCAATGTGGGCACAATTTCATTCAAGAATTCATCTCATCTGGTTAAAGGAACTGATCACAGAACTAGAAATTAGTGGCAGATTATGATTGTGTTGATCTCGTGTACATAAACTGAAATGCCAGTTATACATAAATACACACAGAAGCACTTGATTCTTTGAAAGGACAGTTTGCACTCTTTTGGGAACTGTTATAAAAGTAAGTCAGTGGGGACACTGAATAGCACAGAAGAGATCAAAAGCTATGGCAAGGAGAAATACAGAGGATGGTTCTAAAATGAATTCAATAAAAAGGGAACCATTACAATGAAATTTGTTCCTGATTAGGTAGAAATGCTGGAACTGTGAAACAAACTCCTTAAAAAAGAGATTCCTATCCTCTATCTGGTGACAGGCCAAAGACCCTACTCATGCTGCTTAATGAGAAAATACTGTTCAGTCTAGCATTCATCACAGACAATTATTAAACTACAACACTTGACCCCAGCCCAGATCTAGTATTGATGGATCATAGCAGCTGTGAATATTTTCTTCCTATTCTACTTTGGCAACAAATACAAGTAGATGATAAAGACACAAAACACTGCACATATATGCAACGCCAGTCACTTCAGTGTGCTGTTCACTTTTCTAATCTGAAGCATTTTTATATTTTTGTCACTAACACCACCATATAAGATACATATTGGCCTTACTCTGGTCTAGTTTTCTGTGTAGTTTTCTGGGAACATTTCTCCCTGTGATTAAAAAACAACTCCACTAGAAACAGCAATAATTAACTATTGGGAACGGGTTGCTGAGAACTGCAACTTCGTCATCACTTGGATTTGGTTTACCACAATTAGATGTTTTTAAAAAATACCATTTCAATAAGTATTGAAAAGGATCCTAAATCAGCCAGAATAGTGAAGTGATTTGTCTACCCCTAAGTCTGCACCACAGCTTTCTCCCTAGTATACTGAGAATTTCAATCTCTGGCTGACCATCACGCAACAACATCAAACTCACTTTGAAAAAAAGTAACCATAGCAAAGCTGTGTTTTTTATTTCCCAGTATGACAAAACTGGGGATGGCAGAGAGGATTTTGTTATTAAATTGAGCGGCTTCAGTTGCTTCTGGAGCGTTGTTACAAATCATTATTTTAGAGGGATTAGTGATTTTCACAATGGAGGCTCCACAGATTTTCAAGATAATTACTCCTCAGCAGAAAAAACAGAATTGTTTTCAGATGGGTTTATCTTCACACAAGCTATTTCCAGTCTTTTATTTTAAAGGTTTAAACATACCAAAAGAATTCCTTGATGAGCATGGAATTTTTTTAATAGATAGTACAGCAGGCAAATTCTATAATACCCTTTTTAGAAGAGACATTACGTAAAAAGGATATCCTTTGAGCATTTTATGATCAATTTCTACAATAATAATGACTGGTTTAGTGAATTCTATAGTACTTTTGAAATAGTCAGACCTTTGAACATGCAGTGGATTGCACCTGAAATTCTGTAAGATACATGTTGAATTTAGATAAAACCAGCTGCTCTATCCCAGTTGGCTTTGTAACAGTGTATGCTGGAAAAACGCTAGGTCTACAGAAAGCTCCCAACAGGAGACAGAGACCAGGGAAGGATTAAGGTCTATAGGAGTACTTTCTTCTAAAAAAGGCTTGTGGGCCTGTAGAGGAAGAAAACCAGATAGAAATGTAAACAAGCCCCAGGGAAGTGAAGCTATGTGGATGTATTTCCTTTCCTCTGGCAATGAGTGAAACAAAAGAATTACTGGCAATGGCATTTTATTCTTGTTACTGTTTTGTTTCTTTCTTATTTATGTGAGAAATTAAGGTGAACTGGTATTAGCAGTAGACAACTCTTGGAAAGGAAGAATTAGCAACGTAAGAGAAAAAAATCCAGGAGAAGGAGCCTATTAGAGGTCTTGCAAATTACCAAATCATTTCCCTCCTGTTCTGGACCCCAGCTGTTCTTTCCAGTAACACGTGAGAAAAAGCCATTCTCCTTTCATCAGAGTGAGTCTTCACCAGAGTGAGAAGATATTTATTACCTTTCAGGGAGGGCTGTGGTGCAGGAAAGAAAACAACTTGGTGGCAAAGAGCAATTAGAATTGCAACATTTTTTGAACATTCATTGGACCACATTTTCTTTCCTTTTTTCCACCCTTTTACTTTCAGATGAATTTAGATGTTACTAATTTAGCGTGAGGAGGGAGGAAACATAAGGGGAAGCAATGTAATGGGATCTCTGAACCTCTGAAAATTTCGAATTAAGATTATGCTTAATTACAGATTGAGATGCAAACTGTCCAGAAAGACTGTTACCTCTTCACCAGCTAAATGCTACTAAATTATCTTCCACAATTTCTAGTAGTTGCTAATGTTATTATCCTCTATATTGGTTGACGAAGCAGAGAGAATTAATTTTAAAACTTCTTTAACTAACACACTGTTAGCATGGGAAATCATAGACCCTTAAGACAAAATGTAAAATAAAAATAAAGTTTTCATACTTCAATATATAGATACACAGTGACAATATATATGTACACAGTGACAATGATCATGTGGTTCCATAATCTTTAGATTGCAAAATAGTTCAGACAGTGCACAGAAGGGTTTTACTGTCAAGAAAACCAAGGTACAGAGGAATAAAAGAATGACCTACTCTACATGCTAGTCTAAGATTTTTTTTTAATGGCAATGTTAATTTCCAGTAAGTGGAGACAGAACTCAGGAAACCAAGAGCTCATACCAATGACTTCTGCCATTATTTTGAAATAGGATAGTTCAGAAAATAATAGGGTATAGATAAATAGATTTCTAGTAGAAAAGGTAGTAACTTTAAAGTATTTCTAAGGATTCACCCTAACACCTCTCTCAATGTACACAGTTTTGGCTGCTAAGGCAGTCTGCATCATGGCCCTCAGATCTGAGTTGCAAGAAGTCTCTGTTTATTGTCTGATATCGGCCTGTGCTCACCCTTTCTAACTGAGTTTAAAACATGGGGATGACCATTCCAAGAAGTGCTGGGAACATAATTTAATTTATTACTTTTTCACCAGTCCAATCTTAAACTATCTTCTTACAGATTATCAGTTTAGCGGGCTACTGAAAAATCAGTACTTTAGGTCACAGTAGTACAAAGATATATAAGTCATGAAAAGATCTGACACTAAGTCTAGAGACAGTCTTTTGTTTCCTTTAGTAAGACAAGCATTACCAGAACTGGCAAGCATTATTACACTATTGCAGGACCCCTCATACACCCCTACGCTGGCCTTAATCAGTGCTTCTGGAAGCCGCAAGGACTAAACATAATTCCTGCAATGTTCACTGATGCAGTTGGTCATGCTGTTTGAGCAAAGGAAACATCCATGCTCCTAGTCCAATGTCTAGTGGAATTATTCAAATCACTATGCTGGTCCACATCTGTTTGCATCAGCAGGGGGTCCATCTATTGGAAACTTCCAAACAAAAGAGGACCATGACAGTACACAGAAGGCAACAAAACCAACAACAACAAATCCAGGAAAGGAAAAAAGCCATAACCCCCTCTGCCCCCCCAAAAAAATCAACCTAAAAGCCTGGCTTAGGGAATAAGTGCCATGTAACAATATAAGTTTAGTTTTTCAAAGAACATTTGGGTGTACTGAATTATTGGTTTGCTTCATTCAACCTCACTGTATAATGAACTGCAGACAAAGTAACATTTCTATAGCAAAAATCTAGAAACAGCTTGCTAGCAGCTTGCTGGTTTTGCTTCGTCTTGACGCAGTATGTTTCTCAGACTTCGAGCTCTAATCTGTTAATAAATGGACAATGCCAGGACTCAATTTTAAAATCAACAGTCAGATAATCAAATTCTGATTGTGCAGCTGGAAAGGCATTGCAATTAACAAAACAATGTCAAAATACACACATAAGTGACAGCAAAGTTAAGTCCATTTGGTCAAAAAAAGGGATCTCTTACCTCCACAGAAAAGTGATATACTTTCATGAGAAAGCAACCAGTCATGTCAGCAAAGTCACAATTCTTTCCAGTAACACTGCAGCCAGTAGCATCAGTATGCAACAGTTCTACATTAGTTTCCCCTAGTTTTTTTTCCGTGCATGTTTGTTCAGTTTACAAATCAAATTCAGCATGTGCTCTTTTGTTTTTCCTTTGTTACTTAATTATAAATACTAAAAACTCTGGGTCCCGTAGTCTGCCTCATTTACTTTGCATGTGTGGGGCTAAATGAAATCAAACAAGCCAGATTTAGATTTAAGAGTTCCCTGAACTGAGGTTCCATCAGGTTCAAAAGAGCATGAATTTTACAGCTGCTTTTTCTCCCAAACTGGTGCAAAGGATGATTGACCTTCTCAGGGTAAGGAGTATAGTGGAGCCAGATCAACAAAATATGTCATTCCAGCTCCCTGACATACCCAGAAAATAGCAATGGAGTATAGGAGAGGGCAAAAAATTGTCTTTCTTCTAAAGGTAAAGAATAATTTTAAAATACTTGTTTTTCACCCAGCTGTTTTGACCTGGTTCTTTTTTCTCCCATCAGTACTGTGAATTGATGCATTGCACTGAGCTGAATAAATCACGCACTGTGGCATGTGACAGATACAAGATGTTCATGAATCACAGTACTGAAATGCTTCAAGAGATTTGATAAAAACAAACCCAAAATTTCACCTGCTTTAAATACATAAAGCCATAGTGTTGTAAGTCTTTATGCAGTTCAGGGCTACGTTATGACTGCCGTGGCAATGACTGTAGTAACAGTATCTCTAATTTCACCTTCTCCAGTTGTTTCCTTCTGCTGCACACTTAATCATCAGTGTTCTTCAGAGAAACCCATACTCTGTCTCTGCCGTCATACAATAATTCTGGGTATGTTATTCAGATTCATGTTTAAGTTGGTGAGTTTTGTCCTCTGATGATGTCACAGTCGTGTGTTAACTCTCTGCTGCTGCCTTATTAATCTGCCTCTTGTGAAAAACAAACCATTCTTTAGTACTGTAACATCACTGAAATCAAGGGTAAGATAGGAATAATGGCGTATAAATTTGGGATCGACATTCATTTTGCTGAGACTTTTTTCACTGCATGTTGTAAAACTGTTCGTGGATTTATGTTTTAGTGTTGAGAGATTCATGCTTAAGTATTCCACATATTAAGAGAGTTCTGAAAATTTGGAAGTGTGTGAACTATTGGATGTGACTGAAAAAGCTTCCCATGCCACTATGGTATGTGGATGACAGAAGAGAAGCGAAGCTGATGCACTCTTCTGCTGAAAGCTATTTCTGAAAGACAGGAGTACAGCTGAAATCATACCCATGGCAATGTGATTATCGAGAGGCCTGCGCAATGAAGTCAGTGGAAAAACTACAGCTGGCTTCAACAGGAATTGAATGGGCTCTATGACTAGTCATCTGAAAATAAAAGGACAAGGGGAAAAAGCCTGGTACAGATTTGCTGGGTGTAAAAAAATCCTCACTGCCTGTGGAAAATTACAACTCCCAGATCACAGGGTATATTCTGAAAGCTGCTTTTATGTACATCATAAGTATTGCTTTCTGGGATGATCCAGCAATAACGTACATCCCAAACGTTGTTTGCTTTCATGGAAATGCTACTTCCTTTCTGAGATGACACTCTCAAAAATTTAAATTCCTTGTGTGGCAAAGCAAGTGGTAACAAGATCTCCAGACTAACAGATATTAAACTAGACAGTTATTAGGCAAGAGGTAATCCTAACTTTTGTTTTGAAGAAACAGAGGTATCTCAACTCTTGTTCAAAATCAGGCAAGATTTTTGCTCTCTGAGAAGACAGAATTTCTACGGTAACAAGAAACCCTCTCACATTCTCTCATAAGAGGCTCTTCTTACCCCAGGTGTCCCTCCTGGCACGCTTCCCAAGCACCAGGTTCCAGCAGCTGGTGTCAACAAGAACAGCTCCACAGACTTCAGCTAGCTTCACAGGTTTATGGGGTTTTTTACCCAGATGATTATTGGTCCTAATATATTTTATTTTGGCTTCATAATCCAGAGCAGTTCAGTCTATTTTCATGAATCATGAACACGGAACTGGTGACGCAAAGGTTTAGACAAAGCTTATTAGTGGGGCAGCTTTCTCATTTTACCTTTCATGAAGGAGAGTCAAAATTGAATACAAACCGTGAACATCCCACTGAATACTCCCCTTTATCCACATGCAATTTAGTTAAATGAAGGAATAATCATCATAGTGCCCGACAACACAGAAACAACATGGTAATAAACTGAAGGCCTGTGGGTAGGTTTTTAATTTTGTACAGAGCAAACAGATTTAGGAATTGATGGTTAATTTCAATCTCTCAAAACAAATTTGATGACTAAGTAATTTGCTAATTGCTACTAGGCTATGCAGTTTAAAGGATATCTTAATCGCTGTTGTCAAAGAATGTTATTCTAATAATATTTTTTTTTAATTAGTTCAGAAAAGAAGACAATTTGAACAGCTTCTTCGAGTGATACGCTAAACACAAAGAAGTCCCTTGCCTTCAAGTATTTCTGGATTTCTTCTTTCTTTATTTCCTGGAGTACAATGAAAGAGCGGAGCTGCAATTAAGTCTGTCATTCCATTTTAAGTGACACTGAGTTTAAGTAAACTTTCAGAGAGAGGATAAACTATTAACCAGCACAGCACAGGCACATGCTGCTTACCTCCAAATCCAGGTCTCAGTGCAAAGTCATGGTCCTCTATGCGAAGAAGCTGCTCAGATTTAAGTGGCCGTACTTTTGTGCTGTCAAGTTTCCTCATTTTAATTTCTCGTTTGCTATATTAAAAACAAAACAAAACAAAATAGTAAGAAACTTCATTTGTTTTTCTGCCTGCCATTCAGAGTGCTAGTTAAATGAAGCAGGGACCCAGGAATACTGGACAGTTGAATCTGGTATGATACGGGAAACAACTGTGCTAATTAAGTTGGAGAAAGACAGAATCACAGATATATTGAAAAGGGTAGGAAAATCAGGTATAAGGCTGCCCAGGTCCATGAGGAACGCCAATTACATATAAAAAGTCCCAGGAAGAACATCTAGCTCTTCTTCCGTTCCCCTCAGAGATTGTATCTATCCTTATATAAGAGATTATAGCTGTTTGAAAAAAAAGTTATTATTCACATAACCACTTGCAACTTAGACTTGGAAATACCACCCTGTATCCATGGTTTTAAACCACTTCATACATTATCCATATTACAGAGACAATTATACTTTTTATTATAAATCTTTTTTTTTTTTCTAGGAGCTCAAATGAGTCAGTAATTTTTCAGAAGGACTGAGAAACTGATGGTCCTGGATCCAGGGACTTGTTTTTTGAGATCCTCTTAAACATCACTTAGATTTGTCCAAGTTACTCATTAGCTCATTCCCTTATTTGCTGTTCAGGCATGCAGCATTTCTTTGCATCAAGAATGCTGTCTCTGCATTTTTCCCCATGCCACACATAACAGCCTCTGCATAGCACCAACGCAACACAGATGAACCTGTGCTCTAAGCAGGATGCCACGAATTCTGCACTGCTTTCTGATGACTGTTGGTAACTTTCTTCCCTTCACAGAACGTACTGCACAACATCCCAACTCCACTGGGAAATTCACGTGCTGAAGAACAGACTCGGGCTCTCCAGATGAAAATCTCATGTGCTGGGCCTGCATTTAAAATGAACAGCAGATGCCCATCACAATGCAGACTCCTTTTCCATTTTTCCTATAAACAGAAACAATGGCACAGAGAGCAGAGGGGTCTGGTACATGCCCCTATCACAACAGGATTGGGTTAAAATACAGACAAGATCTAGAGTCAGAACTGGCAGCTGGGGGACACAGGCTTTTGAAAGAATCCATTATATTATTTGGTTCTCCTCTAAGGGAAAATGCTATGGTGTCTCCTTAGGCTCCCAGTCCTTGTTGCACATCCTGCTTTAAGTGGCTGGCCCCAAGTAATACCAGAACTAGCTATACCTTAGCTGCAGAATTATGAGTAGCTTTGGGCCCTTTTTTAGTGTTTCAGGAAAGGCATAGGAATATCATAAGAACCTGTGCAGTTTAATTTAGAAGACGACGACTGAGGGAACACATCACAGTCTTCAGAACCCATCACGAGCTTTTACAGGGCCCTTTGTTCCACCCCGGCAGGATAAACAGTGTCAACAAGGGATATCTGTGGTACACATTAGGAAAACCTTGCTCATGGTGAGAACAGTGAAACAGGAGAACATATTGCCTGGGGAGGTTTTAAGTATTCTTTCACCTGGGCTATTTAAAAACAGGTTAGACATGTATCTGTAGTAATGACTTACATACAGGTGCTTTGTCACAAGCAAGTGACTCTCCCTAGACATAATTTCTTTCATGCCTTCTGTGATTCTCTGGGACTTTGTTGCCAGCAATGCTAATTATTACTTTAGACTGAATGATAGAAATCTTGTTCTGAAAATTTGCTCAGTAGTCAAACACTGCTTAAGATGAGGTATGGAATACCTTAGGATAAGGTATGCACCTGTATTTACTTTTTTTTTTTCTCCTTTCCCCCTTTCTTCTTAATAATGAAGCCCAAGAAATTACTTTTAAAAATGCTATGTTACAGGAGTGCTGAGGTGGCTGCTGGGCTGTTCAGAACTGTTGGGCCCAACCAACTAACTTACCTTAGTATTCTTGACTGTCTCTGGCAGTCCAAATTTGTCCAAACCAAATTATCATGGCAATCAGAACTCCCATCAGGCATTTCAAATACCAACTTTAGTTTTCTAAGTCTGAAAATTATGTGGATGCTAAAATGAAACCCCACGCTTCAGAAAATTAAAATCACCACAGAGCAAACCTGTATTAAGAGTAGAATGGGCAGTAGAACTGAACACCTGCAGTGCTCTGCAATAGGTAGATGAGGAAATGCTGCTACTTGGGAACCAATATAAGAGGAAATGATGAATTATGTTCAGAATGCCATGGCACAGCTAATACAGTCTGGAAGAATTAGGTTATTTATCATTGGCCGTGCCAAGGACAGTATCTGTTTGATGCTCCAATGATTTCACTGGGAAAAGCAGGCTAAAACTATGATACGTCTATTAAAACTTCTTGCTAGAAGCAAGTCTGTGTCTGAGGAAGACTTTCCCTAGTCACAAAAGGCAAAACATAAGCAACCAGGGCAGGAATTTTTTCTTAATAAGCTATTGTTATGGGATTTCGATATTCCTTCTGTTTTCGTGGATGAGGACAAAATAAACAGAAATGCTGCCTATATGAAATGCATCTTTTGTGCCCACTTACTTGAACAGCCTCTTCAAGCCGATGTTTTATATACAAATGGTGGAGTATCTACAAATATTTCAAGCTGCGATCAAAAGTGGTTGTTCAAGCTAGGCAATTCTTGCAGGGGTCAGAATAGCACCTTCATTACAAACATACTACATCTTTTCTTCAACACCTTCCTTTGGCAGAATATATTTTTTATTGTAAGGGGAAATAGGCTTGCATGCAGCAATATATGCTCATGGTACTTGGAATTAATTTCATGGGTACCGGTAACATTGCATGTATAAAGGTACCAAAACTTAGAACAATTCCATAAAAATCTCTAAGATAATTAAAAAATAATACACTTCTGCTTCGCGTTTTTTCTCCATCTTGACTGCTTCCCTCACCCAAGGCTGAGAAGTGTTCTCAAGCAGATATTCCTTTAACATCAGCATCAGGACTCCAGATGTTGCTCCTTGGCTACGAGTTACAGTATTAAATTGTCCTCACTGCACCATTACAGTTGTTTAACTGATGATTCAAAGGGAATTGCATGTATGTATTTGCTTACTCCCAAGAAATCCTAGACCCATATCTAACTATTGATCAGCACTACAGCATTGTGAAATCATCAGCAGATGTCTTCTTGAGCGCTCCTTCCCATGGCACCAATTCCACAAAAAAGCAGAAGAGGCAGATCTAAATAGCCTAGCTCTCAGAAAAGCTTCCTGAAGTCAGTCAAGACATACTTTTCCTTCTCACAGAAGCACGGCAAAGACACATTATATTTCAGTGGCCTGACACCGTGGTCTCTTCATCATGCAGCTTTGGTCAGCACACCATAATCTACAATTCTAAATGCAATCATTCCTTCTGTACCTTCATTGTATGGCAGATGTCAGGCTGTGGTGTTTAAGAGGAAAAGCCCACACAGAACTACAGAATCATAGAGTTGTTTAGGTTGGAAAAGACATTTAAGAGTCCAATCATTAACTGACAAGCCCACCACTAAACCATGTCCCTAAACACCACATCTACACGTCTTTTAAATAAGTGCAGGGATGGTGACTCAACCACTTCCCTGGGCAGCCTGTTCCACTGATTGACAACCCTTTTGCTGAGGACGCTTTTGTGAGATCATCAGCAGATGCATGTATCAGCAGATACATGCACCTAATGAAAGGAAATTTCTCTTTACCTACCTGGGGTAGTAGTAATAAAGGGAACTCCGACATCCACAAGATGGCTTGGTGTCGGACATAGATCTGGGTATTGATAAACATGAGTTTGTTGGTCTCAGTAAGGCACAAGCTCAAGACACTACTGCTTCCAGTTATAACAGCTCTGCTTTCCACGGCTGTATTCCAGCCAATATTTTACATTACGCAAATGGTAATCTATAATTAAATTCCAACAGAGGTCGTAAAAAGCACTAGAAGTGCTTCAGATCACATACAGAAGACACCCATGCTGGGACTTATATAGGAAGTTAATGGAAGCAGTAGCTCTTTGGATGAAAAAAAGTGAGATAGACTCTTTGAATGCTTCACTACCCAATACTGTTATATGGACTCATACCTCAATGACTTGGTATCTGACAGAGCTCTCAAAGAGCAGTTAGTCACTGCCTACAAAACCAAGGCAACTAATTCAAAATTCTTTAACAATATGCAAGTATGTGGCAGGCTTTTTTTAGCTGCTCATACCTAATAGCAAATGAAAGGGGAAAGGTCTGATCAAGGGTACTTGGATTGGTTTTGGTTAAAGTATTTAACCACATAATGCCATCAGTGCAGTTCCTTAACCAGTGGCATTCACGGGATTGATGTGGTTAGTATCCCATCTGGTTGTCTTTAACTAAACAGGTTACCAAAAGTATATGCTGGTTCAATGAGGAATTGGACAAGTTCATGGAAAAAAAATCTACTGAAGGTTACTAAATCCACAGAAATCACATCCAACACAGGAAGTGTCTGAGGGAAACTAACTGGATACCAGTGGGAGTATTAGATGGAAATCCCTTATTTGTTTGCTCTGTCCTTATTCTTCCAAACTTGTAGTTACAACCCTTGTTGAAAACACGTCACTATATTACATGGACCTTTGGTAAGATCCTGCGTGGCTGTTCTGCTGTTTTAATGCCCTGCATAACTAATGATATAGTAAAAATTCTTGGTACGAGATCTCAGGAAGGCTGAAGCACCTCTGAGTATTCAGGAACATATAAACATATTTCCAGCACCATCTTCATCATGACAGATTTTGAAAAATCTGCCACTCATGTCTTAGGAAGGATAGTTAGGAGAGGTTTTGGATTTCAATTACACTAATTTAGTATCCAAGATACCACACTTCCTTTATTGCTGCAGTATGGGTGTAGTGGGGAAAACATTCTCATCATACTCAAAATGAAACTAGGTAAGTCTATGAAAAGAATACTATGAAGGACCCTTTTCCAAAAAGAATACCCTAGATTTAATGGTCATAAGCTTCGTTCCGGTGCTATGTCCCCAAGATACACTAGCTACTACCAAATCAAAGGTGTCCAAAAGTAGAAGTTACAGCAATCTTATTCCCAGGAGTCTGCGGAGTAATAAAGCAGTGTGATCTCTTAAATGTTTTAACACTTTTATCAAATCTTGAAACCCAGATACAATGATCAAAATTGTACCGTTCTCTCCCTCTCACACATAAAAATGCATTTCTAAATCTTCAGTAACATCAGCAACATATATGTCAAAAAGCCCAATATTTTGACAGTCAAATGTTTTGTTCTTTGCTATAGGAAATGGACCATGAGAATAATCTCTTTCTCGTGTACTTTTGGTTAATGCTTTAAAATCTTCTTTACAAGAGAATGCAGACAAATAGCTTTGGAGGGAGAATTGGGTTACTCTATTAAAACAGTGGAACTTGTAGGTTAAGTAACATTTTCACATGGAATTCTTTTTAAAAGGCCACCCATTTAACCAAGGCCATCTGTCAGCTGTGTCCCTAATAACCCTAGTGCTGGCTGAAAGGTTTTTCCCCAGAAAGAAAAAGAGGCTGATGGAAAGTCAGACCCTGTTGCAATGTACTGGAGGAGAATGCTGCCTGTAGAACAAAACCAGAGAATCAAACACAGAGAAATTAAACATATTTGGATCCTTTCCACAGAAAAGCTGATTTGCAGATGTTAAGCTTTGGGACCTTCTGTGGCTCCGATTCTGCAGGTCTTTTTCCCAGTTCCAAATCACTAGGACTTAGGAAGTGAAGACATGGAAGGCCAAAGCGTTGCCTTGTGTAAAGAAAACTGCTACACCAGTTAGCATCAGCTGAGAATGCAGTCCTGGCATTCCTCCTTGTTCCTATTCTTCCTTTCTCTTAACATTCTTCTGCCTGTCTCACAGGATTGCTGTACGGATCCATTTGTATGGATTAGTAAAGGTCTGCAAAGATGGAGAGGACACTGCGCTAGTATTGTTACTGCTGTCCTGTGGCAAGAGGTCAGCAAAGGATCTCCAGTAGGATGCCAGAAAATATGCTGTCTGCTACCACCAGGCTTTTCTCCTGATTTGTGGTTTTTTATGTCTGTGACAGAGACACTCCCCTCAACTATTGCTGAACAGAATAAATGCAAACAACAGTAGCATATGCTTCCCTTTTACCACTGACAAGATCAGCTGATCTTAAAATAGACCTTCCTTACCACTACAGCAATAAGAAGATATTTTATTCTGTTTCCATTTGATTCTTAACTGCTTCCTGAGACTAGCAAAGCACCAGATTGGACCTTATGTTGATATCAGGACTAGTTCTCTTTATTTTGTTTTGTTATTACAAATAATCATGTGCCAGCACTCACTCCAAAACTGCCAGTGAGTTTGAAACAGTCTGCTGAATAGCCATTCTTTCACGAGCTTCTGGCTTAGACCAAACTTGTACCTATGACCTTGAATTGAAATCCAGAAGTACTGAGCGATATAGTATCTCCAGGCACCTCCGATGTGTCACTGGGATATGTTCTGTTACCTTGTATTGCTTAAACGTGATTTTATCAAGACGTATAGGGATTCAGAGATATGTCACTGCCGGATTATCACATAACAAGTGATACAGAAGGGAAACAGCTGTACACCTGCTGCAAAGCATGTAATTTGAAAAAACAACTTAAACACATCAGAGGAGTCCACTTCTTTTCCATTTCCTCAGTATGTGATATTGTATGAATAAACTATGAGCTCCCCTGCCCGTTTTAATAGGGGGTCAAGTACACAGAAAAGTTTAGCAGTGGTATCCCTTTTCCTTCCTCAAATGGAGCTACTTATTACAATTTCTCCTACATCCCAACAAAGAGAGATTTTGTTTGGATTATCACTTACAGTCATTGGTCTGTTCCCATACTATTAGATGAATCTAGAAACACATTCAGAGACCTCACATGGCAGATGTGAAATTGCATTTGTGGGAAAAAGCACTAACACTTTGTACAGAAACTTACACGTAAAAACCTTTGCATCATTATTCATTTTAAACCAGCAACTTGATTGGAAAGACAAAGAACAGAGGCAATCTTCAATGTCTAAAAGCGTAAGTATATTCCAGAAAGGCAACATACTGTCATCACTACAAATAAGGTATAATTCACCACATTTAGTGTCATAAAAATGTCTTCTGTATCTTGATAGCGTAGCTATTCTGCTGGTTAGGTAATGGAAGTCACTTTATAACATGGCATAGACCTTTGGAAAGCATTTGTGCTTCTTGCAATGGGAGTCAGAGGGCAAGAATACTTGGTACATCACAATAGTAGCCTGGTATCACAAAAGTAGCCTGTTATCACACAAGTTAAAGGAGCTGTGTGTGGGTGTGAGCATGTACATACCTGCATTTACATGAAGCATTCATGAAATCACAATATGAAATGTCTTGTTATGCAAAATTAAATAATAGTTCATCATTTCTGTTTTGGGAACACCCTATCTATACTATGCATGCTATAAATCCAGAAACTGGCAAAACAGGACAGTGAACAAAAAGGGTGCATCAAAAGCTTGATGACAGCATAAAGTTTATCAGAAGATAGATGGAGATAGTATATTGCTTACCTGTTATGCTTTCTTAAGAAAGAGAATTGTTGCCGATGATGAAGATGGTGATGCTGACTTTGAGAACCGTGTAGCACTGCTGTTGGCCACAGGCAGGTGAGGAACAGAAGTTGCATGACCAGGACCATCTCTTCCAGAACAGAAATGCACCTGATCAGCCAATCCGCGTCGCTGACTTTTTATTTTTAGTGTTTTTACTGTTTAGAAACAGCATAGCATACAAATGATGCATGTGAAGCAAGGCATCACTGAAAACAGAAGATAGGGGCATCCCAATTCTGACGTCCTTGCTGAGTTCCCCTCATATTTTGGCAAATTCCCTGAGCTCTACATCCCTGCAGCATCTGCTTTCAAGCCAGAAACACCTTACTTTCAGAGATGTAGTAGATACAGCAATTTGTTTAGCCAGGCTGCAGTCTGATCCATTGCTTCCACTCTTTCAGCATAGGCGCATATTTGAATTCTCCATCACCCGCTCAGTAACCTCTTCAACATAGCCTGTGCAGGCAAAGTGATGTCAAACATTTAATCCCCCTTAAATCCCACACAAAACCATACAAAAATCTGCTTTAATGACAAAGGTCTCTAAATTAATCTTGCTTTCTATATATGTGTGTATCTGCTCAAAATAATTTTCTGTACAGATCAAGCTCTTTCATTAACTGTATTGTACATTGTATTGTCTTCCCAACCATTAACATCATTTCTGTTTCTGTGATCTGCAGTAGCAAGCATTTTGTCTGTAGATACAGAACTACATTTGGACAGCACAATGTCATGGAACAAGTCCAAAGTAAATAAGAAGTCTGTTTCAATATTCCCTAATAACATTTGGAAATACCAACACTCTTTTTTTCTTTTTTTTTTTTTAACAAAAAAAGCTTTTTTACAAAGCTTTGCAGCTATCTACTTAATTTACCTTAAATTTACAAGGTATGTGCATGTCTAAGATACAATATCGTTCCACCACCCCTAATTTTATCTGCCCTGCCTGTTCAATAGCAGATTGAATCGCAAAACATCTTATTAGCAGAATGTTGCTTAAGCAATAACTTGAGTATGCCTGCTTCTCCTATGAAAGGTGATAAGGTTTGTGGGCTTAAAACTGGGCAATACTGGACACACCTTCATAGCTGACACAGTCAAATTTATCCTTTTCAAGCCGTCAGCAAGTTCAGTAATTATCAAAATCGACAGCACATGTTTATTTCTCTTTACCTAGAAAATCAGAGATATGAGATTGAAAGTTAGGGAAATGGAAATACTCAACCCCTTTCTAACAGATGTAGAAGTAATCCAGGTCTCCCAGCATAAGGCTTCTTCCTAAGTAAAACAAACAAACAGGGATGAAACCAAACCAAACACTGTGTCTGCTGAGACTGTTAACACCCAAGCATATTGGGGTAATAATTCTGTGATCTGGGCACCCTCAGAAGTTCCCTGAGATTCCCAGCTAAATTCATTTGGGCTAAGAAATAATTCTGAGACACAAATGGTTTCCAGGAGGACGTTACCAAAGGACAGCTAATTCCCACTGTTTTTTCCATTTGGAATTGAACAGCTACCTTGCCTGTGACTTAAAAAAATAAATTTAAAAAATGCTTTCCCAACTATGCATAAAAGTTTAACAGTGTTAGATTCAATTTGGTGGCCTAGTTCAAGGGCTTGCAACTCTATTACCCATCTCATTCTACATTGCTCGTAGTTTAATCCTTTCTAGTTCAGCAAACTTACGGAAGATCATTTGTAGCCTGATGCAGGGACTGCCAGGTAGTGCTTCCAGCAGGTCTGTTGTATGTATTCCCAGGGTGGAGTTCCTGGAGAAGGTAAACACAAGCTGCAGTTAATAAGACTTTTAACAGGTTCCATTAATTTGCATTATCATTTGGGTGGAAAAGGGAAAATAAACAAAAACTCTAATGAGAATTTATTCTAGGTTGAGAAAATACTTGTTCCCGAGCCATTCTGGTTAAGTTGTCTAGTCTCATCCAGCCTACATATATCAAAGCATCAGCACACCTGATTAAATTACGTGTCAGAAAAGATCCAAGAGCCTTTGGATCATCCTCTTTCCCCACCCAAGCATTGGCCCAACAGTAGCAGCAACAGTAGCAGGCCAGATAAAAAGCTAACTACAGTGCTGGCTGCATGCTAAATGTAAACATTTCTGCATCTTCAGCTATCTGCCCGTTCATTAGCGTTAACTCCTGTCCAACCTCAACTGCAAAGGAGTAACAACATGTATGTACTGTCTTCTCTGCTAATAGTAATCATCCACATCGTTTCCAGAGACTTTTGGGAAAGCCATATTTTAGATGTTAACATCGCCCTTAGCTGAAACTGCTAGCTGTTATCCTCACTAGGCAGGAGACACAGAATGGGGAAGGAGAGGATGTTCTGGTTGCTGAGGTTATCCACAAAGGGCTCTGAAGGGGACCTGAGGTTAGATCATGTCATGGTAATACATAAATGTGTAGATTTTGTGTGCTGACCTCAACGAATTCAAAAGAGTCCATTAAAAATACATAAGTAAAAATTGCTTTATGCATTAGTTTCCCAGCTGGCAAAGGGAGTGCTTAGAACCCCTGCTCCAGGGATATAGCAAAGTCAAACAAGTTGGCTTTGCAGAATGACTGGCATGCCCCTGGCCAAGCTGCATGTGGATGTCCTTCTCTCCAGAAGGCGCATCAGCCAAGAGGGGAGTCTTTAACATAGAAAGAAGCAATTAGATGTTGTTTTCATTCAGCTATCAGCATCCCGCTGTTTTATTATTCCTGGCTGTAGCAAGAACTTTACCACTAAGCTGCGGTGCTGAAAAGACTGCTCCATGGAGGATTTCCAAAGCCTGCTCAATGTTCCTTTGACTGCCCCTGCTAACATCAGCTTTAGTCAAAAAAAAAGGGCTGGATTCACTGACATATTCCACCGCTTTCGTGCCGTTGATGTCAAACACTAAATATTAGCTTGGGGGGGGGGCTGCCTGAGCATACGGAACATCTAAGTGCTACCCCTCTGTCCTTGGCTATGGCATATTTCCTGAAACTAATTGTCTAGCCCACACACACAAAGTCTTCAGGAGGGACGCCTGCACAGCGAAATTCTGAACACTTCCATTAACAGATGTGTAATATCAGTGAGGGCAACTAGATGTCACCCACAGCAACAGGGTCTCTTCATACTAGAGTTGTTTTCATTTCCTCTGGGTAAGACAGCATTACACAGAGCAGATTATAATATCATTACAAATTACCATTAAGAAAACAGGTTAATCTCCTATGCATTTGCCAGTAATAAATTCTAAAAAGATCTGTCTTTGCAGAAGAATAAAGATAATACACTTTGCTTGTAGTGGGCGAGTCGTTGATAGGTCCTTATTTTTAAGCACAGAACATTGTCTCTCTGCTATCATCAAAATATTTCTTTAAAATTATCCTTTCTCTGTAGCCTGTGCAAAGTTTGTAATGCTCATCTTTCAAGGACAAAACCCAGTGTACAGCAGCAGTGCATAAACTCATTGGAACAGTTCACAAACAACCAACCAAGCAAGTAAAAGAAACAAAGGTAAACACACCACCTAGTATCAAAAAGTTAGATGCCTTCTTTTAGAGAGCAAAATAAAACATAGTTTCAGGTCATTACAATCTGGAATTACAGACCCCTCTCCGCCACAGATCGCAAAGCAAAGCAAATTGACAACAGCTATTATGAAAAAAAAGAACAGACAAATGCCAGGAATGAGGGATGTTTCAGAGGCTGGAATTTTGCAGAAAATCTGAGCACATCTAAAGGCCATTTTAAACATATGGAGCTGAAACACCTCAGCACACTAGCACTTAACAACCTGTAAAATAGCTGTAGTGAGAAGCGATACAATGTGCAACGGGGAGCGGAGGTTTACCTGGCACGTATTTTTTTATTCTTCTAATCAGAGAACGAAACACAAGGAAAAAAACATTCTGAAGAGTCTCCTAAGAGGCACTGATTTCTGATAAACAACAAGCAAATCATAGAAAGCAGATTAACCAGAGCAGTGACTGTGCCAGTGTGAATGCAATACTGCAGCACAAGAATAGGCAGCATTTTGCTTTTCTATGGTAACCGACTCAGCACATAGCACTTACCATTTATATCATGGTGACTTGCAAAAATACTAGTCAGAATTAAGGACGCCTTGTCCTGCTTATATTAACACAAATGACAAACCAAGTGTCCGGAATAAGGAATCCATTCACATTTCCAAACAAGTAAGAGGAAAGCAAAGACTGAGCACTATGATTCCAGCTTACACATCTCAGAACTTTGCTTAACACTTGTAATGGGACCCAGCTCTTACAGTCTTGCTCTGTATCAAGTGTCTTAGGAGGGGTGGCAAGTGAACATTCATTACTGTCCCAAATAGCATGAGGTAATAAACTGGGCACACTAGGACTGCAAAGTACTAAAAAAGAAAAGAATTCAAAAGCCAGCAATACCCACAGCTCAGTTCAAAATCTCTGCAAGATTTTATGTGGTGCCTACTGAGATGGACTCTCACCCTGGGGTTTTACAACCAGCTTAAACAGAACTACTGAGCTACTGGTGAAACACTGTCCTCCCCTTCATCCCTGCAGTGGGCTAGTACTTGCTACCCTTGCTTTGCCATCAGCAACTGTTCAGCCAGTTGTTAAAGAAATAGGCAGCAGCGTGGGAGGGTCTTGAGGGTGATCTCTAAAAAAACAAGCAGCCACATTCTTCCTAGATTTACACTTCTCATAAACTCAGTGGCAGAAAATTTTGCCTTTCTGCCACCTCATGTTAATCCCAGGCATGCGATACAGCTATCCTACTCCTGCATTTATGTCCATCTCCTCCCAGGAGTAGTTTCTAGAGTTTGCTTCTTTACGCCTGTAGGATACATTTCTTTAAAAATCTTTTAGTGTCTTTCACAAGCGAGGGAATATCAAGGCGATGACCCATAAGCCTGAGCAATTCACAGAAAACGAGTGTTCTCAACAGCATGGTGTATCCCCAAGAAGTAAGCTAGTTTGCCATCTGTATGGCCTGAACACTGTGCTTCAATCCGAAAAGCAATATACACTGCATCAGATTTTTTTTTTGTTCTTTCTTCCTTTGCAGTCTGGCAAATACCACAATCTCTCAGCGGCGCTTACCAGTCAGATCCTAACTGCTATCTGAAGTTGTTTTGGCTCAGTTCCCTCCACAGACTGAAACAAAACAATTCAGCAACTGTGTTTACTCTTTTCTTGCTGCCAGGCTGATGTCTATTAAGCACTTTCTATGAAGGGAATATCAGAATATGCCCATTTTGTTGCCCAGGAGTCAGTAATATCTCCGATGGGAACTAATTTAGGAAATGTATTGCGTCCCTACAAAACTCCTTTTCCGTCACCAGTGAACACGAGGAGAAAAAAATTTGCTGAATAGAGGAAAAAAATGTGCCTTTCAGCTTTGGCACTGCAAACTTTTTTCATTTCACAAATGTCAAAACAGAGACAGATTTATTGATTAAAGTCTGATCTCTATTGGTCACAAAGCAGCTTCAGAAGCCATCAGGCACAATTCAGTGTGGCGGTTTTCCAGGCTTTTCTTCCCCATTGATAACTTCCAGAGAAACATATGTTAACATCACAGAGCAGGTGCTCATTTCAAACTGGTGAGCCAAATTTAACTACCTGAATTGTATTCTTAAGTAAATATACATTTAAGTTTTATATACTAAAGACTTAGTAGGGGATCTAAGGTTTTACAACCTGTGTTTTTCCAGTGGCTGCCAAAAGAACATGCTTCTAAATCAATAAGCATTTGAACAATTCATGTTTCCTCTCATGAGGATGAGAGGAATGAAAACACACTATTTTTTTCTACATATTTGGATACCTTGCAAGGTATAAGAGACTGAGACAGACACATAGAGAAATAGAGGGGATACGCAACATTTGAAATGAAGCAACTGTTAAAAATAAATACATTTATGTTGGTGTGTTGCAGAAACGATAGTTCCAAGAGGAAACATCTAAGTGTACAACAGGAATACTTCCCTGGGGAATTTACAGGTAATGCCTACTGCTCAGTTTCTTCCATTTCTCTTTCAGACACTCTTTTGACACTTGGGCATTAACAAAATCTTGAAGGAGAGAGAAGCTAAGTGATGGACAGCAGCAGCGAAAGTTGGTTTGAAATTTGCTCGATGTGTGAAAATACCTGTTCCTGGTAAGAAGTGTGCCTTCCTGTAATTTCAATTTAAAAAAATCTTAAGGCACAAATAACCAGGATGGAAGTGGGTGGATGTCCTGGTTCCGGCAGGGACAGGGTTAATATCTGGCACAGCACAGGTATTCCACACCACGTGACGCCATTCCCAGTATTTAGGGGGAGCTGGCCGGGGAGGGGAGTTCCCAGTTTGGGAGCAGGCAGGGACGGTCAGGGTCCGGTTGGTGCACGTCGGTACGGTACCCCTATTTATACATTCCTCTGCCAGTACTATTGTTGTTTTGTCAATTTTTCTTTGTTGTTCTGTTAAATTGCTTTTTATCTCAACCCACGAGTTTTTGCCTTTTTATTCCAATTTTCCCTCGCTGCTGCGAGGTTTGGGTGAGCGGCCGCGTGGTTCTTTGTGCCGGCTGAGGCCAAACCACGACCGTGGAGAAAAAGGTTTATTCTGTCTGCCGAAAACTCCCCTGTGCTGGCAAGTCACTCCCCCAGTCACCAGACCCTCAAGCCAGGCTTGTCCCACGAGATGACAGGGATGGTGATACTGTGGGTCGCACTTTTCAGTGGGGAGAATCCACCCCACTTGTCCAAGTGTCTCATGGAAAGACAGGGGGATGCAGGCATTCAGCAGGTCTGGTACCTTTCTGTGACTGACAGGTGAAGCCAATAGGGATGTGCATTAAATCAAACCTAGTTTCTGAGACCCCGTTCATTATTTTACTGTTAACATAAAGATAATTCCATAGAAATATCTGGGCTGTGAGCTACAATACGGGTTTCCTGGCTATGCCACGTTCCATCTGTAAAAGACCGGCCAAGTAGAGCGGCGATCGCAAACAAAATGGAGCACCTTCACTGCAAGATCACCCCTGCTGCGATGCCTTCAATGCAGAAATGTTAACCCAGCAGTTGCCTTTACGTGCAGGAAAAGCTATGGGGGATACTGGAACGTGTGTACACGGTTTCCTTGAAAGCATTGAGTGCTTGCCTTCTCACAAAAGGAGAGACAGATGCCCACAGAAAGAAAAGAACGAGGGCATCAGCTTTTCAAAGCCAGGATGGACACAAAGATGTCAACAACTCTTCATAGCTCTATAAGGATGTCGCAAGAGCAATGGAAGTTTCTACAGGCTACCAGCACACAGATGATTGTTTGCATGCAATATTACGACAGAAACACGGAAGGATGGACATCAAGATATACAGTAGCATAGTCACTCACAAATGCGTACATACAAAATGCGGAAAAAGGTATCAGGATAGGCGCAAACACAGGCAGCGGAAATGGCAGAGAAGCAGACAAAAAAGCGTGCAGAGAAATCTGCAGTGACAGGTAGTTCCCTCTGCCAGCTCTGCCTCCTCCTCACACAGTCAGGCCCGACCCCGGGGTGCTGATGTGGGGCCCCAGAGAGATGAGCTCTCCCTTTCTCCCTCCTTTTTTTTTCTTTTTTTTTTTTGAGAAGAAAAAAACTGATTCAGTCACTATTTTGCAAATATTTCCCTCATTCTGGAAACATCTTGCCAGAAGCCCAAGGGTATAAAAATTTTTTTTTTATTTATTTTTATTTTTTCCCAGAAGTGTCTTCAGGCAGTGGTTCCTCTTCGGAGGCCACACGGCAGGCAGCCGGAGGATGCCGCATCCCCGCCGTGGCCGTGACAGGCCAGGAGCGCGGTGACCGCTGCGGGGAGGGCTGGGGGAGCTGTTAACGCCGGTACCGAGATGGCGGTTGCGAAGCAACGGTCACTGCCAGCCAACGGCCACAAGATGGCAGCGCCAGCCCAACGGCCGCCGCCGCCCTGCCCACCCCCAGGTACGGGTCTCCGGCGCCCTGGGAGGCTCCCACACCCCCCTCCCCACCCCCTCGCAACGGCAGCGGGCGGCCCGGGGGCTCCGGTGCCGCGGAAAGGGGATGGGATGGGATGGGATGGCGGGGCGCGGCCCGGCTCGGCGGCTGCTGCTCAGCCTCGCTTTCCCTCCCGCGGCTCCGGTGGGGAAGGTTGGGGGGGGGGTAAGCAGAGAAAATGGCCTCCGCGGGTGGCAGGCGGAGCAGAGGGAAAGGTTGCTGGAGCAGGGTGGGCGGCTCTTCAGCTGACGCGAGGGAGAGGGGGCTTCATCCGCAGGACAAGGTGAGACAAATCCCATGTGAACGCCAGTAGGCGGTCTGAGACGGGAATTTTCAGAGAGTATAACCTGGTGAAAAGAGAAGGGGACAGCAGCGCAGGGGGGAAGTGGCTGTGAAGCTTGTCAGATGTCCTGGTTTGGCCAAGAGGAGCCCAGTTTACAAGTCCGTGTTCAGCAGTCAGCTTTTCCTCAGCAGATTTTTGCCACAGGTTGTCTCGAGCATTTTTTTTTCCAGACTTTTGCCCCAGGTTGTCCTGACGTTCCTTGTAGAGGCCTATTTCCAACCCCTTAGCACAAGAATAAGATAGGCTCTGCCGCCTATTAATTTAATCTTAATTCCTTTAGAGACCTTGGTGTGTTACACGGTACAAGAGACGATTACAAATCGTTTAAAATTGAAATAAAGGTAGCAGCTACATAAAGTATGACAAAAAGCTGTAGGTGAACAGATGGGCTTTAGTCAGACTGATCAGAAATAAGAACACTAGAAAAAGCTGGAGACATTCATTAGAAAGAAATAAGCACACCTCTCCATGAATAATTTAGTATTGGTAATAGCCTAATTACCTTATGTAGATTGAGAGTATTTTAGTTTGTGATGGTACACAGGAGGAGTCTGCTCAGACATGGTGTTCCTGGCTACAGAGACCCAGCCTAAAACATCAGCATCCCTAAAGCCTGCAGCAGGGAGCTTCAGAGCATTGCTACCCAGCCCGGGGATAAATACCTCCTTGTCTTGAACGTGCCACTGCCACCACGTTTTACTGTCCCTCTTTGTGCATTGTTTTGTTCTTTATTCACTTGTGATTGCTTGTGTGGGAGATCCGCAGTAAAATATTTTAATCTGTTAATTGCAAGAGGTCCCAGTTTCTCTGAGTCCTTGTAACCCACATTGCACGTAGGGGGACACGGGCCCCAGTCCAGATGCTGGTTCGTGCCATCAGATGGCAATGCATCCTTTGTTGTATAACCTGACCCAGACGGAGTGTCCTACTATCGCGTAGCCTCTGGCAGATTACGTAAGGTGACACACCATCTGCACTGACATCCGTGACCTAATGCAGGTGGCATCATTCTGCATCACATGTTAAGTAGCGGGAGAGGCTCCTTACGGCCCACGCCCTTTTTTCACTTTTAATCTGATCACCTCAGCACAAGGCATTCCTAGAAACTCAGCAGTGGCCTTCATCTGTCACCAATATTAGCAGGACTGTCAAGACAGTCTACAGTCTACATACAGTCTACAAATACTACAGATTTGCTTATGTGGAAATAATTTGGGGACCAATGTAGTAGGCGTTTTGCCCCCAGATTTCAAAAGCTGTCAAGTGCAAAAATTCAGGATGACTTGAAGATAAGTGGTTTTAAATAGCAGATATGAGATACCTTTTTGCTTGCCTTCCACTTTGTTAGTCTTGAGTGGTCACATTTAAAAGCTTTTCCAGTAACAAGAATAAACAAAGTTTTGTTTTACAGAGAGTGTTGGTCTGCCAAGTATTACGTTACAGCCTCTTCTAGATCCACAGTGTTCATGAAGATGCCGTAAGAAGGAAGGTACTAAGCTTGCCAGGTATAGCTGTGGGGGGTTCAGTCCACAGTGTGTGGAGCTGAAGAATAAGAAGAGAACGAAAAAAAATTTATGCTTGGGAAACGCAGAGATCCTCTGGCACCCTGAGAGGGCAGGAGTATGATTAATACTGTGTGGATGGGGAAACGTACATGCAAACTCTGGCTGAGACATTCCCAGAAGTATGAGCTAACTGGGACCTAGGACCTTGAGTCCCAGTCAAAAATTAGGTAAATTTTTAGGGGCACTGGATTTATGCCTCTTTCTGAATAAACACTGAGTTGATTAAAAGCCCTAGCAAAGCATTGGGTTTCACTGGCTCAGGGACTCAGCCTCTAAGACTCGCTACAGAATCCTCCCCAGTATTTCTGAAGTGGATTTTTTTCTTTCTGTAACAAAGGAGCTTCGCTCAGCACACAGAGGGCAACGTGCAGCTGTTATCAATGCATACCATTGTGTAACTCACTCAGGCTTGCTCGCTCCCGAAGAGCGTCACCCTCCTGCAGCAGGAGGTATCCCTCAGTCCCAGTGCAGACTCTCAAACACGTCCAGGCTTCCAGAGTCTACGCCCCACAACTCCCAGCCTCATGAACTTCTCGCGAACACACCACATATATGTGCACTGATGGATTATTTGGTATGTGGGTGCTTTCCACCAATGGAGATAGTACGGGATTTTATTCCTGTTTTTTAAAAAAATCACATTGAAAATGCATGTGATAGCATCCCTGTTTGCATCATGTGAGTCTCATCCCACTGCATCAAGAGAGAACTGAACAAGAGGAAAGAAACTCACAAAATCTAAAAATCTCTAAAAATCTAAAAAGCTCTAAAATCACAATTCATGAAATGTTAGGGAAAAATAACATGATTCTGATTGTTTCACTGAAAAACTATATCTCTCTCTTCTTCCTTTTCACAAGGCTTCTTCTACCTTTTTGCTGTTCAGGCTGCAGATCGACGTGTTCAGCAATAGGGTAAAGGATGGTTGAAAGGATACAGGGTCCAGCATATCACGATTCAATGCAACAGAGAAACAGAGTCAATTATTAACCACCTGCTTTCTGCAGCCTGCAGGGTTTTCAGCGTTTTGTAAGGAAAGCTGTTCAAAAAGCTATTTTCTGTCCCGCAGCATTAAATGGACATACCTAC
Source organism: Chionis minor (assembly GCA_013398295.1). NCBI lineage: Eukaryota > Metazoa > Chordata > Aves > Charadriiformes > Chionidae > Chionis > Chionis minor. The sequence continues at coordinate 240,154 of VZSF01007799.1, read as the reverse complement.
TTTTGTATTTTTTAATGTATTTGTAGTTGAAAGCATTGGACGAACATCCATTGCTCATTGTCTGTAGCGTTTCTACCCCTTCAGTGTCAATTCCCTGATCCTGCAGGCTCTTAATTCCAACCTATATAGAACAGGTACAAAAATACATATTAATACAAATATTACTGTTACAGCAAGAGTGAGGTAGGCAGCTATATCACTACTGCTAAATATTTTTTGTTATTAAACACTAGGTCAGCAGTGCTCTGATATGAAGCCTTATCTATGGGAGGAAAATGTAGGGTTTAGAAAGATTGTACCTACTCACCTAGAGTCAGCGTAAAAGTGCAGCTATGCAAATTGAAGTAAAAAACAGTCATGAAGCTTTTTAACACCCATTGGCAATGATTTTGTTTACACTTTGAAAATCCTTCTTGCCTTAAATTTTCTCTTGCGGACATGTGTTTCCATGTGTTTTTACAAGACAATTTCTCACTTTCATCTTCTCCTGCCCAGAATACAGCTAGTCAAGTAAAGGCTCTAACTCTCAGCAAAACCTCCCAAGCGTATAAAAGGATTAGGTAAGGGTGTTATTATTAGCTTTGTCATCACTGAAAATAATACATTTTCATTACACTGGAATATCCTTCTTTTTCTAAGATCTTACACAAGAGAAAGGGATGGTTTCTACCGTGATGCAGCCAGGAGAATTCAAATTCAAATGGGAAGTATAAGTCAGGATGTAACAATAGTCATACTGAAGTAAAAGCTCATGAATCATCTCCAGGGTGGCTTACTCAGTGTCAAAACATCTTTTTTGTTTTTTGATGTGAAGACAAAGTAGTTGTTATTAATGTAAAATTTCCAGAGAAAAACAAGAGATGATCAAAAATCCATTTTACCCTTTCTGGCAGTGGGGAAGATTTTAAAATGCTGTAAAAGGACCATCCAGTGTTTTGGCCACTGTCTGGCTTTTCACAATAGATGTAAGATACCATGTTCTCCAGTTTACATAACCCCGTGGATTGATTAGCAGACAGTAAGGAGAAAGAGAACAAATGCAAACACACCTCATCTAAATAGCTACATGCATATGCCCAGTACAATCAAATATGACAGGCCCAACCCAATTCCTATTTCTTTTCTTTAGTAGTGAATTTTAGAGATAAAACTCAAAGGCTCCCAACATTTATTGGATTAGATGGTGGCAAGTGATTTTCTTCAGATCCTCAAAGCCACTTGAATATATATATTTTTTAAAAATCTTAATAAAAATTAGTATTTTTAATCTAGTTGAGTTTCTAAAGACTTCAGTCGAGGAGCAGCAGCAGATCAAGATCCTAAGGATGGATAGGAAAAAATTACAGTCTCCATTCCAGAAAACACATAGTATAAGACAGAGTCTTTAAATGTTAGCACAGCCCTTCACCATCCTTTGCAGCCACAGGAAATTAAAGAGCTAAAATTGAAGCTGACAGGCGGAGCTAAGCATAGCGCTGCCTGCGGCACGTTATTTCCTTGGTGTCCTTGCCTACGGATGCGTGAAGCCTGCGGTCCGTTCATCTATAGATCTGTTGCCGCCTTACAGACTGACAACCTAAAGCTACTGTGCTGCTGCGCACCCCGAAACGCAGAGGTTTGGGAGCAGAGTGTCAGCGAGAAGGTGCCCAGGAGCAGCCTGGCAGCTGGAGCAGGGGGCTCAGCGCGGGCCGAGCGGTGGAAGCGAGCTGCCATCGCGCCCCTCGCCGCTGCGGCTCCTGGGCTGTCGCTGCGCCCTCGCTGCTGCAGCTTCTGGGACAGCTGGAGCGTCTCATGGAAGTGAGACCGTGGAGAAATTTGTTGGTCATTCATCAGAATAATCGGAAAAGGGGAAACTGATTTCCCTCTTCCTGCGACATGTCCTCTCCGTCATTGTCAAAGAAAATACTTTGCTGGAGCCTGACTCATGCTGTTGCTTCCTAATCCACATCCAAGATCAGCCTGGCTGCTGGGGGTGGGCAGGGAGGGGATGGCAGCTCTCTTGCCTTCACAGCCAGTGCGGAGGTAAGCCACGCTGCTGTCGCTGCCAGGCAGGGTCTACATGCGCAGAGGACAGTGGTGAACCCAACAGCAGTTGAGGGGAAGGGCAAAGAGGAGGCTGCCATCAAATGGATACGCTTCATGTGTTAAACTTAGCTCGCAGCTGGTCAACACACAACATGAACACCTGAATCTAGCACCTAGAGTAAAATTAATTTAATTTCTGCTTGTATCTCATTTTATACCTCCAGCAAGATTAAAAAGTTACAGAAAGGCACTTCTACATTTATTCAAAAATAGAAAATGCAATTTTCCTCAAAAAGGAGAAGCCTTTTCTCGAGACTGAACTGGGCTGACAGAAGAAACTGTTCTCAGAAGTCTCTGCTATGAAGGGGTTTCCACCATGAAACGAGTTGTTAAATAAATACCCATCAAAATAACATCAATTCTTCCTAAGTCTCTTAGCTCTAGAGTTTAAAAAAAAAAAAAAAAAAGCTAAAGTGGGAGTGTTCTACCAGGGATATCTGTTCAGCTGTGAAGGATGAATGGGAACAATGTCTCCCAAAAGCTAAACTTCTCCTGATGGTTATCCTGAAAAATGGAGGAGTCTGTTTCATTCAGAATTTTTCCTAAATTTAGTCTGGCCTGAAACGAAGACACAATTTCTCCACAAACTCTGTGAGATTTCCTGCCAGTTAACAGCATAGCATACCAAATGAGCACTGAGACACAGTATTGTGGAACTCTTCAGACCCCAGGGTCATGCAAACACCCCAAAACAGCCCTTAAATTTCCACTGCAATCTGCGGGTCTGGTGGATTTTAAGCAGGTGGAAGTGTGGGTGAAAACTTAGGGATGTTTACACCTGCTCTGGTGGAATCATGCTGATTACAAGTTAGTTAACGACCCATTCTGGTTTTGAATTTGATGCCGTAATTATTTATGTCTGGTTAAGTGGAAACTTTGTGTTATTGTAGCTTTTAATTTGTCATTCAGATGCATGTTACATTTCCTTGTAAGCCTAGCCCATCTTACCTGATCTTGCAGGTATGAGTTCCTCTTCTTTTGTCAATGATGAAGCTCATTACTTCACACAGTATTTGGAACTGAGAAAGTACAGTTTTTCTGCATTTCCAGGGAGAACCACTGCATAGTACAGAAGATCCACCCTTCTGTGCTCACTTTCCAGAAATCAAAATGAAGCAGTGGCATTATGCAACTGTTGTGAAATGAGAAAGGCATCAAAAATCTGTATTTGTGAGGAAGAATTGTTGCTGTCTCAGCAGACTAAAGATACAGAAAGTGTTGTCTTGGCTTCTACTGGGGAACCAGAAAGAAATTTGTCATCCCAAGCTTGAAAACATGAAACACAATAGGCAGGCAGGTATCTTCCTTATGAAGAGTCAATACAGACCATACACCGAGAACAGGCTATAGGAAACAAAACCAGAACATTGACCTGGAGTTTGAAGTCTTAAAAAAGTGCACCCAGGAATTCAAGGTCTGGATCAGGAAGATTACATAAAACAGCCTAAAAAGCTATACTGTGCTCTTGCTTTATTTTTGACTGCATTATTGTTTATTTATTGTTTTCTTTCTCTGTGTTGAGATGGTAGTTGCTCAGACCCCAGGTTGTTATCAGGTATGCACAGTGTGAATTGGCAGACTCAGCTGGACAGGGTACAAGAGTCTTCTGAAGGCAATCACTTTAGGTATGGCCGACTTGGGAGTTGAGCTTGTGCAAAACCTGAAATACTGGATTATTTTAAAAACAACTTCAAGTAGCTCTCTGACCAACATCACCCACAGCAGGAGGGAGAAGATGCTGCATCCTGAATAACTAGTTGTAAAGAGGTTATGTGATTTCCCCCTAATACCTTCACATTCCATATGCCTGGAGTGCCATATCTTAATTTGCCATCAATGTTGTACAGAGAGGGTACAGTACATTGCGGGCATCCACTGTGCTTTATCTCCGCACAGAGCAGAGATGTACTGCTCTGGAGAACAGATCAGAGCACCTAGTTTCAGACCCTTACACCCTCCACCAGTTTATAAATAGAGATTTAAAAGGGCAATGGTGTAACCAGCCATCCCTTCCACTGCTCCAAAGGACTGCCTAGAGTAGCTGCCCCAAATGATGCTCCTTCTAGCCTCCAGCTCCAGGAATTTTCCCATGACTCCCAGCTGGCATTTTCTCCCTGTCCTGTAGATCTCAGTTTAGATGGTCTTGAACATTTTTTGCATTTTTTGGAAAACTAACCTAAAAAAAAAATACCCTGTTACCACCCAAGATAAAATGGAGGGAAGGAGAAGAACCATGGATCCAAGTGGAGTGGAATTTTGTTGCAGGATATTGTCCAGATCCCCATGTCTTTCCCTGGGGACTGGGGCTACCAAACCCACTTGCTCCAGCCACATCTTCTCCTCCCAAGAACCTTGGAGGAGTCTCTGGGACAATGCTGTGATAAGACTTGCCAAGATAAAGCTCCCATGTACATATTGCTTGAATCTCACCACTTCTCTTTCCTAGTCCTAGTGAAGACCATTACTATTTTTACAAAAAAAGGCCATAATTGACCCATCAAGGCTCAGAAAATTCTGGATGTTTGGGCAAAACTCACAGGAGGAGGATGACAAGCACGATCTGCATCTGGACAGCCGACAGCAGTGATGAGCCAACACAGCAGAACAGTGGAGCAAGGATCAACAGCTCAAATGCAAGGTACAACACGATGGAGAAATTGAGTACATGACTGTTTTGTTCCTGCAATAGTTAGAGTGTGGGGGGCTAGGAGAGACAAAATTTGAAAGAGAGAAACACCGTACTCAAGCAGTTGGAATTGGCAGCTATTTTGCACAGATCACTTTTGAGAACATTTTAATTCCCTAGTTTTAAAGAAATGCATTACATCAAGCCAGCTCCAGTGTGAGTGAGCGTAGGGGGCTATTGCTCATTCCTAGCCATATGTTTCTGTCAGATGTTTATTTGCAGGAGTGCCAAATAGTTCTGAGCTTTTGAAAACCTACAGGAGGCATTGCTGTTCTCCACTCCTACCTCATTCCTGCAGCCACAGCCTGTGCTGCAGTCAAGGAGCAGGCAGCTCCCAAGCAGGCAGGGAGAAGGAAAAAGGCCCACGGGCCAGGCAGATGTGGGGTCTGGAGGTGGGGTCTGGAGTAGCACCCCAACACTGTAAAGGGAAATGCTCTGGAAATAAGGTAGTTACAGAAGCGCCATTCACTCTAGGGAGGAAGATGATCCCTTCTGAGGAGGAAAAGCTAGTAAGGAAAAGGAGAATGGTGAAACTGAAAGTCTGGCATCTCTGCTAATGGCCCTCTCTTTTGGACTATCAAAGGATTTTTAAACCTTTGCAATTAAGACCTTGTATCCTCTTACTACTATTATCTTTAGCTACAGTGAGGCAAATGAAGCTTAAAGGTAATGCTTCAGTTTTCTCTGTGTCTTTCATTTTTTAAAGAGTAAAGGCCTTATATAAATGTGCTTTAATGTCCATGTTACTTACTGGCAAGTTTGGGTGCCTATAAGACCTCAAAACAAAGAAGTAGAATCTTGTGCCACAAGCAGAAGAGGAAAAGAAGCACTGCTCAGAAAGAAGCCAGATGAAAGGGAGAGATGTAATGAAAATTTGGAGGATATCACAGAATGAGGTGTTCCCTTTCTGGTGTATCCTTGGTACAGCTCTGATGGTGATAGTGGTTTCTCTGGGCAGGTATGCTTAACTCCTGAAACTAATCTCAGTAGTTCTTAATTAATCAGAGACTGGTCCTACGCACCACCATCACCATGAAAAGGAGGCAGAGAAAATTTGCTTTTCAGTGCAGAATTTCTACTCCTCCCAAGGAAAATAACATCTTTCTGCTTTTTTTTGTTGTGAAGAGCAGATGGAAGCTCCGGTATCTTAAGGGAGGTGGGGATAGGGGGGTGGGAAGTGAAATAGATCTCTCTGACACTCTGGCCATCCCAGCGTCCATACCTTAGAATATTACTAGTTATTCTTGAAACACAGTAAAGCAGTTATTTTCTAGCAGTTATAGTTATTTTTCTATTTTTGATTTGCCAGATGTTACTCCCAGCTTTCGGGAGATTGAATTTTCTACAAAGAGCTTGGTCTTTGCAACATCTCAGGGGAAAGTAATCCATTTTGCACTCTTCTTAAACTGTCCCTTCATTTCCTTTGTTTCCTTGTCCTAGTGTTCTCTCCATTATTTTCAACTGCTTTATCTTCTTTGCTTACAAGTGCTGTACTTCTCTAATCTTGGAAAAGTTGCCTTTCTTCCCACTCTACCTTTCTGACTTTCAGTAAATTAGCTGGTGCCTCCATGACAACATGATCACCTCCTCGAGCTGTCTCCGTAGGTCTCAGGCAAGTTGTCTGTTCCTGGGATCTTGTCTTCTCTGACATCTCGCTTCCTGGTTGTCCTCCAGTGTACGCTTCACCAGCTACTGCTAAGTTAAGGGAGGCATTTCTGTTGCTGTTTACCTGGTTGTTCTGCGACTTCCGTGAACATTTCCTTCCCTGACTGTCAACAATCACTCTCTTTTTATCCTGTTTGCTTTGCAGACTGCTTCAACTTGATGGATCACAAGTTTTGCAACTTTCTGTTTGGTTTTTTTCAGCCAGCATCAGTGTTTCCCGCTACCTTTTACTTACTACATTTTCTCACTGGAGCCCTCTGTCTAACTTCACTTACCAGCCCTGTGCTGCTAGCTGCCAAATTCATCTCTCTTTAGCCCATCTCTTTGTACCTCCAGCCATTTGCTTAACATCTTCTCTTCAGTTTCTCCCACAAAACTGGATTAAAGATCCTTACTTTTTATATCCAGGTGCGATAGCTAAAAGGCAAGTGGTGATTCAGCTTTTACACTTCTTGCTCTCAGTTTGAGCAACTCAGCCAAGTCAGGCAACAGATTTCAAAACTGAACGTTGTAGACTCATTGCTTATTTGTTGATTAAGCCAGTTGAGAAAGATTGCTTCTCATATTTTCCAACATCATGTAAAGCCATTAACTGTTCTACAAAGGAGGTGTGTGTCTGGCTGCAAACCTGCGGCAAGAGTGTAAGAGCAGCCATTCCTAATGTTCAGCTCCTTAGCCAAACCAGCACTTTGAGAAGGCTTTCTAAAGTATTATTATCATCATCATCTGGATACTCTTACCTAGTAAGATGTAGAATAAATGAGGGTGAGCAGACTACCAAAATACCTGCTAATTAGCCTTAGCTTCCTCCAGTATCAACCTGTAAGTGGAATATATTCTGAAATCATTCCGCTTGAGAGGCCTGTAAAACATCATTAACTGTTTCATTAACTGCCTTGCCCTAGCAGAGCACTTTTTGAACCACTGACCTATGTTTGTCTTTTCAGGAAGAGGTGCTCTGGAGCTGCGTTTCTGCAGACAGCAGGCTTGACTAATGTCAGGTCAGTAGCTTGGGCTAAAATGAGGGACACGTGGGTGGAGCACAAGGAGAACAAAGTCCGCACTGTCCAAATGTAGACCAGAGATCGATCTGTTTTTCTCAGTCCAGAAGAAGTAGGCTGAACTGCAAGCAAAGGTTGAAAAAGTCTTTTGATTTAGAGTTACAATAGGAGCCATGGCCAGCGAGACTCTGTCTCCCCACCCCCTATGGAGCAATATATCCTCTAATCCCACAGACATTAAAAAAAAACAAACAACAAAACCCCCCAAAACACACAAACAACGCCCCCCATGCACACGCTTTACTAGTGATTTTTATAGGCAGCAGGCTAGGCTTTTTATCTTTGCTGGGGGAACTCTGTGGTTCACGACAGCTGCACTAGGACTATACAGTTGTCAATCCTCTTTCCAGAGAGAGCACTGTAATCTCATTTATTCTCAACTTTTAGAGAGCATATTTTTGTTCTAAACATCTTTTGCTAACACTGAGAAGCACCTGTTGAATAATAGGAAGAAAACCTAGACAGGCAGGCTAACTCAAGGAAATCAGAGACACCCTCGCTGACTGCTGAAGAAATGACTATTAGCAGGTCCTTGCTGATGCCCCAGCCTGGTTCAGTACCTCTCGCCTCAGGCACCAGTGTGTCCTTTCTTCTGAACGGATTGCAACTCGCTCAAAATTTCTGTTTGTAATCAGCTTAGCAGTATTCTGCCTGCTACACACACATGGTAATTTTCATCCACAGCCATACTGCAAATTCCTTGCCACTAGCTGTGCAGCTATCAGCTTCTTAGTGCCCTAAATAGCTCCCGTGCGTCACATTTGAGCGGCTCTTCTGGTCCCAGCTGACGTTCACAGCCCACAGAAATCTGAATATTCCTGCACAGCTCCTCAGTTTGGGAAATATAGAAATAACGTGCTGTTTTACTATTTATTTCTGTGCAAGTTTTGACTTGTGGATCTTCTGCAAATAGTAAAACAGGAGAAACCTTCTGTGTATACGTCGCTGTTATTCAACAATACATGACTTTGCTTTTTAACTGGCTCATGGGCACATTTGTCATCGTGAGGCTAAGTCCCCAGAATAACTGTTGCTTTGAGTAAGAGGAGCCTAGATAATTTGACCGTAAACTTAGAAAAGTGGCTCTAATTTGGACTAAAAATACATTTGCATTCCTTCTGCCTTATTCTTAACCACACAGCTTCCGTCTCACTGAGGCACAACCCTTGTGCTCTTCTTACCCCCTTGTCCAGACTTTCTTTACTCACCACTGTTCCTAAACAGGACACAACCCTGGGTGCTTCTTTCCCAGCTCCTGCTTCCAAGCCACATCTTTCTCCCAGGTGGAAGCGATACAGATTTAACCCCCCCCAAAACCGTGCAAAACTTATTTCATTTCTGCTTGTTTAGGCAAAGACAGGAAAGATTTATATGATACAACCTTCAAGTTCAGAAAGTGCATCAGTAGGTAAGAGGTTATATTAAAATAAGGTCACAGAAAGACAGTTTTATTCCATTTACACTAAAGTTGACAATTGTTTTGCATTTCTTCTTGTTTAACTAATACAAGCTGCAGATTCTTTCTGAAAAATACTTAATTACATTAACTATTGAAGTACATTATATTGAATCACATTAAATATAATGAAGTAAACCTTGTTTATTCCCAAGACAATCACAAAGTATTTATTTTACCCAAGTTTAATCTGGACAGAATATTTTCAGCTTCACTATCTTAAAAGCTCAGTATTATGCAGAATTTGCTATCTGCTTAACAGATGTTATAGCTTAAGGCTGGATTTTTTGCTAGTCATCACACTTTCTCTAGAATTTATTGAGGCTCAAGGTTGTATACAACCTACAACACCAGGGAGTACTTCAGTAACGTACGGCCCCACCAGACAGCGGGGAAGGGGCTGAAGTAGATGGGTGAGTCTGGAGCCTCTGGGTTTGTTTGAGAAGCCCACCACACATTTGCTTCCAGTGGTCCTCACACTGGTTCTCACACTGCCCTGCATGCCGCAGTGGGACCAGTGGTCCCTTATAAAGTGTCCAGTTTTCATCAAATCACTGTCCATACTGCACCTCAGAGCTAAGCCATCACAACATAAATCACCTCTCCTACAAAAATACTCCCCTGTCCACACATACCTACATGAAAACTTGGCCTTATCCCAGAGTATCCACGTACCTACAAACAAAAGACCTACTATCCCTGCCACAGCCATAGCACTCCAATGGTTGGTGTAATGTTAAAAATCAAATGTGCGGTGCGATTCTGTTGATGTGAGTTAAAAGCGAATTCGGTATGAAAGTTGTGAACGTTTTATTGAGTAATCAGAGTACTGAAGGAGAAGATTAGGTGCCAAAGCTGAGGGTAGTCAGCAGCACCAGTGCTGCTGGTTTGACTTGCTTCCTTACCCATTTGGATGCATGGATTTAGGACAAGGTATGCCACCCTAAGATCCCAGCCGCTGGACATGGCTACCTGAAGCCTGCAGAGAGCCTGGAAGCATAGTTCAGATGTTTGCCAAACTCTCCCCCCGCATGGATGTCCCGTCCTCCTAAGGCTGTGCAGCAACAGAACTGCAGATTAAGTGCTTTGTAGGGGAAATTGAGAAGTGCCGCCTCCTTCAATTACCACACACTGCAAATGAGAATGTAAACAGATTATCTATCTGGCAATCGACAGCAGAGTAAAAGTTAACATCAGTCCGTTTTTCCCCATCATAACACAGTCTTTTTCAATCTGTGTCCCAGAAGCCATCACAGCGATAGTTCTGTGAACTGTCATTGCTATTAAACCAAAAAAGTGAGTAAAAGGCAAGATAATCATGACCTTCTTGAAATGTCTTCATATTTCATATGTCCTAGGTAGAGATGCTGGGGGGTCAATTCTTTCCTTTAAATTAAAAAGGAAAAAACCCTAAAATAAAAAAAAAAACCAAAACCCCCAAATGAACAAAAAACCTGTGTTTCCCCAGTGTTTGGTTTGGAAGAACTAACATAATCTGAAAAAGATGGCTTTATGAATTTGTTTCAGGGAAAAAGAAAAAAGAAAAGACATTTTCTTACAGTGCTTTTGCCCTCTCAGCAATTAATAGACCCAAGTAATTTTAACTGGATATGATTTTTTGTTTTGGGTTTATTTTCTTCTATTGCACAGCCAACTTATAGTTGGCTGTTGATTCATTCAAATCCCTTCGGTATCTTTGCAAGCTTCTAACAAGAAAATGTGTTTCTCCACTAACAATTCTTGAAGAAGATAATTTGGATTATTAAATGTTCTCCAAGCTCACTTTCCTGTGGTTTATGAGCTCTTGCTAGCTTCAGTCATCTGAAGAAAAATGACTGAGGCACATAAAACTCCAGTAAACAGTACTTACAAGTAGCTACAACAAGCCACACAAGTGATATCATTGAGAGTTCATTATTTGGAGACCAGCAATTACACAAATCTTACGCTAAAGCGTTCCTGTAAATTATAAATAGGTCCATTGGGATTTTTTAAGAATGAGAATGTTTTTCCTGGAGAAAACATTAGTGGCACTGAAAGAGCTATGTGTTGACTCTGGAGACCCGTTTTGCTGAAAGCAAAGATGGGTAGGTGACCAGCTGGCTCAGAGATGTTGAAAAGGCTTAGAAAATCCTGTTCTTACGTTGCTGATTTTGGCATTAGCTTGCTGGCTTAAAAAGTCATGGCGTGATCGGACCCCTTTCTCACTAGTCAGCTGTGACCACAGGGGCTTTCCATTTTGCAACTTTTTGGCAGGATTTGTAGAACTGTTAACGTCTGGGAGTACAGTTGCTGATACCGTGAGTCAAGTGCTGCAGACACCGAAGAGTCTCACGAGAGCATCATGTGTAATATGCAATGTATAATGTATACATATCTATAAAACCCAACATGTGTACTTCATTATGTTTTATTTCTGCTGTAAAGTTGGTGTTCATCTGCATCATTCAATACATTATTTTTAATGTGTGCATTTCTTTAGCTATCATTGTGTACCAGCTTTTTGCTCACACATTACAATTAATATTAGTTGTCCTCTGTGTTTGATACATCATTTTAGGAATACAATTATTTTCTGCTGGCGTCTCCACCACTTCGAGTCATATAATGAAATTTAGCCTTAAAGCCATTACGACAAGAGATAATTTATGAAACACTAAACAAGAAGCCCTCCCTCCCCTCAAGAATTGACTAAGACGAGAACAAAAGGAGTAATCATGGGTGATAATTGCATTGTCTCATTCCATTTTCTTCTGAAATCTTATTACAGCTGTCCCAAGAAAACATGCATTATACAATCCGTGTAATGAAAAAGTAATTCTAAAAGCTCATTGTCTATAAAAATCTAGAGTTGATCCTTTACTCCTTGGAAATAGAGAGGTAATTGCATTGGTGTGCCAATTCATGCAGCTCATCACTGGAATATTAAATCCAGGTTCAGAGTACCAACTTCTGTATGTCATAAGGTCTTGGAAAAATAAAAACACATTAAAATGTTGCAGCGAGAGTATTCAAACACAGAGATGACTTCTTATTCTTTGTGGGTCTGTATCTGATAGAAAAATGCACGCAAGATCCGGTGGCTAAAAACGGATGAAAAATTCCATGGTCTGGGGCAGGAGGATCAGACAAGCTGGTCATCCTGGTACCTTCAAGCCGAAATATCTATTAAAGTGATATACCAGTTAGAAAAACAAGAAGATATTTTCAAGAATTCCTTCCAAGACCCAGGAAACTAGAATGAGAAAAGGAAACGTATCACAAGTGGTTACGTAGAAGTAATTTTTTGTTGCTCCACTGATCATCTTTCGTGCCACGATAATTACCTCAAACTGCAGGAGTGAGATTGTTCCAGAGGGTCTGATCAAAGGCCAGACCTGGAAAAAGGCTTTTAGCCCAGCAAGCCCTTCGCTTCCAGATACTGCAAAGACAGCAGAAGAAAGTGAGAAGAACCATTGCTGTTCACCAAGGGAAATGAGGATACCAAAGATAGTGTCTGGAATGCTTTGTGACTGAAATTTTGCCCTGTGAAAGAAAACACATCAACTCTGCTTGGGAGTGGCTGAAGCAAGTATCATGAAAGGAAAATGAAACAATATCTTAAATTCTCTATTGTTTTTTCCCCAGCTTTTTTTTCAGAAGGAAGTCACTAGGATACTAAATTTGGACTCCAGCCTGCCACTTCTCACTGCTTTTGCTACCCCATGGCCTCAGGTTGATGCTACGACAGAAAGAGTCTGACAGCCAAAATGCATTGGGAATTCAGCTGACATCAATGCATCTCTGACGAGAGATGTCTTGATGCTGGTCAGCAGTATAGAGATTTAACAGTGACATGTCTATGTAGATAATGTTCAGTAGACCAGAAGAAAAAATACACAGGCATGAAGTACTGTATACATGGATTTTATAGCAGAAAGAACCAACCATGCTCATCTCATGAAAAAGAGAAAAAACAACCCTGAATTCAGTTATTACATACATCCTAGTAAAAAAGTGCTGTAATTATTCATCTTTCCAAATAAAAGTATGGACTTATAAGTATAATCCCTTCAGACTAAAATTCATCTCTGCTTGGTGCTAAGGTAGAGCAAGAGGTTCCATAAACGTAGATGTCTGCCAGAAAATTATATCTAGGAATTTATCTTACTTGAAGACAGACCACTGTGTACATGCAAATCATTGTATAGAAGCTACAGGAACATTGCAGGGGGGGTTCCCCCAAGAAAAAAATAAATAAAAACAGATGCATTAATTAAGATCTTGGTGATTTAGTGAAATGCTACTGCCCAGGTCAGATCACACAACCATAACAGTTTCTCAAGTGCAGTCACAGTGCAGACAGTACAAAAGTCAGAGAAATAACTGAAGATAACTGAAGGGTTGTTGAACTGTTATGAATGGTTTAAAAAGAAAAACCTGATTGTCTTTTATTTTCACTGGAATACCCTGGGGATAAGGGCAAGTGATCTTTTTATGCAAAGACAATAACTTGCCCCCTAGTACAGTCTGAAGAGTTGAACAACAGTCTTACTCATAAAAATCACAAAAAAAAGGTGAGCCTAGGTTTTGATCCAAATTTGTTTTGAGCAGGCGCAGCATTTCGATTCTGTGCCTTTAAAAACTGGCAGTTTAGCAAAAATGTCAAGCTGCATAATTTCCCACTGGCTAGAAAAATACTGCTGATGATCTCTCAAGTGAAACTGAGCAAAAAAACCTTATCTCACCCAAACAGTATTTTTTTCTCTGTGTTATATGATAAGAAATCAGGTGCATTCTTCGCTTTTCATTGTATGCCAAACTGCAATATGACATTGGGAAACACCGATTCCTCATTTCANCCCCCCCCCCCCCCCCATATATTTTGGTTATAGGATTAAGATTAATCTATAAAAAAGGCCTAGAATTTAATTGCTACACGCTTGATACAGATTAATTAATCTGCAGATTCAGCTACGCAAAATCCCTGAACTCATCCCTCAAGCAAGGTTGTTGATAAATTACTAAAACTGGCACATTCATCCTGGACTTTTCAGGTTGTACCACACAAACAGATGAAATGGAGCCCAGAACAAATGGACGTGTCCTACAACCACTGTCCCTTACAGCTCAGAGCCACGGCCTTTAAAAGCAGCGCATCCATCAGCTGGTAACTGCTTCAAACACGAAGAGGAGGGGGACACGTGTCAGATTTGACCAGCACAGGGTTTCTAATTCGAGATGCTTATGGTGGGGCAGAATGCCCAGGTGGAGTCTAATTTAGAGAGTATTTATAGCAGTCACCTTTTTGGGCCACCCCTTTCCCACCGCCACCAAGAGTAAAAACTAGGGAAACAGGACGTAAATGTACAGGAGGAGGATATTTGTTCATTTACTGCATATGGAATATCTGAAAAAGGAATCAACTGGAAGGTGGTTTCTAAAAAAACTACCAAAATCACATCCCATCCTTGTTTCCAGGTTAGGGCTTGCTTTGTCTACCTGAAATACTCAACCACATCTTCCAACTGAGGTTTAATGCTGACAATAACAAATTTTTATGTAAAATAATTTGGGGATCTCTGCAGCATCCACTGCAATTTTAACAGCAATGTATTGGTTTTGTATGGCTAATCTAACGATACTGAATTCGATGCATTATCCTGATGCTTTCCAGTCCTAGCAATTCCTTGGTCTAGTTAAATATAACCTATGCTTATATTTACCAGATTCAGGAGATGTAGCTCATCTGAAATCAGGAAGGGAAAAAACAACAATGATTTTATTGGTATGGTCTATCTCTGGGAAGCCATTAAAATCACTAGACAAGAAATGGATTTTCAATTGCCTCAGGGGCTTGTGTTGGACTCCTCACAACATCCTGGAGCCTAGGATGACTCTTATGATTAGGACTAAAAGTCAAGAAACGCAGTAGATAAAGTGAATTCAAAAAAAAGGATGAAATGTGTGCAGGTGGGTTCACTGAGCTCTAAGTACAATTAGAAAATTGGGAAAGAGAAGTTCACTATGCCATTTTTCTGAGTAAACAAAAAAGATATTTTGTTTTTCCTGAAGAGCCAATTCAATTCTTCATAGGTTGCGTTTTTTCAGCGAGTGAAGCTGATTTTTTTTTAAAATCTTCTTGTAAAGCCAGGGAAGTGCATTAGAAATTGCTAACATTTATCATGTTCCTTGGCAGGGTAGTTAGATTTTTGGTTAAAAAAAATATACACCAATTGTCTCTTGTAAATAAATGCTTTTAAATAAATAAATGGGGCTGTTGAACAAATGAAAAATGAAAACAAAACAAAAGATAAACCAAATATTATTAGTTCTGCAGGAAAATGGTGTCCAAATTTAGCCCATGCAATTTTTGTTGGAAGAGAGAGGCTAAAATTATCTCCAGCTAAACCAAGCCTCCCATATCCTTGTCATTTAGGAAGTCTTCCAGTGACATGCAAGCAAAGACTAGAACTGACAATTATTTGCAATAAAGAACAACAAAACAGAGGTTATAGGAAGAGTTATATATCGTGCTCATCTGACAGCCCAAATGAAATGAGATTAGGCAGAAGTGCCCAGGAACTATTTACAGGAATAATCATCTCTTAAAATAGACGTTCATTTCCCTTTGCTCTGTTATAATTACGAATGTCAAAATTCTTCAAAAAAACAAAGGCATGGGAGAAGAGAAGGTTTCACTTCCTCTTCTTCCTCAGAAAATGAAAATGTGAGTAAGAACTATAATAACTGTCTGCAATAAATACTTGCTTGCTCAAGGTAAAATGTATTTACATTTTTGAAAGCATAGAATGCATTGTTCATGATGTAGTTATTTTACAGAAAGTATATCTGATTCTGTTAAATAAATATGAAGTCTTCACCTTTGAATGATGATAAATCTGTTATGAGAAGTGGCACTCTGATGCACTGCAAAGAACCTAACCTGAGATACCAGTAAAATAGGAAAAATTTAAGAAATGCTGGAAGTAGAAAGCAACAGCATAGCTGAGCAGCACTGGGAAAAGGCAGCACACAGAAATTGTCTGTGGATTGTGGATACTGAGGCATATGTTTTTCTTGGAAATTGAATTTAATATAACAACACATTCATTGTAATGGATTTAATACTGCACACAAGGGAAAGACAATAAACATGGCTCAAAAAAAACCCCAACAACCCCAAAGCAATAGTAATTGTTTAAAACTAAGTTGACTTTTTATACACTTTTTATGGTGCTGGTTATTATTTGGTTTTGTTTTGGGGTTTTTTTCCCCTGATTTCTGCCCTTAGATATGCGAGCATCCCATGTGCTCAGGTTTTGCGTGCTCAATACAGCTGGCTGACAAAGCACGTGCTCTCCCTCATGAGGAACGTTCATGTTAAAAATGTGGTCTTGGGGCCATGTTGGAACAAGATGTTTCTTCTTTCCTTTTTTCATTTCAAATTGTTTTGCGAACAGAAATTTCTAAGGACATCATGTTCTGGAAACATTTCTGTAAGAAAATATATTGCCTGTGTTCTGACAGAGGTTCGGTGACTCCGACAACATTGATTCCAGCTGCAGCTGCCTGGGATCCCAAGTCTTTGGCTCTGGGTGTGCCTAAGGCTGCCAAAGAGCTAACTTCCCAATGGAATGGGAAGCCCTCTCCATCTCAGCTGGCTGCTCACGAGAAAGGGCTGTGGGAGCACCGAGTCCCCAGCTCGGGGCAATCCACAAGGCTTTTGGGGAGACTTGGATTACAGAGGAGTTCATCAGACTCCCTCTGTATTTCAGATGAAACATACCAGCTTCAGGGAGCAAATCCGGGAACAAATTAATGTTTTAAATTAAATTTTGCATCTGACTGGATCTCCTTCCTGCTTCCCCATTGCAGAACCTCCCACGTACCAACTTGGCCTCCTGGGACATTTCTGAATCTGCATGTCTGGCTGTGGGTTACCACCCTCTGAGGCAGCTGAATCTCATCCATCTGCCGCCCTCCAGCCCAGAATTTAGCCCAGAAGTTGCATATTTCTTAAGCGCCCCCCATCCTAGGCAGTTACCATGGCAACCCAGGGACGGACTGTCAGATGCCGATCCTGCTACGGCTTCACTTCTGTCTGGATACAGCTAAATTACTAATGAACTAATTAGGGTAAAAGTGGAAGATACATTTTATGGTCTTTATTGTAAAATCTAAGGTGACTAAAGAGCTCGAGTCATACCTGTACAAACCAATTCAGAGCTGTTATTCCCATATCAATCACAAGCAATTACATTTTTGTACCAGCCTTTCTACATTTGCTATATTGAGATAGAGCCCTAGGAGCACTCAGTTTTATTATCACACAAATCGCCAAGCAGCGTATCTGTGCAGCAGCAATGGTGATAACGGTTTGCCAAGAAATACACTCGCTCTCTGGCCTCAAGAGAGAATTTGAAGTTGCCAGGGTGGAGGGGCGTCATCAAAGATTTTGAGTCGGCTCCTATTTTTAAAAGGTGTAATATGGGCTGGTGGAAGGGGACTCGCCATAGAAATCTTAAACAATCTGAATCCTGGTTTGTTTACTAGGCTTTATAGGTGTTGATGAGCAATTTGTTTCCTCCTTCATGCCCAATTTCTCCATCTGTTGGAGGGGAATTCTGATGTTGGTGTCTCTCTTTGTAAATTGGATCTAACAGCATTTTAAAGCAAAGCTCTATAAAAGATAAACATTAACATCATCACCACTTAACATCATTCCTTCAGGTGATCCCAGAACACTGTCAGAAGAAGATGGCAATGTTCGACTTGGAGAGCCACATGTTGCCTGAGCATCCCGTTTGCTCTCTAGTTGCCAGCAAACTTAGCGATATGCTTCAAAACCCTGGTGGGCACAAATCTGGGGCTGCGGTGCCGGACGGAACAGACTCCCAGCCTCACCCTCCCATCTACTCTTTCATCAGTAATATATCCTAGTGGATGTCCCATGTTTCTCAACCTGCAGTTTCACCGAGTTGCCAGTTGCCTTCTCATGGAAAGGAGGAAAAGCCTGTTTTTCTTGTAGGTATGTAGCACAGTACAATTTATCTTCCTGTACAGCTCTGCAGCTTCAAAATACTTTCTTATAGCACTGTCATATGGCTGCAGCATTACACAGCAGCACAGGAGGCCGTATTAATCTGACAATCAGCTTTTAGTGCGAGCAACCCCCTGCCATACTGCGTGCAGGTGGCATTGCAGTGTTTTCCTATAGCTCAGCTACGCTTAACAGTCTTTTGTATCACATCCCTCTGTTTTCAGACCATCTTTCAGTGAACAAAAAATGCCTGCTCGATTGACTGCTTTCTCCTTCCTTGGGTGTAATTTGACTTTTCATTTATGTTCACCTTGATCTCTTTCAGCTGCTCTCTGTCTGCTTTCCAAGGAACGAACGTGCAGAGGGTAAGTGGAGACCCCTCTGCTCCTGCACTTCATGTCTGATTTCTTCCCAGCCACCGACAGTCCAAAGGGCCAAGGGTCCAGCTACCTCCTGTGTCATGGGCTCTCTGTCTTTCGCCTTCTTAGTCCTTACACCAAACTGCTTGATACATAGCCAGCAAACAGAGGGGAAAGATACTGTGAGAAGAGGGAAGAGAGAAATAATTTCTCAAATTAAATGATGAAGCTCATTCAGTTTCTCATTTCTGTATCTTTTGCCCAGCTCTCCTCTATAGGAGTATGTAACAGACCAAATTTAGAGCCTCCAGATTGCAATCAAATCCATTCACCACACTGATGCAAAATTCACGTGGTGTGAATGAAGCTGAATTTTTGAGCACTCACATGGAATTTCAGCACGGTGTGGGAAAGCATGCAACTGCCACCATCGGTGACACCCACATATCCAGCAAGCTGCCAGAGCGGGCACACGCGGCGTGGTTGTGACGGGGCAAGGGGCTGGGACTTGCTCCTGCCACGGTGAGGGGTTGTTGATGGAGGCAACCACAGCAGCTCTGGGTGTGTTTGAGAGTCTCCCTCTGCTTGGACTGAGCAATAGCCCCTGCCACGGGGAGAGCTGCGCTCTTCACTGCACTCATTGCACAACCCTTATGTGCAGTGATAGCAGCTGCACAGTGTAATTATTTTTTTTAAAGGAGAAAACCTCACTTGAGAAAAAGTGGAGACAATTTTGAAGTGAGTCTTGTATTTTACATCCCTAAGCCTGTAAAGCTTCTGCAGTACAACCAACATCCAAGCCAACTGGTTTTGTCACAGTGCCTTAACTTTATTTTAAAAGACATACTCATTTAAAGATTTACGGAAACCTTCCCTGCTCTTTATAAACCTGGGTAAAATAACCACAAATTATTTTAGAGCACAGTATTTTCTCTTTGAAATGCTCATGAAATGAGACAGATGAACGGTTCCAGATGACTTTTCCCCTCCATGAGCAAAAGTGTTGAATCAGCATCTCATGCCCTCAGAGCTTGCTACTGACAACTGTAACAGCATTAATTAAGTCAGAAAGAATTGAAGTGAGAACACCAACTCATCTTGCACCTCCTACCAAATGGTCATCACACTCTGATGAATAGAAATCCAGTCTAGCCAACTTGGAAGGTGTGATGTTCAAGTCACCATAAAAAAAGTACATCGTGTTAACTATTATTCTATTATTCCTTTAGATGATTTAACAATTACAGGTTATTTTTAACTTATTTTGCTTTTAATGAAATTTCTTTAGATATGCACAGGAATCGAATATAAAAATGAGGAGTAGATATGCAAGAAATTTTATATATAAGAGGGAAGATCAGAATCTCAGTACTGGCGCATCTTGCTCAGTGATGTAAAAAAACAGAACTGAAAAGCAAAAAGGCTTATTAACAATTAATATACTAATTATAAAACACAAAACAGCTGCATTCCATTAGAAACAAATAGGTAAATAATTACTAGAAGAATCAAGTCTACGATAGCTGGTTTTGAAGATGCAGAGTAGGGCCAGAACTCTTCGTCACTGGGCCATGGCATCACTGTAGCTGTACCAGATCGGTAGAGCAAGATGGTGAGTACACACCGAGGTAAAGGTGCATTTACACTGGACCCAGAGGGGACATCAGGGTGTCACGTGAGAGAGGAAAATGAGAGCGTGGAGACGAGCACACCTGAAGCACACACATCAATCCCTCCAACCGTTGCAGAACCAGAGGTTCGCTTGTATTTGTCGTGCCAGCAGCAGGCTCCTGGGAAGGGCTGGGGTGCTGCACGGACAACTGCTGTGCAAAATCCATAATGGCCACTCTTAATCTTTTTGGCACAAACTTCACCACTCGTGTTTGAGAAGTTGCTAGGGTAGGGAAAGAGGCCTCAAGTTTGCCAGGAGGCAGGAATTAGGGAACAGAGGTGAGGGCTCCGAGGCTACAGGAGCTATAAAGCTTGTGGGGACTTCGGTTTGCCTTACCAGCTGGGCAAAAGCAGTGCACGGCTAATGAAAACAGTCTCACTCCTGATCCCCACACCCCTGTCCCTGCCTTCCTCCCTCCCAGCTCTCCTTTTTTCACTACTCAACAGGACTAAAAATAGTAGCTACGGGCAGTCAGTTTGCATGGGCTAATGGCAGGTCAGGAAGGAGAAAATATTGGAAACGTGGTCTGAGCATTGAGTCATCCCACAGAGGGGAAGGAGAAGATCCGCAGTGCTGTTTGAGAACAGCTGCAGATCCCCTGGGATTTATTTTCCAATTAGTAACAAAGCCCATTAACAAACTCTATTTAGAGGGTTTTCACTTAAGTGAGACTTGCCTAAATTAGTAGCCATCAGTTCTGACTTGGATAGTGTATCTGTCAGATTCCATGCATTATACTAGCATGCAGCCCTCCTCCCGCAAAAAAAGGGAAGCATGGGGTGAGTCACAATCAGAAAAAAAGAAACTTGCTTTAAGAGTAGCATATGCCTATTTTTTCTATCAAAAGACCTTGTGTTTTTTAGTTGTTTTAGTAGTAGCAGTAGATGTTTTTTGGACTTCAGTTTGCTCTACCAGCAAAGGGAAATTAATCTAGAGGGGAGCATTGACAAGAAAGGCACTGAGAAGGTAGATGGTACCTTTTCATCAAAAGAACAAAGCAATTGCAAATAATAAAAGGAACATTTAAAACTAAGGAAAATAAATAAATCTCTATTCTATTACCCTAAAAAAAAATAATTCGCACTCAACAGTACAGAATGTGACTGAGAAGACAAACTAGACACTTACACAAAAGCATTCGGACATACTATAATTCATGAAAATAGCTTAAAAACTATTTAACTCCCCATTTCAAAGACTGAATCAATCCCTATTTAGGCAGGGCAGATGACCTCACATGTGCCTTCTGTGTCATTCCCTGTACTTTGGCTGAGGCTTTTAAAGTTGGCCTCTTGTAGGGGCGAGACTGTGGACCAGGCAGGACATGGGCTTGGACCTAACTGGTGCTAATTGGTACCTTGTTTTTCAACAGTGCTGTCAGGTCTGGCCCATGAAACAGTGCAGTATGGAGGATTCTCAAGGATTGCTAATGAACGGCCATTGCAATAGGCCTGAGCCTGAACCTGGCTCAGTGGTATCTTCCCATTAAAGAAATGACTTTGTAGATGCAACCGCTCAGCTTTCCAAGGCAGCATCTCTGAGCATATTCTCCCATACCTTACACACAAGCACACGCACACACTTCAACAATAGCTATTTTGCTGGTGCAAGGGTGGTAAAAGCTCTGGAATGTCTTCCTCAAAACCATCCTCTGGGATGTTCTGAAAGAGCTTAAGATGTACACAGTAGTCTAGTGGAATATTTATCTGCTGCTGAGGTGAGAAAATTTCACATTAAAGGTGATACAGGATGTTGTTAAAGAACCTTGTCCTATCTCCATTGGGGGAAGGCATGAAGAACTAGAACTTCAGCAGACAGCTGTTTGAGCGGGCTCAGCATCTTGACATTTAAACGAGACTGCTTCCTGCAGCGACCATCTGCCCGAGCTTCAAGACACCAAATTATTTACCAGGAATCGTAGCAACACATCAAAGAAGTCGCTTTTGATCTTTGCAATGGTCTTAAGAAATATCCTCCGTCGAAGTGAGTTGAGTGACATCTGAATCCTTGCTGTAGGTAAGTGCTCTTGCTGGGATGTAAATGTTGACAGCAAGGACAGAAGGACCAGCTTGAACATAGGTAAAATTTTCCATCCACAAAGCAGGAAAATAAGGTGCTCCCCATATTCTCACTCACTGTCCTGTCTATCAAATTTGGGCTGTTACTATCGCGATTAAAAACTAATGGTTGTGGATAAGTCTTTTAGTGGCCAGCTAAATCAGCTGGTCATTTGACGCTTAACAGGAGTATTATGGTCTGTTACTTGTTGGTCTTTTCCTCTTGTGAGCTTACTTGAAAGGAAGAATGATGGTCTCAGGCATCGTATCACTGTGGCAGTAATCAAATTATCGGAAAGTACACACGCCCCGATTTTTGTTTCTGCACAGGACACACGCTTGTACAAATCCAGCACGGATGGTGGCACTAGAGGGAGCTCCTGCAGCATCACCCACCTCAAAGCCCCCAGTCTGAAATCAGACCCAGATCATAAGATTTGCTTCTAAAATTTCAAGGGTTTGGATTGCGGGTTGGTTTATTACTTATTTATTAACGTCTATGCACATTTGAATAACATTTTCAAATTTTCTTTTGCTACTACAAACTACAGAATGACCAGCATCCCTCCTGCTCCTGCCAACAGCTCCTATAGTTCTAGGAATTGAGACTTAGCCCATCACCTAAATGTTTATTAAAAAAACCAACCCAAACACTATGGATATCTTATTTTTAGAAAAACGGCTTGAAAAGCTACACTGATGTTTGAAAAATCTTCCAAATAAGAAACTGTTGCCCTTATTGAGATTCAACCCTCCTTTTAATCATTAAACCCACAGCTAAGCAGCTGGAATTAAAGTTAATATTTAGACTTTGAATAAATAGGAGACCTTTTTCGAATAATGTGCTTATTGAGGAACTCTGGAAAAAAAAGACATTTACAAGATTGTTGCATTTGTTTTATATTCTATGCTCTTTGCTGGCAATTGCTATGACTAAAGCAAAAGTGGCAGAAGCAGCTTTTTTATTTTTAGAAAGACAGACATCCACAGCGATGATTTCTAAAACCTCTCTAGTGAAGACAAAGGGTATCCTCTCCATACACTTACTTGAGAAAGAATTTCTTTTCAAAAGGCAGAAGTTAATAATTTCTAAACAAAAAGAGTCAGGCTTCTGTAGAAACACCATGATCATTCTTTCTGGAAGCAAATACATCTCAAATATCATCTACAGAGGACCTAACAACTGCATCAAACATTGTGTTACTGTATTTCTTTCACAGAACTGCTCAGGACCCCTAGCTGTGGAAGAGGTCCACCAGTGCAAAAGATGCCACACAGAACAGAAGGACAGCTTTATTCCTACTACTGCTAACAGCTAAAGTAGAGCAGACAACCCTACTTTGTATATGCACTAAGTACACTACATATATTTACTGTGTAGTTCTTCAAATTCTAATGAGAGGAGTACTCTGCTCCGTTACAAACATTCAAGGCAAATTTACACGTGATAGTAAAAATACTGCTCGGTGCAGTGCTATGAGCGGCAAGGTTTGAATAGTTCCAGACCACTGTGTTCCCCCCTCCCCAGAGAGGTATACCACAAAATCATAAAATATTCTTTTGTTTCTTTCTGTTCTAAAAATGCTTGCTCAAAATGTTATGTCATGAGGAAAAACTAATGTTTTGCTCCCTTCACCAACAAGAAGGCTGCTTAGTCCTTCTCATGTCATCAGACAAGACAAATATCCATATCAGTCATTACTTTCACTCTGTACGGAAGAAAGGAAGCAAACAAAGAACTTGACTTCTTTCACTCTGCCTTGCTCACAGTAGATACGTTCTCAAATGCTTACCAGATTTCCATCCTCTGTTGCACTGACCTCCTCTGGGTGTTAAGTTTCCCCATTTTCCACAATTCTCCAGTGTTTTGAGGTATCCATTCTTCTCAGCACCCTCTGCCTCCAAAACCTTCTCTCCTCCAGTTATTTTCTCCTTTCCTAAATTCACTTCCAAAGTTCTATACTTTGCTCTTCCTCAGTAATTTCCTATCTTCTTTAAAAAAAACACAAAACCAACACAAAAACAACCAACCACCCTATCCATTTCCTCAGACATTTCCTCTCCCCTCACGTTATTTCTCCCTTACCCAAGTATCTTCACTGTTACTGCCCGCTGAGTTCCATATAATTCCCATTTCCTTCCTTGCAAATCCCTCTTTCACCTCCTCCAACAGTTTTTATTTTCCCATCTCCCTCCATGTCTGTGATTTATATCCCTTTCCTAAGTCCTTTCAGCGTACCTGCATTGTGAATCAGGACATCAGAACATTGTGATAATGTTCTTTTTCATTTAGTGTGGGGAATTCTTTTTGTTGCGGTAAGCAAAGTTTGTGAAGATTGCGTGATGAATATATACTTCATGACTGTTAACATGAATGAAGCCTCCAGTACCCTCATCCATCTGATTTAGAATTCTTCCTGGCATTGTATAAATCCCAACGGAGCCTCTCAGTGTCTGCTATCCTTAGCAAGAACAGTCATTGAGCAAAGCCGCTCTTTTCCCGGCTCTGCTTTCCTTACTTCACTTCCTCTTCCCCACTGCCATCCAAAAATGTATGGAGGACGGATAGAGCCTGTTATATGGACTGAACTGCCCTCCTTCCGAAGTAATTGCTCCTAGGAAATAACACACAGGGATTTTCAAATTCACGTTCCTTTGCACTGAATTTTCTTGCTGTTATTAGTGAAATACAACTATTTCACCAGCTCTACAGATTCAAGCATGGAGAATGTGAAGTGGCACTACAGTAAGGCTGATGGAGAGACAATTTTGTGTCTGTATGCGTGGGTAATGCCCACGGAAATGCAAGAACCAAGAGGCACAGGGGTCTCCAAAGTCAGAGAGAATCCCAGTGCTCACTGTAAGAAATAATTGTATTTGTCACTTCACAAACACTGCAAGAAAGAATGCAAATGAAGGCAGTAATGGGGCCATAGTTACAAGGTGACAAATCAATGGTTGCACAAAGAAAAACACGAAACTACTTAAAACAACCAAATCTTTTAATTAGAAAGCAACAAACATGCAAACAGCAAGTATAGAAATTTATTTGAACCAACGTTTTTACTATAATGAAAGTTACTTTAAAACATTGATCCAAGCTCCCACATTTGCAGGTTAAGGAAAATATTGCACTTTGCATCGTCTAGCACCCCTCATACATGGCAAAACGTTTTAAAAACATTTTTGCTTATTTTAACTTGCATACTTTCCCAAAGTCATGCACACAGTCATTCAAAAACAAAAGGTTAGGTTATCCAAAAGCAATACCTTAGAATTGCACTAAAGCTCTGTAAGGAAAAATATAATTAATGTCTTATACAAATTCCATTAATGTCTAGGTGCTTGCACACAGCTGCTGGTTACTCTTCATCTTCATTTTCATTCTCCTGACCAGATCCTTCTGATCTGTCACCTTCCAATCGGTCTGTAAGACACAGAGATTTAGTAAAGAGAACTTCCAAAATGTTCATTTTTTGGTAAATATTTATAAAGTACTATCTCCCTGGGCTATTACACAACAGACAGTGGCTGTGGGTTATACGGTAGAAGAAAGACCATATGGACTGACAGCAAGGATTGAGTAGAAATGTTACCACAAGAAAGGAGAACAGGAGACAAGCTCTAAAGGATTTCCCAACATAAAAGTGAAATTTGTGTACAAAAGGAAAAACCTTGTAGCTACTGACTAGCTGTCAGCACAGGGAAGATGAATGCAAGCGTAATATTAAAAAGAGATGGTGAATACAAGGGAATGAAACACTGTTCTGGGGAGCTGAAACTAGAAAAGCTCCAGTTAGAAATTCGTACACTCCAGAGAGCTGGGGAATCGCTATCTGTCACTACATACACCAGAAAAAGTATCTTTTGATGTAAATGTTTAGAGAAAGGCAAATACAGAAATGTGGGAGGGAACACGACTGGCTCAAGATCTATCACTCGAACAACATGCACCATAAGGTTAAGAAATACTCCACTCAGCCATAACATAGATTTCTGCTGAAACTGTTGTAACTCAAATGTTGGGCAGTTCTTTGAGTATTTTACTCCAAAGAAATGAAAACAACTGAATTAAAACCCAAACTAATATATTCAGTTACACCAGTGGCGAGGCATGCCACTGGGCTGGATACAGTGGCATCCTCCTGGCTTTCTAATTCTCACAGATCAGCGAGAGGTGAAAGAGGAGCAGCAGCTGCTGCCAGGCAGAGCTTCCCTTCCTACTTCATCACCATCAGCCCATGACTGCTCCGCCAGTGCTGGAGTCCCCATATTCAGTATCTACAGTCACTTTCACGTTCATCTACAGTTTTGGTAGGTTTCTGCCCCATGTGTCACACCGGCCTCCCAAAACTTCATCTCCTTGCTTCCTACCCAGCATGATGTCTCTCCATTGTCCTACATCTTCAGTATCAACCCACTGCATTCAACTTATCCAGC
This sequence comes from Chionis minor, assembly GCA_013398295.1. Taxonomy (NCBI): domain Eukaryota; kingdom Metazoa; phylum Chordata; class Aves; order Charadriiformes; family Chionidae; genus Chionis; species Chionis minor. The sequence goes on along the minus strand of VZSF01007799.1, from coordinate 213,651 downwards.
ACTAACACCCAGGAACACCAGTTCCCAACAGTAACTGTCCATGCAACCCCTCAGATCACCAGTTTCAGCCCCCAAGGAACTGCCCCTTTGCTGAAGGGACATCCTAGTACCTGCTGCCCCAGGAACGGCTGCCAGCGGCCTCATTAATATCCCCCACAGTACTGTCTCTTCCTTTGCCCCTACACAATTCCAAGCCCACAATGACAGAAAGGTTATCTTGCAACTCCTTCCAGTCATCTCTGATAGCTTTCCCACCGTACAGCGCTCACCTTTAAGATCGTTCCTTAGTAAGAATAAGTAGAGTGTTTTTCAACATGTAATTAGTACTACATTACAAATAAGCTATTGCAGGATGGATAGTATAGTAACATCTAAAAATGTATTTTGCTCTTTTCTTGCCCTGTGTTTTAAAGGTAAAAAGTAACAGCTGCAAAAATGTTGCAAGTCTCACACTGAAGAAGCAATTCCTGAGTACTGCTATTAAAAGACCCTTGAACAACCCTTGAATCTTCCCACCAACCCCAAATGTAGCCACAGACAGTTGAAGATCTTGACGGTTCCCCAATCCATCTGCTATTTCGTAGCCCAGTGTGGTAGGCAAGCTCTTCAGAATTCTCTCACCTGCTCTTATGTGATTCAACGAAGCCAACATTCTTAACATAAAAGAAGCTGGAACAGTAATAGTGTTTCTGGTCTCTTCCAGCATTAATTCATTACGTGTTATAACCTGGAGGCAGGGAAGGGGAAAAAACATAATCCAAAATAAACACAAAATTGTACTGCATCAATAAGTGTCTGTAGATACAAAGTGCCTATGCAAAGGGCATTTACAGAGTCCAAAATTACAATAAGGGAGCAATATTTTAATAATTATTATAGAATAGTTACCCCAATTGCAGGGGCTATGAAAACTCTGCCTACCGATATCTAATTGTCTATTTAAAGAATATTCTGGTAAGATCATATTCTGTTATCCACAAGCATGGTAGATATTAAGATAAACAACTGAGAAAAACTTTTGGAAATGAGATCTTGCATGAAATAAGGAGGACCGATGAGAGAAATCGCTGTTACAGATGGCAACTACTGTAAAGAATGAAGTTCTAGCACAGCACTGGCCAAGAATGTGGAAAGGAAGAGAGATGAGGTTACCCTAAACTCCTACCTTCATGCCGCTTGAAACTTTGGAGAAAATCCAAGGAACACAAGCAATTACTCTATCCCAGTTCAGGAACATTCTTCAGCTCCATAATTCTTTCTAAACAGATCTACAGCTTGCCTTTAAATGACTTGAAAAGACAGCTCCTACTGTCTTAGTTTCAAGGAAAAAAATCACTAATGAATACTTTTAGTTCTTTTCCTTCCTTCCTTCCTTCCTTCCCTCCCATCTTTCTTGCTTTCCCATTAAGTTCTAATCCCATACCTTAGCGTGTCTCTCAGCTTTTAAACTATGTTCTTTTGTTATCACTAAGCATAAAAATTTCTTTAGGTGGAGACAAGTTCTAACCATTATTCAGTGCTTTCTCCCAGGTCAGCTGCAGTGAGGCAGGAAAATAATGCATTTTTCTCCCTGAGACTCCCTTCTCAAGCTTGTTCCTCTTGTGAGGAACATGTTCTTGCAGATGTCTGCAGATGTCTCCTAGCCAAATCAAAGCACCTCTTTTCTGTTTCTCATCTGTTTACCAGGCACTTTGCACAGCTGATCACTCCCTAAAATAAGCAAACTGAGAACCACAGAATCACAGAATGTTAGGGGTTGGAAGGGACCTCTGGAGATCATCTGGTCCAACCCCCCTGCCAGAGCAGGTCCACCTACAGCAGGTTGCACAGGATGGCATCCAGGTGGGTTTTGAATGTCTCCAGAGTCAGATACTCCACCACCTCTCTGGGCATCCTGTTCCACTGCTCTGACACACGCAAAGAAGTTCCCCCTCATGTTCAGACGGAACTTGCTATATTCAGTTTGATACCCATTGCCCCTTGTCCTGTCACTGGGCACCACTGAAAAAAGACTGGCCCCCTCCTGCTGGCACCCTCCCTTTAAGTATTTGTAAGCATTGATGAGATCCCCCCTGAGCCTTCTCTTCTCCAGACTAAACAGACCCACCTCCAACAGCCTTTCCTCCTAAGAAAGATGCTCCTGCCCCCTCATCATCTTCACGGCCATTCACTGCACCCTCTCCAGCAGTTCCCTGTCTTTCTTAAACTGGGGAGCCCAGAACTGGACACAGGACTCGAGTTGTGGTCTCACCAGGGCAAAGTAGAGGGGAAAGAAGCAGGCTGCCATTTTCACTTCTTTCAGTTCCTATTTCTCCAGTGCATCATCTGTAACACCCTTCTGACAGCCTGCTTCTGAGGCTTTTTCTCTGTTCAGAGATTTGTTCCCATCCCTGCTGTCTTTTCTTATTCACTAAGGTCAGGGCCTCTCTCTTTTAAATACAGTTCTGTATCTATACAGAACTTTCCCCAAACACAATGCTTTTTCCCTAGACCTTCCCTTCTATGGAAAATTTAGTTTAAGTATGTTGGACACCTACTTGAGCCAAACTTAACTTGGTGAAAAACTACTTTATTTCTATGAACCTCTCCTGTCCTCTACATAGGTATTTCAATTCAGGGATTAACTTAAAAAACAAAAAACATGTAAAATTATGAACCATACTGCATCCAAATTTGCTGAAAGTTCTAAATTTTTTATTAAAGAAAAAAATTAAATCTCTAAATAATTTTTTACTATTAAAAATGAAGTGACGAAACTATCAGTACAATAATTACATTTAGCCCACATTTATGTTTAGCAATATTTCTAAACCCTAAAGCCTCCGAAGTACGTCAGAGGTTAAAGCTATCATACAATATACAGAAAAGCATGACTGCACTCAGTGTTCTACTGCTAAAATAATGGGAAAGGCTCAAAACTCACAAGTGGATGGTTTGGTTTTTTCCCAGGAGGATAGGGGGGTGGTGGCTAAGCGTTGTGCATTTCTGTTTGTTTTGAATATATATAGCAGTAATACAGAGAAATAATAATTAAATACCCCAGTCAACTGTATCCCTGCTGTTCAAGAGATTGTAGCAAAAACCCCAAAACACCCCACAACCAAATTTGCCCTAATATATTACTTACAGAAAAAACATCTAACATTTTAACAAATTATGTTATGTAAATCACTAAAATTGATTATTCAGTGGTCAACATTATGATCATCATAGGCCCGTTGCTATATACGTATTATTGCTTTGAGGGTATGAAAACAATTTGTTACATAAATTTACATACAGACTTTTATAACTGATTGGGATGGCAATATTTGCTTTATTCCATGAAGTTCCCAATTTCCAATCTTAACCTTAACTCCCTTTTATGCCACAGAATATGTAATAGGATTGATTCTTGCACTCCCTGTTCTTCTACGTATCATTTAGGACAAGAGGAAATGGCCTCAAGTTACGCCAGGGGAGGTTTAGACTGGATAGCAGGAAAAATTTCTTCACCAAAAGGATTATCAAGCATTGGAACAGGCTGCCCAGGGAAGTGATTAAGTCACCATCCCCGGAGGTGATGGTAGACATGGTGCTGAGGGACATGGTTTAGTGGTGGTTTTGGCAGTGTTATGTTGATGGCTGGAGTAGATGATCTTAAAGGTCCCTTCCAACCAGGACAATTTTATGATTGTATTTCCTTCAATTAATTTATTTGTATAAAGACAGGTGCTACCTTCATTTATTAATTCCTGCCAATTTATGTTCTATATCTGTTCATACTTTTTCCAACTTCTTTCATATACGTAATACCAGACTATATCATATAGTTTTTATGAGAGTTAATGAAATACAAAGTGCCTCTGTGTGCTGCCAATGATATGAAAGTTAGCTATCATAAAGGGCAGCTTTTTATTTGTAGCTGATTTGTTAAACATTAAATAACTCTGTTAATTCAATATTAGTAATTTGCACCAAAGGCTTTTATAGAATTGGAAGACGCAACATTACTCTGAAAAAGGAGGAAAGGTTCTTACCTCATCTGCAAGTTTTCTGTTAAAAATCTTGGATTCTTCCAATGGTGACCAAATTTTTATATCATAATCAATACCCGAAGAGGCCAGAACTAGAAGTAAATAATAGTAATTTAAAATTAAATGTGTTATGGCTTTACTAGTATTTTCTGCACTGAACTGGAGTTGAAGAAAAATACTTCACTGGAAGCATTTACTTGCAAATGTCAGTTCCCATGTTGAACATACAGCTATGTAATTACTAAGTCTCCATACTAGATCTGAGCTATACATTATATATAGTTTTGAATATATATGTGAAGAAAACACATGCAAACATCAAGAGCTTCCTTTTTTAAATTAAAAAAAAGCACCAGAATATACATAACAGCAGAAAGTAAGAAAAAACCTAGCCACTACTAATATATTTCTGCTGACAGCCTACTAAGTATATGCATTAATAACAAAGCCTTAGGATTTGTAGACCCAGATACAAAGACAGAAGCAAGATAATTTCAAATATATTTTGACATTTGATGATTTCAGAGTATTTCATGTAAATTTCCTTGATTTCAAATATAAAGAAGCAATGGATGCTCTTATAAACACTTGTTAAAATATGGAAAATACGAAGTTGCAGAACATTCTCTGTTCTGCAGAGAGGGTCCAAAAAGACCCTCACCTTCTTCCAGTATCATTATAACAACTTTATTTGCTTATTTATTCACAGCTGACTGTTACTCTACAGCCATGTAGGCCGCAAAAAATGAAATAACACAAATACTTTCGTTGTATGAGAAGCTGCAGAATGTTTCAGAGTTTCCATCTACATGTCAGACAACACATTCCTTATACTACTTTGGTCCATCTTTTCCATAAATATTTTCTTCTAAATACAAATTTATAGAATTTCTAGGAATTTTATTCATTCTCCTAATCTCACAAAGCCAGTGAGACTGAGACACCCACTTCACTCAATTTTTTGAACAGAGCCAAGTAGAGACCAGATTTCAATATCACTTCCCAGAGTGTTGCTGGCTTTACAGTGACCCCATTATTTCCCTCACTAGTGTCACAGAAAATACTTAATGTATTGAGGGGAACAAGAAACGGATTCTTAACTTTCTATAAATACTACGTCAAGTAACATTTTGAATCCAAGATGTTATTGAGTAATGAGGGTTTTAAGGGCCAAAGGTCATTAGTAAAAGACATAGTTAAAAGCACCATTATCTAATTGACATGGGAAAAAATGAACAATAGTTTATTAATCATTACAATGCTCAATTGAGCAAAGAATTTAGGACTGAGTTTTCAAATGCTTTTCTACAGATAACCTGAACAAGCAGACTGTGACAAATGTTCATCTTACTTGGGTCAAATGGATGAGGCTGAAGACAGTTCACCACATGATTATCAGCTTCCAGCAGCATGAGATGTTCAGCAGTATGTCGATCCCATATAAAAATATGGCCACAGTCTGAACCGCTCATGACAAAGTTAGATCCCCAAAAATTAGCTTCCTTTATCTGCAGTAAAAACAGAAACAAAAATTTCTTTATAAGACCAGCTAGTGGAAAGCACATCAAAGAGCATACTCCTGTTTCAGTAATAACACTACCTCTGAAGTAAGAGCTCTGCATATGCAGAAAAAGCATTTAAGAAAAATTAATGGAAACATTTAAGGATGCATGATGAAAAAAAAAGAAAATTCAGGTGGGTACAGATCTCCAGAGCAAAGTGGCTGCTAACAGAAAAAAGGAGAGGAGTTGGGGCAGACTGAGCAGTTTGGAAATAAATGACAGCAGATTTATCACTTTCCAAAGTGAAAGGAATGATACTGGAAACAAGGGTATGTGAGACAGTTTTTGGAAAGAGTTTGGTAAGCTAAAAGTGCGTGACAGGCTAATCCCTGATGAGGATTTTCCATTTACAGAGGAAGAGGAAATGAGACAGAAGCTTACGAAAACTGGGGAGTGCGAATTAACTGAGTCTGAAAGATAAAAAAGGGTCATGAAATCAAACTTAGGAATTTTTCCTCCCTCCTCTGTAATTAATCAGAGAAGAACCAAGAGTCCAAGGCCAAAATAAACTTATAAGCCACCAAACAAGGAAGGCACCTGGGCAGAAGCAACCCTGCAGCTTCAGCTATCACAGTAACAGCAGATAAAGTAGAAGCAGCTCTCCCTGCAAGTGGAACCAACAATATCACGGTTTTCTTGACACAGTGATGATACATTCTATTCTGTATGGCTGTTCCTATCACTACTTTGTTGAGGCATCCAAGCACCTTTGCAAAATATTTGGAGTGATACGGCTAACATTTGTCACCTATCAGTATCAGTAGCATTCCCATGCTATCAGGAGAGTGCATGTAATACATTGCCAACACGGACTATTTATTAATTTAAAAAAAAAATTAAATACACATGTTGCTGTGTAAAAATTTAGAAAGCAAGGTAAAGCCTATCTTGCAAAGGCAGCAAGTTGTTTGAGGTGAGGGCCTACTGTTCACACTCAAGGTCCTTCTAGCATCTTGGGCTGGTTTATGGAATTCTAGTTTGCACTGACTGGACTAGCATCATACAAATTATATTAATTTTTAAATCACTCATTAGAAATTATAACTGGATGATCTTTGGTTTTGGCCTACAGATAACTCTATAATGTTATTGTTAACACAGCAGTTTAACACTGGATTATAATTGGCTGTAATTAAAACATTTAAGGAAGACTTCTCTGATTGGAGAACTGTACATTTGAAGGAGGAAATTCTACACCTCTAAGAATAAGACAGTAATAATTTTTACTTGAAAGATGCATAAATTAATGAAAACTTTTCATAAACCAGAAAAGATGGGAGGAAATTGCAAACACAGCATTGCGAGTTGAAGTGTGCACATCTCTTTGTGAGTGAACACAACTGGGCTGGATGTACCGTTGAATCATTGAACCGTTCAGGCTGGAAGGGACCTTAAAGATCATCTAGTTCCAACCCCCTGCCATTGGCAGGGACACCTTCCCCTAGACCAGCTCAAAGCCCCATCTAACCTGGCCTTGCACACTTCCAGGCACGGGGCCTCCATGAGTTCCTGGGCAACCTGTTCCAGTGCCCCACCACTCTCATAGTGAAAAATTTCTCACTGAGATCTAATCTAAATCTCTCATCTTCCAGTTTGAAGCCATCACCCCTTGTCCTACCACTACATGCCCTTGTAAAAATTCCCTCTCCAGCTTTCTTGTAGGCCCCTTTTAAGCACTGGAAGGCTGCTATAAGGTTTCCCCTGAAGCCTTTTCTTCTCCAGGCTGAACAACCCCAACTCTCTCAGCCTGTCCTCATAGCAGAGGTGTTCCAGGTGTTCTTTTTTACCCATTTTAAAAATGGACCTTTTCCAGTCAGCAGGAACTTCACCACGACTTCTCAAATATGATGGATAGAGGCTCAGCAACTACATTCACCAGTTCTCCCAGGATCCATGGATGAATCTCATCAGGTCCCATGGACTTGTGTACCTTCAGGTTCCTCAGGTGGTCTTGGACCTGGTCTTCTCCTACAGTGGGTGGTACCTCATTCTCCCAGTCTCTGCCTTTACTTTCTGCAACTTGGGCAGTATGGTTAGAGCCACTACTAGTGAAGACTGAGGCAAAAAAGTTGTTGAGTACCTTTGCCTTCTTCATGTCCTGGGTAACCAGGTCTCCCAATTCCTTCTTGAGTGGGCCCACATCTTCCCTAGTCTTCCTTTTGTCCCTAATATACCTATAGAAGGCTTTCTTATTGCCCTTGACCAGATTTAACTCCATCTGGGCTTTAGTTTTCCAAACCTGATTCCTGGCTGCCCAGACAACTTCTCTGTATTCCTCCCAGGCTACCCATCCTTGCCTCAACTCTCTGTAGGCTTCCTTTTTCTGAGATTATCCAGGAACACCTTGTTCACCCACGCAGCCTGCTGGTGGTTTTGCCTGACTACTTCTTTGTCAGGATGCATCACTCCTTAGCATGGAGTAGATGGTCCTTGGATATTAGCCAGCTTTCTTGGGCCCCTCTTCCTTCCAGGTCTTTATCCCACCCATAAGCTCTTGGTTGGCCCCTCATCCATCCCCAGACAGAGCTCCATGCACTCCAGCTGGTTCTTGACATAGAGGGTGACACCCCCTCCTCGTCTCCCCTGCCTGTCTTTCCTGAAGAATTCGTATCCATCCATTTCAGCACTCCAGTCATAGAAGCCATCCCACCATGTCACCATGATGCCAATCAGATCATAGTCTTGCAGGAAGGTTCCCATCTCTAACTCCTCATTTGTTCCCTATTCTACATGCATTTGCATACAGGCATTTAAGTTGGACCCTTGACGAATCTAGCTCCCTGGCTGGAATGGCTATTCTTCCTTTAGGCTGCACTCCAGGTGTGCTCCTGCTGACCTGCAACCCACCTCCAGGTTTTGGGCCTCTACTACTGGTATCAGCATTGTATTGGTGGGAGTGGGATGGATTCCAATTCCCCTCCCCCAGCAACTCTAGTTTAAAGCCCCCTTCACAAGTTTGGCAAGTCTCTGACCAAGGGTGTTCTTCCCCTTTGCTGACAGGTGGACCCCATCCAGCCCCAGCAGACCAGGTTCCTCAAAGTGAGTCCCATGATCCGAGAAGCCAAACCCCTGGCTGTGGCACCAGTCCTGTAGCCAGCTAATGATTTGCCAGATTCACCTGGCCCTATCAACCCCCTTCCCTCCCTTTGACGGGGAGGACTGACGAAAAAACCACCTGTAAGTCTTGACTGAAGGGCATTGAAGAAAGGTCTTTGAGGCTTCCAGAAAACCAGCCACCCCTCACCACAACTGTAGAGTTTGTTGCAGTGCCTCACAGTCAGTGAAGTGATGCAGACAGTGAGCCCTTGGGCTTTTCCCTTCGGACAGCTTCTCTGGGAAGCTCTGACAGTGCTAAGGGAAGCTGACAGAAGGCTTCCTTTGGAGCAGGGGGACCATCTCAGCAGAGACAGCGAAGGCTTCCTGCTGCGGTCTGCCTTTCTTCCCCTGCCATCACCACGCAGCCTCTCCTCCTTCTCTCCATGCGATGAAGAGAAGAACAGCATCCTCTGGGTAAAAGGAAAAGGGTGGGGGCATGGGGCGTTAGGGAACAGTATGCTCATGCTTTAGGCTAGTATACTATATAATGATTGATTACATCATCTATTTTCCTTTCCTTGTGTGAAGGGCCATATCTAAATGCCTTAAGCTCCATAAATATTCATGGCTCATCAGCACCACTGTTCTGCATACACATTTGCTAACAATGCTGAGAACACTTTTGTAATGAAGTGACCATCCCTCCCCTCAAAATGACCAGGCTGTCTTGCCCCGACTCTGAGAATTAAAGAAAACAGCAGACAGAGTCAATGACAAGATAGCTTGCTTGGCCTGTACTTGATTTGAAAAAGTCTTTGGGAGACAAGCGAGTAGCACAAAATAATTTCCTAATTCTTGGTATTTAAGAATGTCTCCAGCCTAAGGGTCAGAATTTCGAGTTTAAGACCAGTTATACAGAATCCTACTATGGAATTATTTTCCAAGTAACACATCATAATAAAGCTCTGAAGAGGACATCCTTATCTTTCTTTTTGCGTAATTTTCTCAGAAAGCGCACTAGAGAAAAGGACAGATATTGTCTTGCTCTGTGCTTTGCCCCAGCTACCTTGATCTAAAAATCACCATGATAAAGAATCACACTAGTAAGCTGAACCCTTACCGCTGTTAAAAATATATACTTTATTTCCAGCATGAGGATGTCTAGTTTTAAATTTCAGGCTTGCTAGATCTTTGTCTATAGAATATGTACCAATGATTGCAGTCAGTGCAATAAAGTCATCCTGATGTCTAAAAATAAGCCAGAAGAACTGCATTCTTGTATTTTGTAGTGAAGGATGTGTTTCCAATACATTCATCTTTTGGCAAATGTTGTCTTACAGCTCTTCTTAATATATATTTTTCATTATTCTGTTGGAAGTACATCTAAATTATGTCTAATAATGAATAACTCTATATTTTAATTCTGATTTATGACTTCTTTCTTCTTCCTTTGTATACTCTTATGTAAATGCAGATTTTACATTCCTAATATTCATAAAATTTTAGCACCACCACATAAATTAACACAACTGAAATTCACGTTTAAAAGTTTTGTTTTCAAACTCATACACACTCCATTCTACTGTACACATACACAACTTACCTATTTACACTCAGATGCTCTATTGAAGAAAAGCTTCTTTATAAAGTCAATATTTTAAAAGGGGGACTCGAGACTTGGGGTGAGCAGACTAGAGGAAGAACGGCACATACATGAATGGAGATAACGTAGGACTGGAGGGGAAAGTAGCAAGGAAGAGACGGGAGAGACACAGAACTGAAGGCATATGGCAAAAGACAAATGTTGAAGAAAAAGAAAGGGATTTTTGGCTCATACGAGCATTTTTCTTCCTCGAAGGGCTAAAGAGAAAAAAGAAATCCCACCCCCCATCATTCCACTACCATCGCACCCCCTGCTGCCATACTTTCAGGTCTGTTCCATGAAAAAGCAGTAACACCCAGTACTCTAATGACATCATTCTCATGGTTATGTGGCAGGGATCTGTGTACTGGACCTAAACACTTTCCAACCCTGCCAATAGTGCAAGCAAACATCAATATAATGCTACTTATCTTTTGTTTTCTGACAATATAAGAATCACACTTAAAACATGCTTATTAAAAAAATTGCAAGACTGCCAAATTAAGTTCACAAAAGGAAGTACCAGAATTATTCAGTTTGCCTGCAAAACCTTAATTCACTCTCCATATATATATTTTAATACATAAATACACACACACACATTATGCACGTGTGCATGTATTAAAAGAGTTCACGGTCACGTAACTGACAAGACAACTTTATCCCTGGGCTACTCAGGTGTGTAGGAAACAAGACGTCTCTAAGCTGATGCCTTCACAAATTTATAAGGGAAATACCATCAGACCTCGCCTTGCAGGAAAGAGGGTATTGATCAAAAAAGTAATTAAAATGAAGTTTGCCACCACAGAAACCAGCAGGAAAGATTATATCACGTTCCATTGTGTGCCTTTCTCATCATAGGTGTTCATGTGAAAATAAAACCAAACAAACCAAAACCACCAACCCACATCCCAAAGAAACGAAACACCAAAATCCATGAAATTATCTATGTGATAAAGACGTGATCATATGGAGACTGAATTAAGATCACTCAAGGGAAACTTAGTTTTAGTATCGTCTAACTACGAAGTGCTGGATGCTATGACTTTTAAACTTACGGGTTTTTGAGCAATTAAAGTTAATTTCTGAAATATGCTGCAATACTCCCTGTCTTAAAGTTTATTCTAAGCCTTGTTGCTCACATAGACTGAAATATGCACTTACTGAAGCATTGTCCCCAGTGTAATCAAAGCCATTCACACAAACTCTAGAAAATGGCTTTGGAGGGACTACTCCTCAGATCATCTGCAAAATAATATACCTGCTACTTCTACAAAATACCATGTAGTACTCATAACTTCACATCGTAACTTCAGCATACTCTAAAAAGTAAAAAAAAGAAAGAGCAAGAAAAGTAGCCTTTGTTTCTCATGCACCATTGCTTTACAAACATAGTAACTGGATTTTTCTTAAAATACAGTATTTCCTATGAAAAGACAGAGTATCTAGTAGACTATGATTTCATAATTAGCCCTATTTCCTTTTTTTTTTTTTTAAATTGAGACGTCAAGGCTCTTCAAAATTATGATGTAGTCCTCACTTTCCCTTCCAAGCTGTTCAAAATTATTATTTAATCTTTAACGTCAAAGAGCTTGGAAGGGAAAGTGAGGATTAAGTTATAGTTTTGAAGGCAGGCATATTTTATACCACTTAAGATGACAGGCAAAATGAAAAAGTAGTTAAGAAAAAATACCAAAGATTTCAAAGGAAGTTAAGGGGAGAGAGAGTCTTAAACTCAAGAAAACTTAAAAGCCTAGCATGGTGACATGAGTCACACTAATTTTAATTTATATTTAGAGCAAATTCTGTGGCTTCCAACCGAATATACAAGAAAAAGTGCTTCCAATACATTACAATACCCTTTTTGGCAAGCACATCAATGCAACAGCCACACTGATTCAGTACGTACAATCTCTACAGTTACCAAAACAGACAAAGAGTTTGTACCATTGTGCGGGAGTTTCGATGACCTTTATAAACCATCTTTATTAAAGGACGTCTAATATTCAATGTTTCCAGTTCTTCCATTTCTTTTCTTTCTTTCCTCCTTCTGAAGAGCTCCTGAATGCGGGCAACAGCAGATCGTCTATAAATTGTAGACAAAGAGAACACTACTGAAAGTCCATCTCTAAGCACTGAAACAGGCTATAATTAAGCACTCAAACACATTCTCCATAAGTTTGGAACATACATCAACACTAACCCAAATGTAAAATTACAGACTTTATTTTTTTCCATCCTGGCTTAGAACAAAAATAGCATGCAAGACAGTGGAATGTCAAGTGATGCAACATTTCATTCCCTCTCTGAAGAAAAGATTTCAGCTGTTGGCAAAATTCACATGCTATTTTATTCTTCATTGCTAGAGATATCCTCCACCCATAACGAGGCAGCAAAAATCTGAAGTGAAAAATCTATGTCAAAACAGAAGTTTTAAATTTTTAAGTTATTAAGGATCTAGTGCGCCTTCCAGTGTGATTTAATTTTTCCCCAGAATTTTATTAAATGTATTTCCCTTCACTATTTCTGTATGATGAGACTCATGATTAAGACGGCTTTAAGAAAGTTCCTATTAAGTTAAGAGATGATTTGAGATCAATTATTGAAGCAACTATACAATACATTAGCAATAAGGAACATAGCTGAAGATTCCCTAGAATAACAGAGAAAAATTAGCTAAATCGTATATTTTGTTTTGTGACTGTTTAGTTCCAGGAATCTACTTTCTGATTCATCTGCAAAAACGCCCTGGTGCCAATTTTTTCCTGTTTAGCTCAAAGTTTGCAGATCCCCATTATCCCAGATATAACCAAACTGTCGTATCCCAGCACCTGCATCTAACTCTTTTTTCTTCTTTTATTCCACGTCAGGGTTGCTGTTAGCTTTGAGGTCCTGTACAGTCCTAGGGGAATGTCATTCTCAGAAGGATCAGGTACAGATTTTAGCAGAATGCAAGGAATCAAGCTATAACAGGCTTCATATGATTCTGAAAAGTAAACTCAGCCAGAACTGAATATATATGCAAATTCCGTATACTGCTACGAGAAAGCTAGTAACCTGAATTTGTCCACAAGTAGTGTGGTATGATGTTTTAGTCACTGATCCTGGAGACTCTTGCAACAAATCCTCTTTTCTAGAAAAAACCCCACCAGATCTATCTCACAACTAATTAGCTCGGCCAGTGGTCTGCTTAGATTTTTGTTTCGTTTTTGTTATAGGAGAAAGTTGGACCAAAAAAGTAAGGTAAAGCGTTATCCTACAGCTACGCAAAGAAGGGTGATGAATGCAAGTAATGAGTCATTAATAAAGATTTTCTTTTAAAAAACAATCAACAAACAAACCAACCAACCACAAACTGCCATACTAAGATCATCTAATACAGCTAAGACTTTGAAAGATATTTTAACACCTATCTTTTATAGAAGCTAGAAGAGATTTGTAAGCACTAGCCAACAGATCCATTTAACGTTGGACTATTTACTATAATACATTTCTTAGAAGTCTGCCCAGCAAACAATCCCAGAAAAAAACAGACTACTTCCAATTCCTTTGTGGGTGCTTTCTATCCCTTCAAAACCTCATATCTAGGCAATTTTTTAGTTCTTCCTTCTTATACTACACTAAATAAATACACTGTATTTGTTAGTCCTTATAATACATGGAGTCTCAATTTCAATCTTCAACAGATTTAAGAAGAGAGTTCTTCACAAAGTCTTCATACAATGGAGGAAAAAAAAGAAGCGCATTTTCTTTATCTAGTGTGCTTTAAAGATCACAGAATTATTCTCCCTCAACAGTTTACTTCTATGTGAAGGAGAAAGAAGGGTGGCATGTATATGACAGGCTACATAAAATACTTGCAGGAACTTTAGACAATTATTAGTATGTATTTGGTTTTGTACGTGTTTTTTAAAAAAGATGGGGTTTGTGTGAAAAAGTAAAATCAGGAATCATGTATTAACAACTGCTCTGCTACCAACCCCATCAGTGATCACGCAGCTTTGGAAACAGCACACTCAGCTCTTCAGCACAGTAAGACTTTTAGTTTCGGAAGCACGTCTGCCTTACACCTATCACTTACTGTGATCGGTAGTTGTATTTTGGGTGTACTTATCCACGTTAATTAATTAATAAAAGATGTGCAATGAAAAAGCTGAGAAGTTAAACTCCATTGGGTTTGACAAAGCGGTGGACTTGTCTAGGTCTTTCAGAAGGGTTACTTGCTAGGTAGCAGTACCAAGTCTTGGGATTAGAAGATGGTATTAAAGTAACTAATTGGTAACCAAAAGTAGTTTCTTGTGTAATTTTTCATCTTAGCATCTCTAGAAAAATTAATCTCCCATTTAAGTTCCCTCAGGCTTGAAAGCAGACATTACAAAAAATCCTCAAGACTATTCAGCAGTCAGAATCATGCAGTTTTAAACAAAAGCAGAAGCACAGAAGCAACTTTTGGTAAAAACTGTGTTTCAACTACATTCAGCTCTGAATTTAAAATCCTGATTTTGGGGTCCTATTTTAAAAGGCACGAATGAATTGATATTTAGTTATGTTGTAAAGTCGATTATCACCTTCAACAGGGAGAATGCAGCCAAGCGCACATGGAGACAACTGTGCTACTGTTACAGGGCACTCTAGTAACATACTGCTAGAAGCAGGAACCTGGCAGAGGCAAGCCGCCCCCAGAAAAGATAAATGAGCCCAATCTAGTGACATTTCAGAAGAAAGAACATTACAGGAAAAAGAATTTCCTCTGAGATGTATTACTTTTCCATAACTACAGATTTTCTATACATTTTTTTCTGTCACACAAAACCAATTTGAAAATCCAACATATTTGGTTTTGTGGCTTTTTAATTTTCATTTATACTTGCGATAAGCAATTCCTGTCTGTGCCAACATCAACTTAATAATTAAACTTACACACATTGTGTCGGCACTCCTCAGGCAACTCCATCAACTGATACAGTCAGATTATATGTCCACATTCAGGCATCATATAATGAAGATGCCTGAGGAATGCTGGATATAGATCAATGTTATTAATTTTAGGGTACAGAAAACGCGTTAGGTCTTGTAAAGCCAATAAAACTGAACTTTTAGTTATGCCCTTATACTGTCAGTAGTGCTCTGACTTCAGAATAACTCAGTACTACTGCCAGGTTTGCAGTTAAGTGTGTTGTGCCAATTGTTGTGGTACCTTAGTGCAGTATCTCACAGTAAAGCTGGTGTGTGTAGTCTTAGTAAGATTGAGCCCAAGATGATGTGTGGTACTTTCATTACTTCAATGGAGTGTGCCTTGTGGAAAGATAATTTGTAAACGTTACTTCCAAAAGTAAGAATATAGACATGAACCACAGCACAATTTTTCCCCTTATGATCAGCCAGATTTGAAGTCAGTCAATTGTTATAAACATTACTTATCAAAAGCCCATTTAAATTAAGCCCTAGATGAGTGGAATAGGGATTTAGAAGTGAAGCCATTATATTCTTTCAATTAAACATAGGTTCAGAAGGAAAACAACAAAACCCCAAACCACAAAAACCCTGTCATGCAGACTGATCCACAGCTATGTATTATACATAGAGAGAAATGGAAAAGATGTAAACATGTAAGTTAAGCCTTAAAAAAAAGTCACACAGGGCTTTTTCTGTATGTTTAGAAATTATGAATTGCAATAAGGAATTTTTTAAAACGAAAATCTATGCAATTTGCACAATTAAATAACTAGCTTGTTTATTGAAGCACAATACGTCACATATTGCTCTTTCATTTTTTTTTTTTTTGAGAGAGAGCGTGCGAACGCACACAAGCTCCAGACCTCAGTTCCAAATCTGTATTACTCAAAATTTCTGGCTAACTAGCTCTCCATGTTTTAAAACAGCTATGCTCATCTACTAGTTTGAAGAGAGACAGTCAAAATTAATGATATGTTTTTCAAAAGAGGGGAAACTGAAAAAGTATCCATCCACTGAATCTGTAAATAATCTACAGGAATTTTGCTACAAGCCTTTGTTCCACTAGAGGTCCAGATGTAATGGCTGCCATAAAATTAATCTGGTACCCTAGATAATCCTGCTTTTTCCAAACACCATTATTGCAGACTTATCGTCTCCTGACCTAGTCTGCTGCAGCTGGCTGTAAAGTTCACATGTACTTGCTTCCTTTTTCTATTCCTTTTGTCTCAGCTCTGTATTCAGCATTGAGCTCAGTATTGATTCTTCCAGTGTTAAAGATTCTTGTCACTTCTTAAGTTTCCAAATTTACTTACACAGAGAAACATTGCCTCTTGTTGGTAAGTACCAGAAACCCTGGTTCCCTCTCTTCTGCCCTTTGAAGTTAAGATACTGTTTTTTCCCCCCTCTTGTTGCCATCTTCTCATTTGAACTATCTTCCTTATCCAAAACAACTGCACAGAACTTAAAGCTCATAATCATTAACTTAGAATGCATTTCTCTGATGCCTTATGGTCATTTCCTCACTGACCACATAGAGGAATCCACCTGCCAGTTACCATGCTCCTGCCCAAGAATTCCAGATGCATGTCTTAACAAGCTGGCTATCATCACCCAAGTCAAACCCGGCTCAGGAAGGTGACTAATTAATAAGCCACAGTAGTGGTCTTTACCTCAAGCCACCAGTTCTCTCACTATTTCTGATTTTCTCCACCATCCCACTGGAGGAGAGTGAGTGAGCAGTTGTGTGGGGCTGAGCTGCCCGCTGGGGTTAACCCACAACCACCCTATTAAAATAGATCCCCTTTTTAAATACCAAGATTTGATTATATTTTTGATTTTAATTACCAGATAACCATGTTCCTTGAGAAGCCTCTGAACCTACAGGAGAGATTTACTACTGCTGTCAAATTTCAAGCATTAAGATAGTTCAAAAACAAGGGCAAAACCATCGTGTTAACAGCACCCTGACTCTACCCTAAAGCCCGAGTTATTTCTCTGCTGATCATACAAAAATAATTTTTTATCGTATAGCACTCCTAAGTCATTTCCCAGCCTTCCAACACAATGTTTCAACTATTCTCAGCTACAAAACATTTTTAAATTTTCACCTCATATGCTCAGAATGACAATAAAAATCAGAGAAAAATATACTGATAAAAAAATTCTATGCTGGATACAACATTCATTTTTTATATTAAATTTATACCAATATGAAACAAATATTCTCATATTTGCGGAAGAGCTGAAGAACTCCATGGTAAACATGTTTAATATAGAAAGAACGCCTATGGTGAATTAAAGTACAAAAAGTACACAGATTTCTGAACCGTTAAGAAAGTTGCCAAGTTAAATCCACGTATTCCAATTGCAGCTAGAATTGGAATGTAAGACAAAGAAATACATGATGTCTGTGCTACTTTCCTGTAGCCATTTAAAATATAGGACTCAGGTTAAATCTTTTATGAAACCATATACCTAGTCTTTTCCTTTACAGCCACACAAAGCCAAGACGTTAATTTTCACCATTAGAATTATTTTGTGCCATTTCCCCTATATATAGCCTCTGGCTTTAAACCACTGTGGATAGCTTCTCCCTTTTACGGCATGTGGCCAAGCACAATTGCCTTACATGTTCTTACAATTAATTTAGTCAAGTATTTCAATGAGGAATACAAGATCAAGTGGCTTTTTAATTCAGCTTCCTTAAAAGAAATATTGTATAAGATTTAGCATGTCTCCTGCTAAATATGTATTATCAAATACAGCTTTAATAATTATGCTCAGTTCCATAAACTTTTTCAGGCAAAAAATACAAGCGGTCTTTGACAGATGTATTCTTATATTTTTGTCCAGAACTGGGTGTTCTCTACTACCAGACAAAGCAAGCCAGCAGTGGCACATGCAAATATAACATGTTCCTCAGCAGCTGAATAAAAAACGGTATTTGCTTTTCACAAACTACACGCTTTTCAAATTCCATTAATTTCTATGGCACACAATAAAAAGGTTAATAGGTTGTTAAATGTATACACTGCCATTTCTTTTCAATTTCCATGCAATACATGCAGCTAAATATAACTCAAGCAATATGCTCTGTAATTCATAGCACTTAAAGTATAGCAATTCTTAAAATGTCGGTTAGAGATGAAAAACAAGAACCTGATAAATCCATTATACGGCAATAAAAAGGAGGGAGGGGAGGAAGAAAATAATTAATTACCTCATTATTCTATCACCTATCGCTGTTCCTCTGATATTATATCTAGTAAAGGGAACAACAACTGAAGTCATTCAAATATGCTGGGTATCATGTTTTTAAAAGGTTAGCAGCTATTACATCTAGCATCTATTACAAAATGTGCTCTATGTATTCCAACTAAGACGACTCCTCCTCAATGTGTTAGTATATGAGACTACTTTGATTTCAGAAAAACAGTATTTAGATTACATAACAGTTTCACAAAAGTTTATCTTATAAAATGCAGTAATTCTTCACAGATCATAGCAGAAGTGGAAGCAGCTGCATAATTATTTCCATTTTATGTTCATATTTGTTTGAAATTTTAACCTACTAGTTTTAACATTTTCCAGGCTTAACCTCTGCTCATAGATCAGCTTCTGTCAAAGTCTGAACAAAATTAATTCGGTCATTTAACTAGGAGAGCAGCCCTCAGAGAGTTGTTTTGACTTATTTGTGAAAATTAAGATCAATCCAATAAAAACTGCAGTCTCTGTGCATAAAGAACATACATTTTGCATAGATTCCCCTCATTACTCACCCCCTTCCAGATTACAAAATATGGTGCTAAGACAAACCATATTATCTACTCCTGTTCCAACAAAATTTGCTGGACTTAGTTTTAAAGAAGATATACTATATGCATACTATGAGACTTAAACACCTTCATATCTCCTCATACTTGTAAGAGAAGAGATCTTTTCCTGTGGATTCCCTAAAATGGCCAGGTTATTTTCTCCATTGAGTATCTAGCTAAACTGTTCTGCTATACAAAACAGGTTTTGTGGGTTTTTTTAATTTAGAAATATTTTGTGCAGTTCCTTACACATTTTGTTAAAAAACGGCATGTATTAACTAGCCCAATGACAATAAAAGAATCAAATAGCTATTTAGCTTCTTTTAGTCACTGATCTTCACCATTCCTATAGTGATACTCAGTGGCTACAGAAAAACACTCAGATGTCACATTCTCAATTGTTCCTTTCAAAGAAATGTCCTTCTCTGTCAAAAATACTCCTAGCTGATTCCTAGTCAACACTCAGCTAGCTTAGCCAACTTATCAGCCAAAGGATCATGGCATTTCTACACATTTTTCTGCTACTAATCCAAGACATTTTCGATATATTAAAGCAGGTGCAAACATATCTCTTTCTGCATCTGTTGCATAGTCTTTCCTTACAGTTCAATTTCAGGTTAGTTGGTGAGAAACCATCTATCCTCGTTGCGTTTTGAGACTTATATGCATCCACAAAAAGAGAACATGCCCCTTGTATCTATTCGTAGATTATGTAAGAGAGAGAAGATGACCTAATCCTTGGTTTGAAAACATTAAAAGTTGGATTTGTACCCAAACAGAATTCAAAGAATGGAAGCTCTGTAAACATTAGATTTGCAAAACGGACAACATTCTATTCATAAGTCTGAAATCTACATCCATCTTACTAAAACTGAAGTGAGACTAGAGCAGTTGACGCAGCAGGAAGTTCTCCATTTAGTTAACTGCAGGTACTGTCGACAGAGCTATCAGAAGGGTATTTCTGACCCTTCTTTTCCTTAAGAGGAAACTTTAAGATCATAACTTCAGAGTACAGTATCAGAAGTCTACCCTTCCTTTCTCATTGAAGAAAGCTGTATTTTACAGTGGGAAGAGGACTCTGAGACAGTTTCCTTTATCTTAATTTCCCCAACTGCAGAGCTTCTCCTCAATATAAACAATAGCTAGTTATTAATTATACAAAGAACACAACCTAAAGAAACACAAAATTGGTAGTAGATAAAACCTGTAATGCTATATACTAGAAAAGACTTATTAGTCAAACAGCTTTTAGCGTTTCGTTTCAGAAGGCTACAGCCTCTTTTTAAACTTTTTTTACTAGACAAAAAATTAGAATTAAACATTTGTTTCGCCACTGCATAAAATAGGTTCACAAAAGGTAGATTATTGCAGGCTAGCCTTATGACCTTCTCCAGAAAGGAAAAAACAAACAAACAAGCCCCAGAACAACTCCCCACTAGATGTTTTTGAGAGAGAAAAATCTCTTTTATTACTTCTATATTAATGCCATTAATTATCTTTTAAGATGACACATTGGAAACTAAATTATTAAACAAACTTGAGAAAATGAGATTTAGTAAAGGAATTGTTAGGTAACACAATTTACTAAGTGAGAAAAGAGAAAACGTAAGTCTATAGGAAGCATACTGGCAGAATTAAGCACCAGTCTTGCAGGCAATTTAGTTTAATATATTCCTAATAGTCTTTGAGCAAAATGTAGAAATGTACTCATGCAGTGCATGGAGGACATGAGGTTGGGTAACTTTCTGAATATAGAGGGGACTGTAGCATCTTGAGAAAAAGGGGTGGGTAGAAATTCAGTACTATAAAATCGACAGTCACACTTCTGAGCTTCCTTCTGGTGAAAGACAAGAACACATTAATTAGAAATGACAAAGTAGGAAAGACTTCAGTATACTAACTGATCTTGTGTCTGACCACAAGCCACCGCTAAGAGAGAGCTGTAAGCATGAGAGGAGAAGGATACAACTACAGCTCACTTGAGTCCCAGAGAATCTTCTCTAGACCAAGAATACTACTCATACCATTAATCCTAGCAAAATTCAAACAATGTAGCGTGCGTAATTCTGGTCTACCATATTCAGGAAAGAAGTAGAACATGGAGGAGCACAGACAGGAACCAGTATGAATACAGGAAACCTACAAATTTTTACTTCTAAAAGTGAGAAAAACTTGGCACTCGGTCTAGTGAGACAAAAGCTGAAAATGGACAGGATGAACATTATTCAAATGATAAGCACTGGGTATGAAAAAATTACTTCAATCAAAACAGTATGTTAGCACAAAACAAAATTACTAATTTAGACAATTTATATCCATTACAGCAACAGTGTTTTGAGGTAGCTTCCCACTAGTTAAGGGGCCAGGTGGATTTTGTATAAATTTGATCAGTTTATGAAAGGGATTATATGCTATAACAACTGTCGTCGTGCTAGTAGAGAAGACTTTGAGTCCCTTTCACTCTATTTCATGAGAGATACAAATACTAAGAGGGCTTATAGCTAGCCTTTAAGACCACCAGTGCCTGTGTTCTCTCTGGAAATACAAATTCCTTTGAGCACACATAGGATGTCCTACTTTTCTTCAGTATCTCAGAGAGCATTTAGAAACTCCTGAAACCAGAAGAATAGGAGAGAAGGTAATGAAAACATGTATCTGATTGCTCAAAATCTAAACTAGAAAACTTCACTGCTTGCACACAGACAAAAGCAGAACAAAATGAACTGGTCAGGCATTAAACCCAAGTAATAAAAGCCTGGAGGCAATCCTCAACCAGTATCGGCTACAGAGCAACTTTTGTCAGGTTTTATCTGGGGGAAGAATAAGGGAGCAGGGGGCTGCATAAAGAATTTTAATCACTTATTTAGCTGAATGATCCTTCCTGTATGATAAACTGCTACAGGAAGAAATCTCGTTGTACACAAAGAAGGAAAAAAGGCATGTCAGATGAAGTGTAACTTCATTTAAGATGTACCCCCTAATGGGAAATTGTAACAGCTATATGATACCTGGAAGTGTCATTCTTATTACACTACTACAAAAAATATTACATTCTAGAGACAACATAAGGTGCAGGAAGAGAAACTAAGAATCCTGCTCAAAAACCAGAAATGGGATTAAAATTGCAGGGCTTTTCACAGCTTGCTCTTCTATCACTAGATCATAGTGAACATTGGCTCTGCAGTGGAAACTATTTTTGCCATTACATATTTATCTACAATTACTTAGTACTGCATGGAAAGTTAACGGATTAAGATGGAATCTGTACCTACTGGCTTTTTTATAGAAACTGTGATTTAGTGAGTGTAATTACTCATGCTATGTAATAAGCAACCACTGTCTGTTCTTTTTGTCACTACTGACAATATAGTGACTTTTTTTTTAATTGCAAACCATTCAAAACTTTTTCTATACATAGCTATTAAATTATTCCTGATTTTCTAATTAATACATATTGTAATGCTTCCTGTAAAGAATTTGCATTGCTAGCATAAGAAATTAATAGCAACAGAACTCTACCTTTGAATGGGATAGGAGTAATGCTAAGGTATCTGACACTAGGTTACATAACATCTAAAACAGGTAAAAAAGATATTTTCTTAAGTCTAACAATAAGGACGTTGCTATTACAATTACCTACAATTACAGTTATTACTGCCTTTAGAAAGTCCAAGAATTGAAATTAGCAAACAAAGGTATTAAACCAGCAATATGAATTTGGGGGCTAAGTTTACTGAATGATCAAACAAGCATGTACAGCTGTTTATATTTTACAAGAAAAAATACACAAAGCTTACTAAATGTGTTTTTTATTAATGATGATAACTAGTAATCTACCTTTTTTTTTTTACTGCTGTGCATATTGATATTCAATAACCAGGATTACAGAGTTTCTCCTTCAGAGAAAGTAAGAATGAAAAATTGAAACCATCAGACTTAACGTATGTACTACAGACAAAACCAGCATTCCTGAACAACAGTTAAAAGCTCTTGCTTTGCCAGAGTAAGAACATCTAAAACACAACTGAAAGAAAATGTAAGTTCCTACATTTGTACACGTTCATGTGGACACAAATTTATGAGCTTTCTATACATATGACTACAGGGAGGATAATAAAAAAAGTGAACTGCAAACATTTAGCTCTGGGGTATTCAGCAGGCAAGAAACAAGCACAAACAGGTATTAGATCTGCAGGAGCTTGCCTGGCTAGGAGACAAAAATACAGCTGTACATATCTTACATATCGACCAATTAGACTCAGCCATCACACTCTTGGCTACTTGTCAAACAACTTTTTTTAAATTTAGGATATGAGGCACGGGATTCTAGATCTTCCATTCAAAAAAATAATGCATTTTGACAAGCAATAGCAGAGATAAGTATTCCTCTAACCTGTGTCCTGGTCCTCCTCGATACCTCGCCCCTGGGATCAGAACAGGATCGTCATCACTATCATCAGTTTCTTGGAGAGCTGAGGTCCTGGTAGAGGACTCATCTGGAGTTCCAAGCCCTGAGGATTCTGGGTGTGGCTGAGATTCATCGTTTGCTGCAAGCGAGTTGGCAGTGGATTCAGTACTTTCATTTGAAATTTCCTGATTTGCACTTTTTTCACAGGAGGCTTCTTCCTCTGCATTTCCAGAGACAGCATCAACATTGGGGCCATTCTCTTCTGGTTGGATTCCTGAATGCTCAGGACCAGGTTCATCTGGTACAGCTAACAGAAAACATTGGGGAAAATAAGTCACAGTATTAATGATTATAGCCTATTTTAAAAGACATTATAAATGGTCACAGAAGTTAAACTACGCATACTGAGTCTGTACTGGATATTTACTTTTTCATTCTCTACTTCTTCATATAACTGTATTTGAAAGAGTACAGATACATACTTGCTTCTGTTGTCTCTACAGTTTCATCTGTAGTTTTCCGTTCTTCAGCAGTTGCATCTTCTTTGTGAGATTCATCAGGAACTCCTGAATTAAACAGCTTAATATTAAATCACATGATTTCATTTAGATGTACGTCTATAACATAAGCAAATCTAAACAATACTAGCACTTCTAGATCAAACCGATCAAAGCCATCTCCTCCAAAGTCCACATGTCACTTTACTGAAATCTCAGACACTAATCACATAAAAGTCAGTATATATAATCCTATCTAGTTGCCCAGGTCAATACACTAATAAAGAAAAAGGTATTTCTTTCTTGTTCTTTGATATCATATACTATGAGAACCTTAGCTGCAAAAATAGCATTAATACTCTTGAAACGGACGATCACTTACTGAAAGCTATTATTTCTGAAGACAGAAATTAAGTTATCCCTCTATTAAAAGAGATTATTTTTTAAAAAATCCTTTCTCTGGAACCAGTCATTTGACTTCACTGCCCTTTTGGCAATGAATTGAGCAAGACAATCACACGTAACAAAATATAGTGAAAGCTTGAAGGAAATGTAACAAAATACTTAGCAGTCATAAATGAATGCTAGGAGCAGTTGTTTTATTCTTGGATACAAACTGGGGCAGAGTATGTCCTTAAGAAAAAAGAATAAGGGGTTTAGAACTAAGGACAGGATAAGTTAATTTTGTTTATATTTATTTGCAGCTATCTCAGGTTGGTATCTTTTCCTTTCCTAAAAAAATTTGTGTTTTATTATGGCTGTATTCTGCCTTTATACACATGTGTATGAGACTCCCATTGTGTTCAATGGTAGTCATGAACATATGAGAGCAGAATTTTTACCTTAACATGACAGAAATAACTCTCTATCTTACTTGTTTCTTCATCTTCAGGCCCTGATTCTTGCGAGGCTTTTGTTTTCACAGAGTCCTCTTGGCCTTCAGTTTTGCAATGACTTCCACTCCCTCTAGAGCTTGAATTTGTGCTGCTCCTGGCAACACAACATGAAAAAAAAATATTTAGAAATAATGTAAATAGATATGATCATTGCAATAGCACAGCCTGATTACCATCATCTTTCTCACTGCAGTCTCACAATCCAATAGCTCCTGGCAGCAGCTGCAACTAACAACCTTCACAGCAATTTCAAAATTCTCTTTTATTATGTCCATCACCACTCATCCCACACTATTCCTCTGAATCACAGAACCCTGTTCTCTTCTATCTTTTTTACCTTTTAAACCTTTAAAGGATTTCTTCATTGCTTTCAAAATATTGTGAGAACTCAAAAGGATTTGCTCGCTCTCACTATTTACACATTTTTTACATGTGTAAGTGATCACAGATCTTATTAAAGGTATGACAAACTATCAGCTGAGCACTAACACATAATCTTCTCCCATCCTATTAAAAAACTGATTCAGATAAAATTCTCCAGGTTCTTCACCATTAACTATCATTCCTGCACCTTTTGAGGCATGGATTTCTGATGTCAGCTTCCAGTCCTCAAAGTTTTGGTTTTTTTCAAGATTCACTATAAGCTGATACTTGAGATTTATTCTCCATTCATGTTTAGATAATAATTGTGCAACACCAATTTCTGTTTACAATAAGAAAAGGTAATCCTCAGGAAATACGTAACACCGCTATTCTGAACGTCATCAAAACTATGTTTTTAGACTCTCTAGAAAAGACCCTATTTCAGGAAATGCAAAGCTTCGTTCCTGAGCTCCCCCCATCCCACAACTGTGTTGTGGCCCCAAGCTTAGGCAAATCTCTGGACAAAAGTGGAAACAAAGATGAGGTATGAGAATTATAAGCATGACTCTCAAGAATTTAGACTGTATCATTATGAGTATCTTCCTGCCTGTGTACATTATTACTAAACTATATTATATGCTACCTTGCTAGAAGCAGCACAAATCACACAGTCTAGATTCTTGAGAATCTAATCTAGACTTCAGTACTTTTAATTTTTACATTAAATATGAGAGCTTTTACTCATCTTGATGAGCAACAGTCTGTTTCACTGCTGTACTGGCTTTAGAGTATGTAGAAAGTTTTTGTTAGCCCTTACAGTACTATTTCTAAATCAAGAATTTTCAGCATTGGTTCTGAATGGACAGACAAGAAGGGTACTGCTAAATAAGAAGTCAAGTTTTTGCTATTTCATGACTTAAATGATATAATCAGTTTTATGAACTTAAATCACAGTCTAAGCACTAAGATTTTTTGGCTCTTAGGAATCTACTTTCTAGCTCAATGCTAATTTATATTCATGTTTTACTCTGCTTTAATTTTTACTTATACGTTATTTTTCACACCAGCAGTTACACAAAGAGGGTATTTCTGAGAGAGCAAAATAACACCCTCTGCTTTCACTACATTAAGCCTTCCTGTCTGCTTCCATAGTAGGTTTTCTGTTTCCCCAGTTCTCCGCATAACCCTTTCTTTGAACCTCTGCCAATTTGAATCAGTTTTCTCGAAAGCATGACAAAGATTGCACACAGCATTCTAAGTCACAAAGCAAATCAGAATTGAGCAGCAGCACCAGTAATTTTCATCCTTGGCTGACGTCTCCCAGCTGGTGACATCTAGGACCATACTTGCCTTTCTAGTAGCTGCATTATATTGAGAATGAAGTGACTGGTAGGTCCATGTCTTCCTCCATTTCATTTTCACAACGCTCCCCAACTTTCAGATTAGATTTTTGTTATTTATCCTCAACTGCATAGTTTTTTTTATATGGAATTACATCCTAATTCTATTATTCTAGGCTTCGGCACAATGTTTTTAGTTAGCCTCTGAACTGACAATGCTTTGCAACTTGGTCCCACTCAGAAATGCTTCTTCCTCTCACTACCCACAGTTGAACAGTTCAACATGCAGCAAAGTATCTAACCCTTTCTGGAAATCCAAACAGTTTCTCTCTGTTACATGTATGTTTCTAGAACACATTATTCTGTCAAATAAAAAGTACTGAATCATGCACATTCTAGTTAACATAATTTTGGTTTATTTCCCATGTACTGCTTGTTTTAACATGTCTTTCTATCAGAACTGTCCTAAAGCCTTGAATATTGCTACGATTAGTCTTAAAAGACCTTGACATTTAGTCCTTTGTTCTCCTTTGGTATTACATTTGACATTTGTCTTTCATATGGTGCTAGCCCTTTGGCCTAAGAGACTTGTTAAAATACTTGCTATTAGACAGAATATATATACACGAAGTTAAGTTTTTAGTAGTTTTTTCTTAGTCTTTACTTCCCCAGTTACAGACTTTTTGTAATGAGTAATCTTCCTTGTTTCCTTTCATCTCCAAAAGCAAACTTTACTTTTTCTTAATATTGTTTCTGAGGTACTTGTTCATTTGAACTTTCCATCTTCAGAATCACATATATCATTAACTGTTTGGAGATAAAGTGCGTTTTTCAAATTTTCTTTTGAACACAGAAACAAAGTGGTAATTTGTTTGCTGTGATACAACGGTAGTAATATTTATTATTATATTAAAAAAACCACAGAGAATAAATGGATGCTTTGCTCCTCTTGTGAAATTTGCCTATCCTAAAATATTACACAAAGATGACTGCAAAACTAAATGCAAAATTAGTTAAAAGCATTAGAGAAAAACTAATTATTTCAAAGTTTGCTGGATTGGGACTCTAAATAGAAATGTACTCTGATAGACTGGTTGAACATAACTGTGACAGTATTTCAGATTTACATGGGGAAAGCCTTCATTCTTGTGAAAACACACAGATCACTCTTTGAAGTTTCCAAACTGCTATAGGCAAGGCGTATGTTTTATATCTAAAGCCACAGCACTTAAGAGTAGCTAAATGTGGTGAGGGTTTTTTCCCACCCCCCACAGTAACAAATGCCAGCAAGCATTTCTATTTACCACTTTCTAAAATAGCTTTGAAAACATAAGCAAAAGGAATAGATGTAAGAGGAGATAAAAATAAGCATTGTTGCTATTTTGGGAGATCCTGTGATGCTCTAATGATAGACTTCAATACAAAACCAAATAAGTCAGGCCAATTAGACAGTATGTGTTTATTAGCTGAAAAGGATGCTATCACTGTAATATCTAAGCGGTCCACAAAATTGATATCTTAACTATAGTCATTTATCAACACTCCTCAGACACAGAAATACTAATTTCACTGTTTGAAAACTCAGCAACTATGCCACAAAAAGACTAATTTGCAGAGTACCATATGAAAAGTCTGGTCAAGCAGAGAATTAAAACTTAAATGCTAGCCCCACGACCACCTCTCCATCACTGTACTATTCTGCTTTAGTAAGATACTGAATACTAATATTATGCTAGGGTTTGATGAAGATAGCATGTTCCAAATTATGTTAGCGTTAAAAAGATTCACAATAAATCTCACAAAACAAACCTCTTGCATAAATTTAATGTTGAACTATGACTGTCTTCTACATTCTGAATGCATTAAGGACTACAGCCATTTCAGATTGTCTATATACACCTAAAAATATATATACACCATACAGAAAAATAATTTATCTGTGTCTATGCTAGACAAGTGTTAGTGATATGTGCTGATCAATAATCAGTCAAAACCAAAATTAACTTCTTACCACTCATCAGTGAAGTCCAGTTTTATTGTGCTTGTAGTTGTTCCTTCTGTGCTGTAGTGCAAACTTAAAACTGGTTCACCTGTTCCTGTTCGTGGCTTATCATTCTCTGTAAATATGGGGTTGATAAAGTTTGGATGGGCATCAGTAATATACATAAAGCTGTTATAATTCTGAAGATTCACTTAATTATCCTAACAAATGCCAAATGTACTAGTAACATGTACAACATCTATTTAAGATCTCTTACAGCCCAAGCAAAAAGTTAAGAAGTTTCAGAGTAAACACACCAAATTTGCAATGCTTTAAAAATGGTCTAGAATTATTTGTACTTATAATAGCAAACAAAGAAGATGCTGTCCTTCAACATGCAGGTAAATAAAACTGCAGATAGGTATATGTACATACAATATTATCCTCTACAAACAGATCCCTTCTCTATCAAGTATATTTATAATAATATAAAATGTTTTTGGAAGTGGTGTTTGGTCTTTTTTGCCTCAGTAAATACACATGAAAAAAAGATGAGATCCAGACACAATCAATAGTCTAGAAAAATCATCGTCCCCTTTACTTTTTTTCTTAGAACCCAGTCAACTACCAATATCCTTAGACCTGCTGTAAATTGTCTGCTAGTTGTCATAAACCCACTGTAAATTCATGTTCTGAGAGCTTTGGGTTTAAAAAGCATTTTGTATTATAATAACTGTAAGCACAAGGGGAGTACTTGCAAAACAAACTATTCACAATGTCCAAAAGCCACAAAAGTGAATCAAATTGAAAACCGCTGCAAGTCTGCCAAACATCTACTGCATATATAGTTTTAAGGATGTTCAGTGGGCTCCTTCAAAACAGAACTTCTCAATGACATCCGTCATCCCACCACTCGAGTAAAATTCATGGTCACAATCTATCTATATGCATGGCACAACTGCCATTAATATTGAAGTTGGCCTTGGGCAATACTAAAAAGTTAACGGAAAGTACCATCAGATTAAGCTCCGCTACAGAGGTGCCATTCTCTCAGAACTTCAGATGGGAGAGTCAGTTAGTATCATGCACCACTCAAATGACTGCTAAGTAGCCTAGGTAGTCACGCTTTTCATGAATGCCAAGCTTTTACTCTCAGGACTGTTTGGACAAAAACATGCCATGCTTTCTTTGCTTTATGGAGTACAGAAATTTGACCGTAAGCATAGTTGCAGTATTGGCAGCAGACTGAGGCTTTAATAAAGTAAAACCTTCAGATATCTTTGGGTAAACATCAATTAAAATCTAACATTTGATTTGAGCACAAACCTACAAATTCCCCCACTAAAAAAAGCTATCATTAATAGAGTAATGGCTACAACACTGCCGCAGGATACTTATTTTTAAAAATACAATTAAGTTATGTTACATAGTATACAAACTATGAAATAGCACGTAAGAATTTAACCTAATGATTAATGTCCATATTTTTAAACTACCGACAGGCAGAAGCCCACTCACAGGATCAGAGCAGTGATCAGCTGCTCCAAAGAACTTTAAATATATATTTCTACATATTCTGAAGAGAAATTAAAAAAAAGCAACCCCAAAAAACAAGACACCACTAACGAAAACAAAACACAAAACCCTTGCAAAGAAAAGTTCATAACCTTTCTAAAATAAAAGGTTCTAGTTACACTCTTGTTAGAGTGGAGCACAGCTAGAACTGATCAAAACCAAGGTTTCCAGTTCCTGAAATAAACTGAGTAAGAAAAAACACAAGTGTAAGAAAACATTTTATAGTGGAGTATATAGATATTTTGAACAAAAATGACATATTCTTTCTTAACTGAACAGGTGCTTTCTCTGGGTTTTGGCAACCTATCAGCAAGTACCTCTTAGTATAAAAGTCTGTTCACAATTTGAGCATCCCCTCCTAAGCAAGTACAAATACTGATCATTCCAACATACTGCAGAAGTCATTAGGAGCTTGACACTGGAAGATTAAAAAAAATGACATAGTTGGAGAATTCTTTACCTTCCTTACAATGGGTACTGACATGACATATATTTGGATCATGAAACCAGAGAGTTAACCATAGTTAAAGAAAGACACCTTACTGCCTTGAATAGTGCAAGACAGCCATCGAACAATGACTATGCTGTAATTTGATGCTGCTATACAAAGTTTGCTTCAGAACAAAACTAGTTAATATTACTGCCCAAAGTAACCAAGCATTGCTACTCTATAATGAACGCAATCGAATACTAGGCTTGCGTTACAAAGCTCAGATCTCATCAACATAACAATGCTTTCCTGTCTCAAAATCTAAACATCAAAAAATTTAACTAAGATGCATAAAGACTGTCCCCTGACTACACTTACTGTGGAAGCAATGCTTATATTTATTCACACTCAAAAAGTTGGAAGAAATGCTGTAGACTTTCCAAAGAGGTCACTGACTAACTGAGAAATTATTTTTACAAATTTCTGGAGACAGGTAGCTGTTAAAAATCATACTGTGTAATAGCTTTTTCTTAATTTATAAAAACATGAGCTACAATTTGGATTGGGTCCGTTTCTTCTCTAAACTAGCTTTAAGGCATAAAATTGACACTAATAAGAACAAGAAACTTTTTGAAAAACAGATGAGAAGAATCTGATAATAAACTGCACAGAATTAGTTGTGTAGTTCACTATTTCATATTAAACTTACACTGTTAATGAAAGCTGAATAGGAACCTCTGTGAAGAAAGCTATTAAGCTTTGCCTAGTACATACATGAACATTCTTTTAGAAAAGCCACATAAAATTCGTAAGTCGGGCAACTCTCCCTTTTCGATGTGGTTGCCAAAGACTGACTAGATCAGAATGAAGCATGGTTCTCTTTCATTAGTAGATTCATCCCATCTTGCCAGATCTTCAAACTGATAAAAAATGAAGTTGTACAGCTTCTTTGATTTAGGGGAGAGCTATTGTCAAAACTGTTAATCTGACTGCAAGCTCTAGTAGGGTAATAATCGCTCCAAGAGAAGGTTGTAGCCTACCAACACCTGACTAAACTCTATTCCAAATTCCTCAAAAAATACCTTGACACTTTACTAAGATTTTACAGCCAAACACATTTATACTTTAAAGACACTACCAACAACATACAGTCTCATTTCATAAGCAACCCTGTTCTAGAACAGGCACTTGCATGAAATGGTCCATTCTCCAGGTGCCTACAGGAGGAAGGTACTTTTAAACTACCACCCTTAAAACTGAAGACAAAATTTCATTCATAATCTTATTTAAAAAAAAACCAACCCCCCCCCCCAAAAAAACACAACAAACCCACAACAAAAACAAAACACCAAAAAAACCCCACAAACCTCACAACTGAAAGGAATACACACTTTTTCCCTTAGAAAATGAACCTGTGCAAGTGTAACTTCGTAAAGATTAGGGATCTTCACTATGAAGTGGTAAGTGCATAAAGAGAGGTTCACAGATTGCATTACCTAGTTAAAACAACATTGTCAGGAACTTCAGGCTAGCTTCTCACATTTCAGATGCTGCCCTATTCACTAGTCTATTGGTAACACCATCAGAATGAGAAGAGGATAGATGATTTTTCATTAAATACTCCCAAAATAATTCCTATGCAGCACTAATGATCAGTTTTGGATAATCTGAAGATAGGGTCATATTATGGGTGCAAACCAAAGAGAGTTACTTCTGAAAGGAGAAAAATTGATCTAGAGAGGAGAAAATAAGTGGCATATTTAAAAAAAGGGAATTCCATTGGAAGGTTTAACACATGAAAATTCATTAGAAGCAGCTGAACTTGGAGGGAAGGGTGGAGATTCCTTTATCTAGTGAGGAATCCTGACTGATTGAACAATGTTACACTGATGCCTGTCAGCATAATGCACAATGACATCTAAGGGAAGACCAAAAATCAAGTAATTCTATGGACCAGCCTAATCTATAGCCCAAGGCATACGATTTCTTTGTCTAGTTGAGTCCTATCCTAATTAGATGTAGTACTGCACTTTACTGAAGGAGACAGTACAGACCACCCCGTGCCTTACCACGAAGCAGGGGTCTGCAATTCTTGAGCTGGTACCCACAGAGCTCCCTACAGATCTGGAAAGCCCTATACAGCATAGCAACGCTCAACCAATTCGTCTCACTGGGAGGCAGGGCTAATTAGCTGGGACACAAACACATGCCAATATGCGTTTGTGTAAGTTTCCAGGACTTACAGCACTGTTTATGAGAAACTAACTGCCATAGCTGACATACCAGCTTGTTCCGAGCCAGCTCGAGTATCCATAATGTGGCACTGAAGAATCTGGTATGGACACCACCATAAGGGATTACTAAACCCTTGCGCTATCTTGCAAATATCTTGAAATATCAGTAATCAGCAGCTTCTGTGCATATAGGAAGCAACATTATGATAGGATGCATAAACATATTTATACTTCAAAGTTACTGAGCTAGTTCTCTGGCTTCAGGTTCCCTCTTTAATCATAGCAACCTGGGCAGTACCTTACAGTCGCAACACTGCCTTTACACTGCAACAAATGTAACAGCCACCCTCCATTATTACAATCACGGGTAAGAAAAATAAAATTCAGTGTAGATCACTGCAATCCATTTGAAACCATTTTGTACAGACAGGAATGACTTACAGCTTCTGTTGGACTGTCAGAATAATGGCACTATAAATTTGTATGCTTTGCAATAAGTATCAAAAGATTTTTAAACCCAGAAACAGTCTTAAAACATAAAACATAAATGCCAACAAAAACAAGTCCAACAGAAGATAGCTGATTCAGTACCAAATTAAGGAAAGACAGGAATAAGAAAGAATCATTTTATAAAAAGAACTGATATGACTTTCTTCATTAGGTACTATACTTCTTTGAGACTTCTGTTCAAATATGAATTGAAACTAACAGTTTAACTTCAAAAATTCAGCTGTATCTCAGCAAATTATTCTTTCTGGTTATCATGTGGAAAACAAGTTTCCTAATAAATTACCTCTTTTTCTCAAATTCCTAGTTTTCCAAACCAGAAGTAACATTCTGTGTCTCACTCACAACAGACAAAAACATTGCCTCAAAACAATCAGAGAACTGGTCTACCAATGAAGTCTGGATTTAAAAAAAAAAAAAAAAAAGTTTTTTTTTGCATATTGAAAAATCTCAAGTGCTTTTATGAGAGGAAACCTCTTCACATTAGGTTCAAGTAATTTCTAAAACCAGAAAAAAATTATTAGAAAAAATTCCCAACAGTCTATTACAACTAAGGGTCTGTTACAGCTATGCAATTAACAACAATAATACACAAACTAGTTTTTAAGGCAACTGAAGAGGAATATGATGCAGATTTAGGAACTGATTTCTGGGACCAAAGCAAACTCAGATGGGCTTAATTCACAGCTTCATGGAACAATTTATCAGTTTTCCAAAATTTTTGCAATTGTAAGAATTTTAGTAAAGATACCGATTTTCTATGTTAATTCTAGTTTATTCTACTCATCAAATAAAGGTTTATTCTGAGTTCATAGCAGACAGCATAACTTGGCCACTAATTACAAGCAAAGTTTTCCAGCTAAACCTGACAATTGGAATGATGTATATTATTGAACCATGAATACTTAGCAAATTTACACATTGAGATTTAAGGTTATTTCATCGCAAAATGTAATGCCACAAAATAAATTTATTTTGTCAATATAAAACACAGCTTAAATTTTTTTCCAATGTTCTGGCATCCTGAAATAAATCATAATCTCAACAGTTGCCAAACAGAGTATTTTTCAGAAATGGGATTTCAATGCGGCATTCTAGTTTAGAATGTGAAACAAGATGAAACGGCCAGCTCTTTTGTAGGATTTGAGTAATTAAATCTCTACAGAGGCTTTGACATGGAAGTAAGCATAATGCAAAGTGTATGAAAATCTATTTTCAATCTATTTATTGCCATCTATCACTCATTAATTATTCAGGCATAAATATTGACTACAGATGACATTGGTTCAGCTGGAATAGGGTCACCTATGGCCCACTTCACTGCTCACAATTTGAAGACTGGCGAATAATGGGCATAGAGAAAGCTCACAAGCATTCTTTCTACCACCAGCCCATAGGGCATCTACAGAGAAACACTAGTAGTTGTTTAGCAGAAGGGGTGTAGGACAAGGGGTTACAGAGGTAAGACACACCTAAGTGCAATAGGTGCTCTTCAGTTACTCAAACTGTGCAGGTACAACAAAGCTGCACATCTCTCTTGCATAAGGTAAATTAATTTAGCATTATGTGATTAACAGTTACCTCAGTCTTGATATTTGCACTTTGATCCAAGAAGAACCATTCAGAAAAAGACTGTTCAAAGAATTAATTTTACTTTGCATTAAAAAATAATCCAAATGCCTGTAGAGTACTCAAGACATTTACTGTACCTACATTGAATGCATTAAAAACTGAGCGTAGGATTGCTTTTGAAAACAATCAACCTTACTCTGTTACTCATATTGAGAATTAAATAATTAATAAGTTTCCAGCAGATCTGCTTACAGAATTCTACTTTATGTAGATGAACAGCATTTTTAGACTGTTTATCCTCATGAAAGGCAATTTTAAAAGAAAGCATTGCAATCAACTATGGCTGGGTATGGCGCATTTCCTGTCACACGCACCCTGTTGCTCATCAAGTGACATGGATCCAAGCTGTTTGTTAACCACAGAAGAAGGAGAATCTGAAACAAAAACGAGATTTCAACTTAAAACATAAGCAGCAGAGAACTGCACAGCAATGTCACGATCATATGTTAGTTTAAAATAAAAAATAAGCAGCAGCAACATAAGGAAGCTTTGGGTTTGTTTCATGAGCAGCCAGCCATATTGCATTTTCTAAGCATGACAGAAGCAAAGCCACTTGTTTCAAATCATTATGTACTTCTTTGGGTAGTCACTGAACAGCCTGAAGCTTGCTGATTGTGTTGATATTAAAAATGCCTGTCCATTACCAAGGATTTTACTACATTCTTCAAATTTCTAGCTGTCTGGAAAAACACTGAAGAGTTATGACTCGTAGAGCCTTTGCTCCAACTACCAAATGACACTAGTATTTCAAACCATGCGCTAAATGTAAATTTCAGAATACTGATACTTCAACATAAAATAATCGATGGCATAGCAGGATCCTCAATATTTAAATCCACGAGCATAACGTGTAAAAGATGAGATTGTTTACAGATAAAACAGCATATGTACTGTTTTTAAAAGATTAAACCACCAAAATACATCCCACTCACATAACAGTTCAATAATGCTGCATTCCGTAGACGCTATACCTCTGTGGCATCTGATGACTGAGAACATGTCTTCCTGAGTTTATCACAGTACCACACCACTCAGTTTTATAAAAACCCTCATGTAATCACAGGAAAAAATATGAAAAATCTCAGAAGTGCATTTTTTTCCACTGGACACTACCAGTTATTAACTATCACCAGCACTGCAGTCAGTGTGCAGACAAATGTCAGATGCAAAGTTCAGTATCTTCTATTTTCCTTGTCACCTCCAAAGACCAGATGTTACTTCTGTATTATCTGATGATGAGCTGATGTACGTAAATTAGTGTACTATTTCAAAGATATTGGCAAGGCTACCATATCTTGATTCCATTTGTTAATCTTCTGTTATAAACAAATTCATGCTAAACTAAAAGGATTTAATATCCTGTATTATAAACTGAGTTAGTCTGCCAACATCACAGCATGCTAAAGGAATTTTAACATAAATTTAAAACCCATACAAGGAAAGCAATGAAATAATACACTTTTTCCTACAGGAAGCTCACTTCCAGGTTTGGGCCAGAATCACCAGCATGACCTATTTTGTAGTACAGCCATAAAACCTGTTAAATTGACAAAGCTGATCTAAATATATATCCTCAAATGATAATTCATTCCCAGCCATTTGTGCAAGAATCAGTCTGTTCCTTTGTTACACTGATAACTAGTGCAGGGGATGGGACAAGAAATGAAGAACAGAGACCAGGAGAGGGAGACCTCAGCGTGTTTTGGAGGGTGGCTTGTTTTAGTAATTGAGCTTATGTCGTTTGTTTCCATAACTGGGGAACACAGAATTGGCCCTGTTTTGTCTTCACCTTTGTTAAGCGATGCCCATGCCTTGCACTAAACACATCTAAGCCAGACCACAAGAATTTGTCATCTACATTCAGATGGGACATAGCTCTTAAGTATGAGACTTATAACATTAATATATTTCACTTTCCAAAACTGAAGTGTGCTTTATATATAATTTCTAATTTAGAAGAGAAGTATTTACAGTGAAGTTTTTTCAGTGGAGTAGTAATCCACTTTTTAGAATGTAAATCAGAGGAAAAAAGCTGGAAGATGTACCATGTCATAAGATGATCTACTTGTATTCCAGCTGACTCAGCACAGGAATCAGTACGCCCCTCTCAAAGGCCGGCGGGCTTTGATCACTGACTCACAGTTATGAAGCTCATGATTGGGATTAACCTGCATCAAAAGTAGTAAGTGGAGGGGAGGTCTTGGACAGTAAACTGAGAAGCCTAATAACAGAAGACAGTGATTCACAGTCATGCTCTGTTCTTGCACTCCAGTTCTTCCTATAAGCTTATACGTCCTTTTCTTAAAACTCCGTAGCATACTGCCAAACATTTCACTTGGCTGGAAAAGCTATTCTCATCAGCTCTTTAATTCAGACCAAGATGAACAGAAGAAATACGACTGAACTAACATATTTTAATGATAAACATAAGAAATTACATTTTACTACCCTTATCAGCGCTTCTGAATTTTATTAAGACCTCAGGTTACAAAACAGTTAAGTAAAAAGTAGGTGTGTTTTACCATGTGTGTCATTCAATCACAGTAAGCGAAAATGTGATTTTCTAGGCAGCAGTCCATGCCAATGCAGGCTTAAACCTCCCCCATTTCACTATTATTTTGATGTCTCCTTACAACTTTGCAAATGCATTTCACTTGTAACGTGAGAATTTTTAAACAACATACAGGAAGCATCCTAAATATTCCAGTTAACATGGTTAAGAAAAGAGCTCAGTCTGTAGCAATTTTAAACTCACTTTTTTTCCTTTTTCAAGTTCCCTGAAGCCAGAGATCACCAGCACCCCTTGAAGTGCTACTGCAGTCTGGAACCCCACAGCTAAGGCAGGGAAATAAACACAACCATGAAACCAGCCTAGAGAAGTTCAGGTAGATGCCTCTTTTTTTAATATATGGCTTTGTTTTGTAAAAATTCTGAAAAAATACTTCCATCATTTCTGATAAAGCTTTTGAAAAAAGTATTACCAAAACTGTGCCATATAGTTAAAAAAACAAACAAAAATCTAAACTCTTACCTGAGCCTTCACAGGCTGGGTCTACATCCCAGTGCAATTCATCAGTGGTTGTAATGTCACCAGTACATTCTAAACTGGAACACCACTTAAAGAGGGAATTGGAGTGTCATAAATTTGGGGAACCTCAAACAGAAAATAGAAGATAATTTTTAAGTCAGTTATACGCTGAAGTATCTTTTTATAGTTTGGGCAATCAGCAGGTGACTTCAGCAAAATATCAGCGTGCCACATCTATTGTTCTGGTTTAAAATAATTTCCTCCTTATATCACTCTAACACCGTCTCCAGTGTGACAGTCAGGCCTGAAGCAGAGAGACCTATTTTTAAAGTCCTAAACAGGGTACATATAGTGGACCTTAACTGCACAGTGAATAAGCTCTCAGTTACGTATTTTAGACTTCAAATAGACACATTTCCACATCTGGATATTTACAAATAATGCAAAAAATCTAGCTATAAAAACTGCAGTCATCACCTTGTTCTTCACAGAAAGCTTTAAAACAACAATGAAGGTCCAATTTGTTCCACTTTAAGGACACTGACCGTATAGACTTTTGAAACAACCAAAGTTTTAAGAAAAAAATAATCAAGTCAATGTGCATCACAGGTTCTGCAATATGTCACCATGCACATGTATGTATCTTTATTCCACAATAAATGCTGTCTAAATAAAATTAATTTTCCCCTCAAAAAATAAAGGTTCACAGTACTTTATATTTTTGTGAGTAAGATTATGAACACTGACTGCTACAGGAAGCCCTGATGCAAACTGATCTGTTTTTCACTTCAAGATCAGTTGGTTCATGTTTCTGCAACTTTGCAAACTGCATTTGATTCACTTAAAGTTCTCAAAAAGAGGAACGACATAGGTAAT
Organism: Chionis minor; assembly: GCA_013398295.1. Lineage (NCBI taxonomy): Eukaryota > Metazoa > Chordata > Aves > Charadriiformes > Chionidae > Chionis > Chionis minor. Next base: position 174,857 of record VZSF01007799.1, on the reverse strand, counting down.
GGCGATGCATATATGACATATCAGTACCAGGCAAAGCAGCAGTAACAATAGGTTTAAAAGGTTTACTTTCTTCGTAGTTTGCATATCACAGGGGTTGGAAGGGACCTCTGGAGATCATCTGGTCCAACCCCCCTGCTAGAGCAGGTCCACGTACAGCAGGTTGCACAGGATGGTATCCAGGAGGGTTTTGAATGTCTCCAGAGTCAGAGACTCCACCACCTCTCTGGGCAGCCTGTTCCAGTGCTCTGCCACCCTCAAAGGAGAGAAGTTCCTCCTCATGTTCAGATGGAAATTCCTATGTTCAAATCAAGTTTGTGCCCATTACCTCTTGTCCTATCACTGGGCACTACTGAAAAAAGACTGGTCCCCTCCTCCCAGCACCCTCCCATTAAGTATTTGTAAACATTCATGAGATCCCCCCTCAGTCTTCTCTTCTACAAAGAGCCAACTCCCTCAGCCTTTCCTCAGAAGAAAGATGCTCCAGCCCCCTAATCATCTTTGTAGCCCTTCGCTGTACCCTCCCCAGCAGTTCCCCGTCTTTCTTAAACTGGGAAGCCCAGAACTGGACACAGGACTCCAGATGCAGCCTCACCAGTGCAGAGTAGAGGGGCAGGATGGCCTCCCTCGACCTGCTGGCCATGCTCTTCTTGGTGCACCACAGGATACCATTTGCCTTCCTGGCCACAAGGGCACATTGCTGGCTCATGGTCATCCTGTTGTCTACCAGGACTTGCAGGTCCCTCTCTGCAGAGCTGCTTTCCAGCAGGTCAGCCCCCAACCTGGACTGCTGCATGGGGTTATTCCTCCCCAGGCGCAGGACCCTACACTTGCCTTTGTTGGACTTCATAAGGTTTGTCTCTGCCCAACTCTCCAGCCTGCGCAGATCACGCTGAATGGCAGCACAGCCTTCTGGTGTGTCACCCACCTCTCCCAGTCTCGTGTCATCGCCAAACTTGCTGATGGTACACTCCATCCCTTCATCCAGGACATTGATGCATATATGGAACAGGACTGGGCCCAGTACTGACCCCTGGGGAACACCACTTGTCACAGACCTCCAATTAGACTCTGTGCCACTACAGCACATACATGCTGCTCTTTAATTACTGTACAACATCTAAATGTTACAAAATGCCACAAAAATGCAAGTAAAGTCAAAACTAGTCTTTGCTGGAGAAAGTATATAACAAAAATAACAACCCCCAACAAACAACTTAAAATAGTTCCCTAATTAAATAAAGCAGCTATCAAAAAAAATCTGAATCCAGTAACTAAGCAAAGGCTTGAAGACGAAATACACTTAACACACACAGCATATTCTGCTTCTAAAACTCTGCCAAATTTACACAATACTCAGGAGAGGTATCCACTAAAACAAAGTCTCTTTACCATCTGAGGATAAAGTATCTTTTTCCTCAACATCGAATCAGCCCACTGTGACTCATTATTCAGTTAACTCACTTTCACATTCAACAACAGCATAAACTTTTAACTGTACTTTTCTAAACAGTGACAGCTAACTATTACAGATACAGCTTACAAATCCTCAGGTAACTATTACACGTCCTTAAACTAGAGGAGAGAATAACTACCATACAGTCTAATTTTCTATTAAACATGTAAAAGCTTTCAGCTCTTGACATTTTCTCCTGGCAATTTCTTACATGACTGGAGTATTTTTTCTCCACTCTGTGTCTACAGCTGTAATTGAGCTTCTGGGATTACAAAGGTAAGGATTAAGAATGAAATACAGGTCAGAAGAAATGGCCTTAGTCTCACAATGAATTCCCCAAAAAATTGCAAGTGTAAATTATACAAGTTTTGCCAGAATAGGGATTGAGAACTTGCAGCTCTGGGCCACAGGCTATGATGCCATTTCACATAAGTAGCAGGCACATTTTGTGGTGTAATTTTTTGTTTGAAAATTTACAAATAGTATGTGCCTGAAAACTGAACATCTGCGTCAAGACAGAGCATCAAAGACCACCTTGGAGAAAAAAAAAAAGACAGAGATTGTCTCTGTATGGGAATTTATTATTAAAACACCAAAACAAAACCAACCCCCCAAACTAAGAATGTCTTTTTCTCCTACCACATTTCTGAAATGCCAGCTTACCACAGGATTAGAAAACAATTGTCTCCATGGAGAAGCAAGAGACCAAAAATCTGCAGCTCTGGTTTTCCAAAGGAATAGATGGTGGATATACATCTTCCAAAAATAGGTCTTGGGAGGTCAGAAAAAGGAATAAAACAAAGTAACTTTTATAAAAAGAAAAGAGCAAATACAGAGAATATTTCCACATTCAGGGTGCAGAAATCCTGAAAAGTAAATAGGCAGTGAAAAGGCCATCTGGATTCCCCACTCAAAAGAAACAAGTTTCATTTGTTCCTTCTCGTAAGAGGAGAAAGAGGAATATAATGAAAGAAACTGGTGAAGCACAACAGGAATTTCTTGTATTTACACATGAAAGTAGAAAGGAAAAGGTAATGTAATTTTTTCTCAAATTTCTTGAGGACCAAGCACATTAAATATTTAAATTTGAATTCCTCCTTTTAAATCTTACACTGTCTATAATGCTGAAGGTAACAAATTCCATCGATCAGACCAAAACAGCAAAAATATATACATCCTAATGAGCTGGAGGTCAGGTAACTAAACTGTTCCCTCTTCCTCTCCCCAGAAATAAATGTTTCCATAGTGCTAAGTGAATCTTTCAAAGCAATTACTTAAATAAGTAAATTGGTTACAGTTGCAAATTCATTGTCATCACACAAAGACTGAGGTAAATATTTGAATACTAGTTTCCTCCAAGGCTATGTAGGTGTTCTGTGGTTCCCTGGTGGATCACAAACAAAACGATTGGACCTTCCTGTTAGTTCCCTTAAAATTCAAAGCATGTGGGAATTCAAAACTCCAAAAGGCAGTGATGGGATCCAAACTAACTACAATACAACTCTGACTCCCAGTCAAAGCAATTACTCAGCTTAAAGCTTCATATTTGCGTCAGTATGGATCCTACAGTATGTTCACACACAAGCAACTGGAAGCAAATCATTACACTGCATCTTTGAAGGACCACTAAGAAAGAGATGGACAAGACAGTATCAAGTGAAAGCCAGACCAACACGTACTTCAGAAGTAGTAAAATATCCACAGATATAGCTGTAACCAAACCTTTTTTCCAATTTCAATTTAGTAAAAAACCAATTTTTTAAGTTATTCTGAAAAGAAAATGGTATATTAAGGTCTATTGCATGTAAGTGTTAGCTATGGTTTTGCCTCTATCAGTACCTATCTCCGAGTTAATACATTCTGATGTTCAGTTTGCTGAAAAATAAATTGGTTCCTTTTTGGTAGGTTTTTTTGTTTGTTTGTTTTGGTTTTTTGGTTTTGGTTTTTTTTCCTGGCAGGGAACTGCAGCCACCTACAAGAACCCTGCTACCATTGTGCTTCTTGTTGTCCTACAGGTAACAGGCATCTATGGCCACCATCCCTAGGATAAGCACACAGCCCTCCAGAATTTACTGGTTTCCAAACATTCTGAAAACTTATTGTACAATTTTCTAGGGTAGGAAGTTATTCAAAATTCAGTAACTACACATTGTAACTAGAGCACTAACCACTGTTATATCAAATTGCTCCGTCAGGCTCCAGATAAACACACAGATAGCAAGTCAAGCTGTGAATGTATGACTCACTCTTCATAGGTAATTTAGCCACACCTCAACTGTCACAGAACTTATCCATAGAAGAAACATTGCTAGGCATTATTTCTCAACACAAAATATGCTGATTTTTCACACAGCATGCAGCTTACAATTTTTACATGGCGCCATGACAAAGTTCACTTCAAGTTTATGCTTTAGGGTTTAGCTCTTTATTCATATGCATGCTTCCATCCTAACTTTCTCAAATATGTGTCTTTTACTACAAACACCTCCCAGGCTTTCTTGTAATAATTTTTAATCTCAGTAAGACAAGAGAAAGAGGATAGCGATGGTGAAATGAAAAGCCACTCTCCTCAAAAAAAAGAGAGCATATTTGGGGATTCTGGCTTGTTACAAGTATTTTCACTATACTTATTGTAAAAACATAGCATTTAAGAGTGCCAAAATTCCATTTTACTGAATTGTTACCTTGATTTAGAACATATGCTAAACCAAAGCCAAGTCTTAAATGTTACTATTGGATACAATTAACACCAAAATGCAATTTCAAGTGCGTAAGTACCTCGCTTTATTCAAGACACAGCAATTTATTGCTCAACTGCTCTAGCAAACGTTGCACATACCTGGTACCATGCAACTATGAAACTTTCTCCATAGAGTATAATTTAGCTATATAATCAAAACATGTTAGATAAATGAAAACTGTCAATATTGCTCTTTCCCTAACCGTGTGATGATAAACACCACCACATGCAAGGTAAGACAAGCAGCAAATGCGTTAACTGTCTTGTTCTGGAAGAGAAGCATCTCAGCCAACAACAGCAGCACAAACTATAACTACGTTAGCTGCTTAAGAAACCTTGACAAATGACAACCTGATGTCTGAGGGTCCTGTGAGGAGCCCTTAGAGGAGGGCTGATCAGAGGAGGATGACTGTGGCGCTGCACCCTCAGCTAGCTCTCGCTGTCTCTGTTGTTCTGCCTTCTTAAGCCTCAGTCGCTGTAGACCCCTACGGATTATAGCTAACTCAGGTCCAATGAAGTCTGACAAACAGGGAGGGGGGGGGGGGAAAGAGTATGTGAAAGAAAGAAGCATTGAACATACAACACACAGAACAGGGAGGAGGGATGGGGGGGACTGACAGAGAGAAGCAGCAGATACTAAGTGTAATTACAGCGGGGAAAAAAAAGTAAATCATTTACTAACATCCAGAAATAAAATATTGAAATTGTTTTTCTCTTCCTAAATGCATGAATGACAGGACTTAGAAGTTCTAGATTCACATCAGACAATACAATCTTCCCCCCCAATCTCCAACACTTAAACCACATTTAACAAAGAATTATTTAACAAAAATAGTCAGATCCTGACTGATTCAAAACAAAGCAAATAAACCCAAATCTGATAATTCAAAAGTCAGTGGCAGGCACCTAGTTAACATCGAATAGTCATGAGCTTTAATATCCTAATACCACTTTTCTGGGAAATACATCCTACCGGTTTATGGTTGACCGGGCGTAACAAAAATGAAAAAGATATACTTCCTACAAGGAATATGGCATCAAAGCGACTTGCTCTGAAAGTTTTTGTGTGCCATGAACATTTATGGAAATTAGCACTCCAAACATATGCTTTTCAAGAAATTTCACTGATGTCTAAAATTGCCGTTTTCAGTACTTGCTGCTGATTCAGTTCCACTCAGCCCAGAGACAGTTGCAATTCAAGATGTAACAAGAACTGCAACTCAAAATGTAAAGAGGTAACTATTATCCTGAATATGTTCAATGGCAACACCTTTTAACACATTTCAGAATCTCTAAGCAAATGTCTATTTTGCCAGCAAATGGAGCGAGAAAATAGAAATTACAAGAAGAAAAAACAGCTATTGCCACTTTCCCATTCAAAATTTAAAAGCAAAGTTACCTTATCATAACATATACTAAGATTAAGCTTTGCCCTAAATTAGTCAGTTACACCCCTAGCCCCCTCCCAATGGTACCAATGTGTATCTGGAATAGTATTTAAGGGGAGAAAAGCATTATTATATTTCACAGTTTGCTATATCTGATGTTTATTTGTGGTTTAAAACTATAGCATCTTAAAAATAATGTAAAAAATTTATTAATGATTTCCACTGAATGGGCCAAGCAGGGCAAGAAAATAAATTTCTTATTTTTTTCCTTAGTGACAAGCATGAAAGTCTCCGGCAATTGTTCTGCCTCATTATAAAAAAACCCCCAGAACCTATTCAAGCGTATTGAGAAGAACTGGCTACTGAGATTTTGCGTTGATTATTTGCTACTTACTCAAATGTTCCAACTGTATTCTTCTAGAATACAGTCTGATAAAGAGACTTATCCCAACAAGCTCCAGCACTGAACCATTTTTGTACTGACTATTTTGAACATGTACTTTTTTATAACATTAAGAGATGAAGTAATTCAGATGTAGAAGCTCAAATGCTCAGCACATGGCATATTTTCTGGATCACCATACCGACAATGTATTTGAATTATAATACATATGCAAAGGTACTGCTATTTCAAAGACAGGATTACCACCAGTGCCTGTGTTCAGTCCACAAATCTGTAGAAATGATTTATGGAAAGCTGTTTATAAGTCTTTTCCATTTTGTCGTATGAGTTCATGCTCCAATTCTAAATAAGTTGTTACCCAAAAACATATCCTTTGTTTGCTAAGTCTTTGCTGCAACATTCAAACTACCACCACTTCCTGCAAAATAATGGCTGAAAGCTGCTCACTTTCCTTCTGTTTTCCAAAATGCTTCCCCAGTCATCCCTCTTTTACAACACACTTCTATCTGGGCTTCCTACTCAGCCTCACTGTATTTAAACTACTATTCCTATTACCACTTTCCCCACCTTGTCACCCCAAAAAGCAGCAGGTTTTATTCACCTCTAAATGCAGCTAAACAAACTGAGGGCATGCTGTTCTTGATGCAGAGTGCAGTGTTTTCACATTTATAAACCAGGGACTGTGAGTAAATAAAATCTGGTAACTGAGCACCATCATGGGTTACATAAGTATACAGACATTGCCAAATGGGAATTCACATTCAAGCCTCCTGCTCCCTCTGCCCAGGAGCTTCCCCTCTCCCTGAACTTGCCCGTGTTACCCAGAGTCTTGTTTTACAGTAGCTTCAGTGTTTTAAAAGCAGCGCAAACTAGACAAGACGCTTACTAGGTGTGCAAATGTATAGTACAGTTAGGTTTACTCCTGCAGGACTCTTATAAACAGTTTAAAGATGACACCTGGTCCTAACACTAAAATCCATATACAGCAATAAAGAATACCAGATGAAGTTTTGTTTGTTTCTGTGGGCTTGGAGTTGGGGGTGGTGTGATGGTGAGATCCTGCTTAGGTGTAGTCAAAGAACCAAAGAACCTATCAAACATTAGACAGTAAATTAGAAAGTATCCACTGCCTGTCAACAAAACACCACTAACCCTTTTAAAACTGAATATGGAGAGTCTTAAATCTGAAGTAACACTGGGAAAGAGGAAATGCTCTTAGAGAAGAGCTGGATCAAGAAATAACAACTTCAGCTTCATGCTAGCAGAATAAACTTTTACTCAGAAATTCAGATTCAGAGAAAAAGAGGAAAACACTTTTTCTGGTCAGCATACATTCTTTAAAAATGCAGGATAGAAAATGCATTGTAATTCCAGAAATGCTCTCTAGCGCATCATCATTATGCACCCCACAGTTTCAATGACTTGAAGCAATTATTTTTAATATGGGACACACTCTCCTGGCCACTGTAAGCTCCAGAATATACCATATACTTAAAAAAATAGATAAAAATGAACCCTTGGTAATGGTATGTGTGTTCTTTCGTGGCTATCCCTCTGTACCAAAGACAGTGGCAGACAAATTTGGTTACACTGAATTAGAGCAGACCCCTTAATTTTTTTGTGCACATATTGTGAAAAACTTGAGATTGCAGCAAGCTGATACCAAAAAGCATAGGTGACTAAAAGCCTCTGCTACTAAATACATTTTCTAGTGTTCACTTATTCTAGAAATAGCATCTGATTGAGCACATTGTCATGCTTCTGCTCACTATTTATTTCCTCTAGTAAGTATCAAGACTAGTTTCAAGGTGTGAAAGGGTGAGAATGATACATTTAATAAATTGCAACTTATGCCTTTAGCTTCCGTGCCTTTCAGATACCAGATACCTCTTAATTTCTCAACTGTCCCAAAGATTTTGCCTGCAGCAGCCACAGTACACTGAATAGCACATTTTTCCCTGGGAAATCCCCATCTCTCCTTTACTCCAGAACATCCAATTTAGGGCCTGAAGGTGTTACCAGTCATCTTTTCCAGTAACAATGACCTTGATTTTTTTACAACGGAATTGGTACAAGACAAAAGGTGAATTTATACAAAAACCGTGGGATTTTAAAATAATCAAGTCTGAACCTGTAGGTGTTTTGGATCACATCAGCCTTTCCACCAAAACTGTGAAGCCTAGAAACTCGTTTTAAAAAGGTAAAAATAAACTCTCATGCAACTATTTAAAGGCTATGGCATCTTTTCCTGCAGAGAGATGGAAGAGGGCAACTCTAAGCATAAGGTTCTCTTTTACTACCCAAGTAAGTTTCTAACATGGACAGTGGAATATACTTTTTTCTTTTTCCCACAATAAGAACATACATCTGTATTAAATATATATGAGTTTCTTCAAGATATACAAACTTAAAAATCAGAACATAGTATAATTTATTAACTAATAATGGAATATCGTGCAAGGTAAGCCCTGTCCATCCAGATACTTTTCAGAAGCAAAAAAATAACATTGCTGACTGAAATGGTGAGAACGTAGATTCCTGCTGAAAGAGACATTCTCTCCTCCCTCATAATTATAACATGCATAGAATCAGAGAATGTTAGGGGTTGGAAGGGACCTCTGGAGATCATCTAGTCCAACCCCCCTGCCAGAGCAGGTTCACCTACAACACTTGAATAGGTTCTGCTATTCATTGCACTGATGCTGCTACAGCCAAATCACAGTCGAAGAAGGCATGATGTTACTTATATTCCATGAAGAGAACAATAAGTTTAGAAAAGACAAGGAACAATTTTTTATTTCTACTTCAAAAGACAATACTAGTTATCCCCTTTGAGATTCCTTCTTCAAACATATACAGCTGACGGTTTTACTCTTTCTTTAAGTCACTTGGCAACTAACTATAAAATACCTAGTCTCATTAAGGATGTGCAAGAAAGAAAACAGATTGATATCAATTAGCCAAAATATCCTAAAATAAAATTGTTTCTTATTGAAAGCATTTTTCATAAACAATGACAAGATGGATTTCTTCTCACCAGACTGATGGAGCACAGGTTGAGCTGAGGCCCCTAAAGAAGGCCTTTGTTCACTATCAGGAGAGGACAATAATGAAGTTGAAGGGGGACTTTCTGTTGAAGATGATGTTGAAGGAGCTTGGGCTGACATTGTAGAAGAGGAAGATGATGGAAGTTTCTCAGAACCATCTACTTCCATTGCAGTTTCTGATTCTGTACTAGGTGGCACGTTATTAGTAGCAGGAGCATCTGTCCGATTAGTCCCACCTTTGATTAAAAATAAAGCAAGAAAAACAAGAGCCCAAAGGTAAACTTACTCTGTCTCTAAAGATCCCTTTGCATTACCATTCACATGGCAAACAAGCGTGCTCAGTTTTTCAGAGTGCACTGAAAATTAATTTGCACCTCAGAAAGGCTGATATTTAAGGCCTGTAAATCCAGTGTAAACATACTTTCTGTTATAATTATTATTCCTGAAAAGAAAGAAGTGTTCAAATTACCTCTGGACCGTGATCTTCCTCGTCCTCGATTGCTTTGTGCAACTTCACTAGCTTCTTCAAACCACCTTGAAAGCATGTCTGACATCCTTTGCATTAGAGAGACATTAGGACTTTGCTCCCCTGTAAAACAAGTAATGCTAAGGTTTTATCTACAAGTTTACAAAAGCATTCATTTTCTCCCCCCATTTCTTCCATAAAAAAATAGCCCTGTACTGTAAGCTGCACAACTCATAATCCCCTGAATTATCTCCTTTTTCCTGAGCACAACAATCCAGCAAGATTTGCCAGCTGATCATGGCACCATATAAAAACCAACAGTCCTTCCTCCTTTTCTGTTTCACAATTACCTGGAGCTTCTGTACACATGACATTGTGAGATTTACATCATTCAGTTTTAAATGCTAGTTAAGTAAGTTAAGAAAGCCTAGATTTTTGTGTCTTTCCAGCTAATTATAAAATAACCAGTTTTATCATTAAACAATGAAAGAGCAAGAAGAGTAGCATAAAATTAGCAAATGATATTTTTAACATTTCCAAAAGGCTTCTTCATTACTTAATTTTCCCCACAAGCACAATTTAATATAATAATATATCTATATAATATATATTTTATATATAATAATAACAGCAAGATTCTTCTAGAGATTTTCATTTTCACATTTTGAATCAGCTGTCAGGACTGCAGAGACTCAAGCAGCAAAATCTTTGACATTCTTTCAACATAACTCAAAACATATTTTTTTTTCTCATTTTATTTCTGGTTTTACTATATATGAAAGAAAATTTGTTTCAAGCAAGAAGACAGGAAAAACTCCATTTGTAAAGGACTGAAGTAGAATATTTGAATCTTTAAGTGTTTTTTGTATTCTGTAAAATGAAAAATATTTTCATACCCTGCATACAAAAGCTAACACTGAAAGATTCTGGAGTGTACCTGGGAAGAACATGGACCATGAGAATATGTCTCTCAAACATCAGTGCTGCTGCCTGCACAGATGTTATAAAAGCTGAAAGACTAACCAAATATCTGGAGCATCTGATTAGCTTTCATATAATCTTCACTGCTAGGATATAGCTTGAATGTATCATCATTAGACCATACCTTTAGATTATTTGCTTGAGTTCAAAAGACATTTTTCGGAATGGAGAAGGAAAGGGGAACACACCAACCTATCCCCCAAAAAACCAGTGTTCCTTAATCTGACCCCAGTGCCCTTGTCTATCCTCATGTTCACACTGCAGGGCTCTGATCCTCCCCTGGGATCCCTCATTCCTTTCCTGTACCCCAGACAGAGGAGCTCTGACCTCAGAAGCTTAAAACACAAAAAATGGAATGCAACAGCTGAAGAAAACAGACAAAAGGTGGTTAATGATGGGAAGACAAGACAATGAACAGTTAACAGAAAAATAAGTCACAGGTCACCACGAGCCACCTAATGCAATATAGCTATTCTCTCTCAGTCACTATGCAGTTGTATCAAACAATGCACAGTAAAGATAACTGAAGCTTTGTTTTGAGAAAATAAAAATCTAGCCAGTGTCAATACTGGAGCAGCCTAGTGGAGGAGTCCTTTTCTCAGGCTTGATTTTCTCCCCGGCAGATTTACTTGATAGTATGGGGAAAAGACAGCTAGGAGGACACTGAAGATACTTAGCTGAAAAAGAATTTAGACAAAAAAGTATCTTTGTGCAAAGGCAAAGCTGCAACTAATTTTGATGGGAAAGACCTGCAACAAAAATGATAGCAAAAGTATCTTTAATATGAGGAGGTATACAAATAAGGTCTGTGGAATGAAGGCACCAAGTAAGTAGAATGTAAAACTGTTAATAATCAAATCCTGTGATATTAGAATAAGAAGGCACATGATGAAACTAAGAGAGCTGTTTAAAAGAAAGGAAAGAAAGTACACAGTGGCACTGAACTTCTGGAATTTTTTGCCATACAAAATATTATCAATAGGTTCAAAAAAGGATTATAGAAACTCACAGGCAATAGAACCATACACAGATTCCAAAGGAACAGATGGGAATGTACCCTCTAAATTTTCTCATCCAGTATTCTGAATACTGGGGGGAAACAAAGGCAACAGACTAAGGTAAGAGGACAGGCTCATCTCTCTCTAAACAGCATCTCCTTTTGCTCATGTTGGACATTGAATCCTACTCTACATGGACAACTGATGTCTGATGCAGCTAACCACTATTATTCTAGTTCGGGGAGTGGGGAAGATGAGAAATCCAACATAGAAAACCTGGAAAGGGAAGTCGTAGGCAGAAAAGGGAGACAGATTTAAGGAAAGTATAACAAATGCTTGTACCCCCGCAACTGTCAGTTTTAAACAGAAACACATCATTAGATGAATGACAAAGCATCCTCTCCCTGCTTTGGTATCCCATTTTCTGACACTAAAGAATAGCTTTGGAAAGGTTCCATCTACTGAAACCTCAAATAAACAAGTAATATATTACAAACATGAATATATAAGCATAAAAATTTAGTAACTACATGTGTTTTATTAAAAAAAAAAAAGATACAATATTAGAATCCTATTGCTTTGAATTCCAGTCCTGTAATGCAACCATTACAGAGCATTAAATTTGTAACTCTGATTGCATATAAGGCTTGACTACAAAAAGGGAAATACGTATTTGTGTTACTACATGACCAGTGACAATGAAGCAAAGGACAAAGGACCTTGATTTCCATCAGACTAACTGAAGCAACACAATTTTTCTGGTAAGAATATTTTCAATTTAGGTATTTTAAAAAAAATCACTGTAAATAGCAGTTCCGTGTTAAATTCTAAGAAAACCATCTTAAGATATGGCTGATTCTTAAAAACATTAACAGCTTAATCTGAAGCACATACATATTTCAGGAATACTTAAGAATGTTTGGGAAATAAACCCCAAACCAAATGAAAAAGACCTGACCAAAACAAGACACACATGCAAAGACAACTTCCCCCACAACAGCAAACACTTTACCATCTCTTTCTCTTTCACTCTCAGGCCTTGCTCTTGGTCCAGTATCTGACCAATCCCCTCTTAGCCGCAAACGTTTAACAGGAGGTTGCCGTAACTAGAAAAAAAAAAAAGTAACAGAAGAGAAAGGCATTACAAAGCTATTTATGTTAGAAAGTACAGAATTGTAAGCTTAAATACAAATGCAGTATCTGTTCTCTTAAGTTACATAAATTTGTATGTCACAAAAAAAGAAATGTCAGCCATATGTTCAGATCAACTATGAATAAGCACAACACTGTATCAATAGAATACAACAATTTTAGCTACACAGAAGTTCAGTCTAAATCAACGACTGAACTAATGCAGCTTTTATTTTATGCAATACTAACTTTACTAAGTTAATTGAGGCTTTCCATACTGAAAAACAATAATTAAGGTTTTCCAGAATTCAGCCTGAATTCTACAAAAATATTCACCTCATGTTAAAAACAGCTTCAGTTTAATGAAATGTGAATTTGCAACTAAGCAAAACACAATCACACATTAACAAAACAAAGAAATTCTATTAAAATAAACTTTAATTTTTAACCCGTGGATTTTATATTTTAAAAAAATTTTTATAACAGGGGTTTTTGCAGCAGGAAGTATAAAACAAGTACTACATAGGTAGTGTTACTTTCAGCAACTTGAAAAAAAACAGCTAGTGCTTTGAACATTCAGAAAGGCAGTTCGGAGTTTGAAATTAAGTGTATTGGCTGGATATTTCTGGCTTAAAAAAAAAAGGTGAATAGATGTGCTGACAATTTTAAATTAAATGCAAAACCCCTGCAGTGAAAGCATATTAAAGTGTTAACTTTAAGTACCCAGCAGATTCTGGAAGAAAGCTTTACATTTCTTCAACTCTGTATCACTTTAAAGCCAGGCTGAAATAAAAATAGCATTTAAGTAATATCATCCGGCGAGAAGAGATTACAGGACATACTCTGTGCCTACAAAAGAAAGGAATACCTAGATTCTGTTCTTAACAGGCAGTCACAATCTTCTCTCTCTACAGTAACGGGGCAGTCAATTCTCCACCAAATTACTTCACATCAGATTAACATTACGTAGAAGAAAGGAAGAAGTGCAGAACCATTTGTTCATCACATTTTTCTGGGTTCCTCTTTGCCTTCTCATACCTCAGTGAGGTAACAGTGTAAGTCAATGTAAGCTGGACATTCTTCCTCAGTCCTAGAAGTCTACACCCCCTTCTGATCAACAATACTTGTACAAGTAACGTCAGCTCATGGCACAGTAAATACAGCACAGGCATTGCTAGTAACAGGCCACAGGCTTAATATGAGGCTAACAACGCAAGCCTCACACTCATCTGGCTTTGTCTGGATTTCACTTGCTTGGAGCGCTCTTTTAGCTTATTTAGTTGCAACAGCAATTGTTTAGTGACCAGGTGATTATCATTCCGTTTGCTTTAGTTTTGCTTAGATTTGCATATATGTGTGGTGCACAACCTCTTTTTGACAATTTTGATATATACAGGAACTCCAACTCGCTAAATCGTGCAAGAAAAAACTACCTATGAACACAGGATATTGATGCAGCATAAAGTAGTACAGGCATGGGCTGAGAGCAGATATCCTGCAGCTGTGGACACAGGAGGATATCAGAGACACCTTCTCAGCAACTCTCCCGTGGCTGTTAATTGTACTGTAAAGTAGCAAAAGACCCAAGCAACAACTGTTTTAGGGGTAAAAACAAGGACAAAACCAAGCATTTAAAAACGAAAACATGCCATATTGACAGACTAATAAAAACCCCCACATCACGAACGTGTTTGAAAATGTGTAAAAATGGCCTTCAAGCAGACTCTAAGAAAAATAAGGAAGAAAACATCAACATCGTGCTTCGCCCAGCACAGAGGAGGAAGAAATCACCATCATAATCATCACAATCATCCTCCAAGTGAAGACAGCAGGATGCTGACAACTCATCACAAACTCCCTTCAGACCCCTGCCTCATCTCAACCTCAGGATACAGAGGGGTTTGTGAAAGCATGAGTATAATGCCAGAAAAAAAATAAAAATAAAAAGGAGCGGATAGTTAGGGGTGTGGAAGGGGAGGGGGAGAGATGTATATAACTTCAGTGTAGTTAAAGAGATTTGGATATTGATCAGAAAATTCAGACTGGAAGGGTCAGTATCACTGCAGCTGAGCTGATAATAAACAACTGCTTGTGTTTTGGTTATGCTGCTGAAACTTTTAATACTGCTCAGTAGCAGTGGCTCACCGCCTCGATGTAAATATTTTGTACCCCTTCATCTTTGTTATTAAATGGTAACTTTTAACAAAGAGTACTTATACTTGATTTCAGGGAATGTGCTTTTGGTGGCACAGAAAATAACAGAGAATGCACCTCAAGATTGACCTGCCACCCTTGCTGGTTTTATAACCTGAGGTTCACGTAGATGCCTTCTCATCTTTAGGAGAGGGAAACCAGACAAGAAAGAAAACCAGAGTGACAAAATATTGTAAATATGCAAATAAATAAATGATTTGCAAATATGAAAATACTCTAACAGAAGCTACTTGTCACATCTCAATCTATGGACAGCAACATTAATTTAAGATTAAAGGGAAATACAACTGATATGTGTGCCACAATAAAAAAAAGACCAAACATGAAAACAGGTCATCTTAATCACTTGCCTCTTCCCGTCTCTCTTCAGCAGAAGGAACTTTGAGTTCTCGTGCTGTGTCATCCTTGGGATCAAACAAGTATATGTAATCTGAAGAGTAGCTAACAAGGATCTCCTGACCATCTTCACTATAACACAGAGATGTTACTCTGCAGGATTTGTTATTGAGATGAGGAGGAACAAAACGTGCCACCATTCCAACAGTGCCCCTACCAGCATAATTCCCTATATTTAAAGAAAAAAAAAAAAAAAGGGGAGAAGGGGAGGAAAGAAATGACACAATTATTATTGGAAATTTTCAAAAGTTTCAATACACTCCTTGTTTAACATCCAACAAAAAATGATCATAGAAAAGCTATGTATTCTACAGCTTTTGCATTAAATTGGATCTGAATAGTGACATATCAGATTTTACTAGTATTTTATATTTTTGTTTACAAACGCTACGTATATTTAAAAAAAAGATGAACACACACACAAATATATTTATATATCACATATCCATCAGATGACTGTGTGTGTGTTATCTGTCAAATGTAGTACAATTGAACTTTTGGAACCTAAGAACACACAGTAACAACACAAATCTGTATCTACATATAAATTAGAAAGGAATTCATCATATGAAACTTTGAAAATTTAGGATATACATCTCCTCTACCCAAAATGTTTTTAAAAATACTAGTTTTTCTTCTTTGAGACATAATAATACTGTCATTTTGAAAGTGCAGAACTATACAATACATTGGACTTCTCATGTTTACCTAACAACTCACCTCCATTCACACACTAACGCAATCTTAAATTCTAGAATTACAAATTTGTGAGCAGATAAAAGTTACCTAGAAGAAGATCTAACACTGAGAAAAAACAGACTGTTTGAAAAACTCATAATTTGCCACGTAGCCATTTGCTGCATGGCATATGTGCTGCGGCATAGTATATGCAACAGTCTGTCCTTGACCAGAGACAAATTCAAAGTTTGTTATCTCACACTACGTAAGGACAAACCAGAAAGTTTTAAATGAAAATCAATAGTTTGCTCACTAGTCACAGAATATCTCACCCCTTCAAAAAAATAGGCTTGCATACCTGAATTCATTTTATTCCTGTATTATTGCAATACAAAAGCACGTACGTAGTACCTTTTAATCAACCCCCCCAGAATCTGTTCCTTAGGCAGTTCTTACAGAATTTTGCTGACCACTGTGATGAAAGGGAGAGCTCTTATAAGAACATTAGCCTGATGAGAGGGGTATTTGCATGTTTTTTAAGTGATCTTTACTGTTTCTTTTCTCCTCCATCACAATCATCAACAGGAAAACGCCGCAAGAAGTGACAGGTTTTTGTGACACATTACTTGTATGAATGTGTAGGCACAGCTATGTGTATTAATTCATACGTGTCCAAACATACACTGATCATACACTGTAAGAAAGAGATATTTTAAACTACATAACACACTTTTGCTTGTAACCTGCAATTTTTAAATAAAATCCTTAGGCAACCATCTGAAGCGTGCTAGCTTTCACATGAAGAATTTGTAGCTTTGCAGTGAAATTATGTTAGATATAGCAACAACTACTGCAAAGATAAGCATACTGCATGACATCACAGAGTTCATATGATCCCTTCCCATAAGAAGCAACGCATTCCAGCATGGCAGAATACAAGATAAGAACTTAATTAATACAGGTGGACCACCACAAGCAGCAATCACCAGCTTTTCAGAATCTTGGAATCACATATGTCAAGATAAAAGAAGAGACATTACTTTTTCTGCATTCAGTACACAACATATTCGAATGGATGAAGAGATTAAGTTTACTTACTTGAAGATTTCTGTATTAGCAAATACTAGAGTGAAATGACTTTATTATTACAAAGTATAGTTCTCAGAGAAGCAAGCTGTACTTCATTCAGTATTACACTTCAGTCATTCACCACCTCTTTTGAAAAAAAAAAAAGAACCTGAAATTGGAACTGCAAATGGTTAGAAAAGCTTAACTCTAAGGTATGGTTCCTACCTGTTGCTCTCGTACCAAGCATTCGCCGATCATATATTCTTACTGAGCTATCAGAACAACCCACAGCAAGATAATACGGGATTGGTGGACAGATAGCAACAGAAGTGGCAGCACGCCGACAGTTTATTAAAATATCCTGGAAAAAAACAAGAATAAAGCATTCAAATAATAGCTCTGAACATTTAAAGTATAATTCTATATTTTACTTCAGGACACAGGCCGATTAGTCAAGGAGGTTTTGAGAAAACTGGGTCTGGCCCTGCAAAGATGGATTGTAAATACGTCAAATAGAAAAGCCACTGCAGAGAAGGAAAACTATCTGAGAAAGAAATATAGCATGAGATCAACTAGAAAAGAAAACAACCAAAAAAAACCACCCCACAGGAACAAGCACTTAAGAATAGATAAGCATAACAACTACAGATTTACAAATTAGCTTGCACCTTGGATTTTCCTATGGAAACACAGATAACTTGAGTGAGAAGAGCTCCAAGTATGCAGAAACAGTCTAAATGAATTTAAAGGCTTAGAACAGATTTCACCTATGGGCAGATAATTGGGTAGAGGAAAAGAAAGAAAGAAACCCCTAGAACTGGTAAATATGCATAAAGCAGAATAAAATTAATCAAGAGCAGTAAAACATACTTTGGTGTCAGTTTTTCTCCAATTCAATATTAAAACTGTTTCTGAAATCCAAACACTGTGGACACCACCAATATCTTACCTTCTAGGGAGTAATACCAGTGACTAATTTGATGTAGTATAATTCATTACCAAATCTTTTCTTATGGAGGGCAAAGGATGCTCAAGAACGCAAGGCTGCAGATGATTTTTCAAGGTTCGTTTTTTGCCTCCAACTCTGCACTCTATAGTAACTAACGTAAAGCAGACCGAGAGATTCAATTTCAACACAGAATCTTTTCTAACATATCTAAATCCTCACACCAAAGTTCATAAACTAAGAAGTGCCAAAGGAGATATTTAAATAAAATAAATTTAAAAAAAAAAAAAAAGGAAAGAAAGAAAAAAAAGACTCCCCAGACTTTTTTTGTTTCTTGGGAAACATGTTGTCATCTCCACCAACGACCCTGAAATCTATTATTTCTAAAAGCCTTACCAGAATTCATATCCTATGTTTGTATGATGTACAGCTCTACATTTAGGTCATCTTTATTAAAAGATTTCACTCTTACATCTTTACAATCTTCCTTTGTGCAACTTGTTTTGATTCGAGTATCAAACCATCTTACAGTGCCATCTTCACCACAAGAGAGGAAAGTATAGGGATCATTTGGTACTGTCATAATCTGCTCAAAAAAAAAAAAGAGAGAAAAAGTATTAATACTTCCAGAAATACCATTAATTTGAAAATAAAAGCACCAGTATTTTGAGCAGCAATAAAGACTGAAGCAATTACAACGCAAGTCAAGTTTTGTATTGAAATAAAGAAGAAAACTGAAAAACTGCTGACATTTCATCATTTTCAAAGAAATGCTTGAACTACTGAATTTAAAACAAACTGAGGAATGTCACATAACATTAAATATTTATAGGTCAAAGCTTACAGTTATTTCTATTGTCTTTTAATAAGCAGCATACATTAACTGGAGTTTCCAAACAAGTAATCTATTTGCTGCAATAATTCAACAGAAGCCCAGCTTGTTTTCTATCAAGTAATTGACAACAATAACAAACAAAATTCTCATAAATCTGAATGACATGAAAATATTAGATGGCTTTTACTCCCATTGGGCCATGCCTTTATATTCAAAATAGTCCCCTGAAGCAGCTATGCATTAAAGGCTGTTACTAACCTACCTCCTCACTGCATTTTTTTTTACTTAAGAGAGCACATTCCACCATTTTCCTGCCCTCAGCTCTACTCAAACTAGGGAAGACTCAGATGGAGTCTCACATGTAGCTTCACTCAAGAAGGCCTCCTTAAAACAAAATGAAAAGGCAAGCAACCATAATGTTAAAGCTGAATTTCACAGATCAATGAACATGCATGAAACGCCATGTTTTTACACACTAACCCTTAAATACGAAACACAGTTCCTACAATAACATTGTAGGAACTAGCTGTATTTTTCTTCTTCTATACTACCATCGGTAACTTCATAGAAATTTATAACGCTACAAAAATCAGTAATAGTGTAACACGTTAATTCAACACAGATCAAATGAGTGATTCTGTAACACTTTATGTGATGATTTCTACTCCCCCCAACCCCAACTCTTAATAAAAGTAACCTATGGATATCTGTAAATCTCTACCTAAAGCGGGATTACCCAGGTAATCTCTGCAGGATTCAGCACTTCTTGTAATGCTCAGTACATTAACTGAGAGACAGTGTGCGCTATGCCAGATCTTAGTGCTGACAAACAAGAAGTGTAACAGACAGAACAAAGGCAAGGTTTTAATAACAACGGAACAATAGACTTCTAGGCTATGACTATTATTCTTCAATATGTTAGCATAACATACCGAAAAAGAGTGTTTTTCACTACTTATTCGCTCAAATTGATTTTATTAGTGTAGTTACAACAGCCAGCAAGTGTTCTTCAAGCCACTAAATCCTTCCAGTATCTTTGGTGTATTTCAATGCAGAGCTCGTGTTCGAAACATTTATTTTGTTCCAAGAATGTTGCTGAATGTGCTGTAACACAGCAAGCTTCTATTTCTAGTAGCTGTATTTTATTTTTGTTCACACTGATACTATTTCACAATATATATGTAATAGCGCGGTACATACCTCCACTTGCACATGCCAAATTTTATGCATGCTGTTTTAAAACACGCTAAATACTTTATAAGCACTAAAATGGAAAAATTGACAAGTGCATACTCCAATAAATAAGTCATTGTTACTATATTTAAATTAAAACTTTTTTTACTATCTAAAAAATTACCTTTCTATTTAAAAATATATAGCTATATCATCATTCTACTGTATGGAAAATATGAAGGTAAAAATTGTCCATAAAAGTACATTCTCTTTCTGAAACGCCATTAACACGAAGGGCAATAAAGAAAAGCATTTGGCTGAGTAAAAATAAACTTGTAATGGCCTCGTACAAACAACAAATTCTTCAAAATAAGTTTCAAGAACTTCTTTCTACTTCTCTACTTATTTTATTCTTCCCCAGAATTAAAACCAATTGTCCAATTATGTCACAGTTCATAACAATCTACACAAATTTCCACATTCCTCTATTTCATTAGATGTTTTTATAACGTCTTTAACTGCCACAAACTCCAAGTTTAAAGCGCAGTATAAATTCAAACCACATTCAAGTTTAGAATTAGTACCTCAGGGGCAAATGATGTTAGCTTTTGTTATTTAGAGAATCCAGTGAGTCAAAGTTCTATATTTAATACGATGATGTTGTTACATACAGCTGGGCAGTAACATCACGATATTTTGAAATTATTTTCCCACTCCAGAAACCACTCAGTGACAAATCTGCGGTATGTCAGAAGCTGTAGATGTATCTCAGCCATTTGCTTAAACCCCCCTGCTATTTACTCTATTATACTTTCATATGCCAAGGCTCAAAAGGTGGTCTGCTATGCCACACAATAATATATGCATTTAATGTTCAAATATCAGGTTTAAGACACAGTAACAGAATTTATAGTCTTTATAAAAAGTACCTCCCAAAATGTTTTATAAACCTATCTTTTCGAAGACTTTTTGAAGAGAGCTCACTTTTAGATACGTTAAACCTCAGTGCAAAACAGGCTAAGAACAATAACTACAAAAAGAGACACAGTTGTTAAAATACTCAACATCATATAGGGGTTTTGAGATCCCTTCCGTTAACTGTGTTTAAAAACAGTATCAACAACCAAAACAGTATGGCACTGCTGTCATTTGAAACAAGAATAATACCCTCTTGCTAATGCTATTTGCTAAATAAAAATCATCCCCAATACCACCATTTTGGCTGTGCGATACAGCAATGCAATGTCAATACTCTCTTCAACTAATGATTTTGAAGACATTTACTATATTCCATACAACTAGTTATTATTGCATTATAGTCATTCTATATGGACAACAATAAAACTTGGTTCTTGATTTGCTAGACTGTGGCACTCTCCATATTTCTTCTAAAATATTTTTCAAACTCTTACCCTCTGTTTTGACAGGTTTAATTTGTTGTACCTATCAAATTTATATTTATCATCTTGTTTAGTAGCTTGCAATGTGCATACCATCATTACTGATGACAAACAACACCTTGCAAAGAGACAACTGGCATCTCATATTACAGGTTAGAAGTGTTATCTTCTAGCCTCCCTTACTACTCTTGACCAACAGGCACAACTGGCAACTGCTTTCATTGACTTTTCCCAGTTTGATCGCTGGTTTGCAGCACCACCTGGTGTCAATCACTTCAAGTAATCAACTAAACTGTTGGGCAACCCAAGCTCAGGCAGATCAAAACTTAAGACCACCACAGTGACTTCTCATAATGACTTTCATGTTGTCACCAACTCTTTCATTTGTAGTACTCTAAGCAGCCTAGCCGATGACCCCGAACTTCACATATCCAAACCCGCTGCTCTAATGACACTTCTACCACTACCTTTGTGTTTCTTCAGTGCAGTATCCATAACCATTCTCCTGTTGTCAAGCTCAAAACTGTTTTATATAATACCCAGTTAACAGAAGTCTCAGCTGAGCCAGTAACGCGCTGCTCCTCAAGCCTTCAGCCAGCCAGCAAGGAAGGGCTCTTACTTCCTCAGGAAGTGGTAATGCAACAACTTGACAGACTCGCTCCTCAGTGAGGACATTTCAGCTTTAAGAAATAGAATCTCGCTCTCCAGATGTTCTTATGCCAAGGCAGGTTTTATGTGAACATCCAATCGACTAGCAGAATCCACAGACTAGCACACAGACTACTACATATAGTAAACTTCAGTGAGGACTCAGGCAGTTTAAGCTTCGGAGTGGGGGCCAGTAAGACTGATGCTGTTCAAAGGAAACTGTAGTTTCTCGATCAAAACAGATCTCAAAAATAAAAGGAGATGATGCAAGCCCGGGATCCAGAATTACGTTTGGCAAAACTGAAAATACAGTCTTTTGTTAAACCCAGGTAAAACCAAACCAAAACCACAAATCCCAGAAAGGGAGTGAATACCACAAGGTTCGCTCAACTGACCTACAAAGTTACCCTGCAGACAGGAAGTTGTTTTGTCAAAATCTTTAATGGAATATGTGTCATTACAACCATAAGGATACTTTTACTACACAGTCAAAAATGAATTCTGGCAGTACTTCAGCCATTTTCTTTTCTCACACAACCTTTTCACGCACTCCAATTATTTTAACCGAGATTTTAAAATATTTTGTTCACTTAACATACAAAGAAAGAGACTTAAAAGCTTGCTATGAAATCTGAGATAAATAGTTTTAAAAAAGCAGTGGATTTGGTATTTTTTCCCCATGTCTGTACTGTAGTAGTGTTAAAACAAGCAAATAATAAAAAACCCCTGGAACATTTATAACCTAAGAAGGAAACAGCCATATTTTTATAAGTTTTACAAGTAGCAAATTTTGTTGTCATTAAAATAAATAAATAGATCAATAAATCTGATCACCTTTCTAACTTAAGCAACAGTATGCTTCTTTCACTTGTTTATTTACATGAAAAAAACTTCCAAGGGACGACTGAAAACGCAGGCTCTGAATTTACACAGAGTTAACTAGAGTACAAAATAGAGAAATTACGTAAAACTGTAAATACATTTTTCAGATTGCTATTCACACATGCTGAAATAAGCATTTCTTAGGATTTACATTGTGAAAAAGGCATTAAACTGTTGAAAAATTGGTGGGGGAGAATAAAAATAAAAATGCGAAACGCAGCCACTGCCCCCACTCCTCAAGCTATTTCACAAAGAAATTCACGGCACAATTTAAATCAGTTTTGCTCTGCAGAGGATTCTTTCAGTGAAGGCGTATTCAGCTAATATATTTACAAATAAAGTGGTCTTAATGACAGTACTATTTGGAAAGTCTTCCATTTTATTTAGACAACATATTTCTCTTTTAAAGCCTACTCTAAGAAGAAAAAAATCAAAAATGATAGAAGGAAGGTTCTTTAATTCTCACTGAAATAAACCTTTCATCAATCTGGTCAAAATCTGGGGCAACAATACAAGAAAATATGTATTCTACCTATCTTAAAATTATCATATACTTTTGTGAGGTACCTCATAGGTAGTTCCATAGTGGCACGTATACTGGCATTGTCTGTTGGTCTCCACATCTTGTTCAACATTAGTGTAAAAAATGACTCCATCTCCAGAACAAGATACAATCTGTTTGTCATTGGTGCATGGTAAGAATTTTGCACTAAAAATGTTGGCCCTGTGTCCTGAGCGAATGGTTGTTAAGACCTAAGGAAGAAAAAAAAAAATAAAAAGGAAGGCTGCATCAGGTTAATATTTTCAAAGCAAATAAAGAATGGGAAAATAACACAGACTCTGGTACTATAACACATCAGTTGTGTACAGGCTGCCAATAACCCACAGTTTAATACAACAGAACAGAGAAGCTGTCTTTACACCAAATCTCTTCTGCGAACAAAGTAGTCCCACAAGAGATATTCACTTATGCACTTGGACAAAGTAGTCTGCAAAATGAAAGGACTGGAATGCAGCTGCCACCTTTTGTTTTTAAAACGCTTGTTACATATCACATCAGGTTTCTTAAAGGAAAACGTGAGTCCAGGGTGATAGTGCAGCCAGCCAGCATGTCGGTGAGAAGAGAGATAGAAGATCTGGAGTATCATGGGCCAAGAAGAACAAGGCATTCTAATCCAAGTCAACTTTACAGACTTTAAAAATTGATGCTACTCTTAAAATAAACTCACTTTAAAAAGGAGAACTGAAGTTTATAAGAAAGGATGTTTTGAAACCAGTCAAAAAGAAACAAACATTTAAGAACACAATTACGGGGCAATAAACTAACACTTGACTTAGTCTCAATGAATGTCATTCATCTACAGTACAGCAGAGAAGCATGTAATTTACTTTACCAACACAGATGGTTTTAAACACTTTACAATGTCTCTTTGTATTTCCTAAGACACTTTTTAGTAGTCTTATAAAACTGAAAAAACCCTCCATATGTTTTCCTATGCACTAGTGAACATTCTATTCTTACCTTATTTCTCCTATCTGCAGCATTTAAACCAAACTGCATTTTCACCAGTACTAATAGGAAAAAAATACTTACCAAGTTGTTTACAGTACGAAAATTACTTCCAAATTTCCACTCAATTAACTTAATTAAACATTACGCAAATGAAGTTGCTCTGTCAGTGATAGCTGGTGCCTAATATTCTACAAGTGCTATTTTATACCTTTTGAACAATAAAAAAACCCAATTAACAGTGTATCTGCATATTTTGAAAGATACACCTGGCTCAGTATCAAAATCAGGAGACATAATCCGTTTTATTTCAAGAAATCAGTCTCTTAATTTAGATTTGTTCAGATTTCTGCATTTTACTGAAAACCTTCAAAACCCAGATATTCAACAGAAATTAGGAACTTGGTGTCAAAGGAGCAACTCAGAACAAGAAGTCCATAAGGTACCCTAGTTCAGATGTCCGTTAAAGACATGTCATCTGTCAATCCCACCTCTGATTTTATGTTATTGCTACTGTGAAAGAAATATTTTTGTCCTGCCAAGAAATCCTTTTTGATCTCTAATTTTAAAAAAAAAAAAATCTAATAACTAGGGTCTTCTCTACCATCATAGATTACTCTTGACAGTTCTCCACCACTTCCTCCTTATTACTGAACATAAGTAGGCAGACTTTTTTATCTTTGCTCCTCTGTATAGGGTCCTTCTCTCACCAAACTAAACATGCTTCTTACTTTCCCCCCTTTTCTCACAAACCTCAGCCTAATGCCCTTGCATTTTACGTGATCAATAGCTAACTTATTCTAATCTTCTGCTTCGATTTTCTCCATCTGCAGATCTCAGTTTAGACATGGAGATGTACATTTGATGATTGCCCTCAAACTTAGAAAAACACAGATTTTTCTTTCCCTCCCCTTCTTGCCTCCTCCACTATAAACTGAAACACCATTCAGAAATATATATACAGCTACACAATTTCAGTAAAGGAAACAGTTTTCTCATAGGCAGACCTGAAACCGTCTTGCCTGCCCCTCAGTTTCCTGACCATGTTGTATGGTGTCGCAATAAAAACTATTGCAGTATTACAGCATTTATTATACGCAGAATATATTCCATGCCCTTCTTGACTTGCACTGTGCATCCTTTTCTACTCTGGTTATTATGCTGCCTTAGAGAGGTGAGAAAGAGGCATAAAAAGTTGCTTGTGCCTAGGCAGCAAAAAAGATGAAAAAATTTACACAAAGTGAAACTGTATCCCCACCTTACTCCATTGGAGCATTTTAGTACCAACACGTAACAGCCTACAAACACTTACTGATGGAAAAACAGGCAGAAACCCAAGAGTTTCAGACGTTCTCCAAAGTACTTAACTAGCAGTAGTAGTTCAGACATCCTCATAACTTTTGCAATTGCTTAAGTTGTATGTTACACAGAAAATCAGCTGAAGAGGCAACAAATTCAAGAATTCAAATTGCATCTCCTAAAAGCGCATGTTAAATCCTTGGAACAGGATTACTAATTCACATCCCAGAAGCTTGGGTACAAGCTCCATTCCTAACAGTAAGTACTTTCCTCCAAGAAAGCAAAATTTCTGGCAGCTACGCCCTTGTTCTTCTTTAAACCTGAAATGTTTAAGTTCCACATGCAACTCTTTAAGATAAAAGAAAAAAGTCACCATAACGAACAAAACAGTATTTTTCAAAGTCACATTAAAAACTAAAACCAGTTTAAAAAGTGGTCTTATTTCCACTCTAGCTTACTTTTTGAAAAGAAGTCTGTTGAAACAAATGCAGGTCAAGTATCAGTGGGTTTCTAAGCCTTTCAGGATGTAGTTAATTTACGGTTCCCACTTAAGATACTCAGCACAGAATTATTTGCAATCCAGCCTTTTCAATAGTACTTCCTTCGAAGAGGTCAAACCCCCTTAAGAAGTAAAGGAAAGCAAATCTAACAGAACTCCATCCTAAAGTGAAAAGTAGCAATCGTGACTCTAGAAAAGCTGTAAATCTTCAGCCCCACTAATCACCCTCCAAACCCTCCCCAGCACTTTCTCATGTGAGCTGAATCCTTTCTCTCCCAGAAGGTAAACCAGGCTAAAGATTCAAAAATCCTGAGTGTAACTACTCACAAGAGCCTGTCTTCACACTGGTATTAGCCGAGAAAAGTCTCAGGCTCCATTTTAAAGGCTTTGAAAACTGAGTGATCAACTTGATGTAAATATATACCTTCCCATCTTTTTGTACCATACTTGTAGTGGCTGGAGCTTTAACTCCAGCCATACTCTCCTTCCTCCCTGCCCCCAGTAACGTGATGCCTAAAACAAATAAAACGAGGAAGAAAAGATACACAAGAAGAATTATTCTCAGCTGTCCCAAAGTACAATAAAGCGCTCATCCTTTTGATTTAGGCTTGCAATTACTGTTCGAAATCACAGTAACACATTTCTCCTCAGATGCACAAATACTATAAACATATAATGTATTCAAACTTGAGAAAGATATTTGGAAAAAATTCTCCTTCTGAGACACATCATGTAGCAGCAATTAACATTTGCATGTGGCCATATGTAACACAAACTGGAGTGACTTACATAAAACTCATGTAAATAAGAGTTAAACAAGATGAAATGCTTCCTTATTACATTAGATATTTTATTAACAGAGAAGACTGTATTGATGGCTGAAGTCTACTTTTGCTACTCTAGCTAGCTTGTAACAGAAAATATGGTGATATCTGCCAGGATGACAGAATTACAGCAGAGTTCTGGTATCAATACTAATTTGCTCCCTTTTCCTGTATTGATTCTGTTATTCAAGCCAGAGAAAATAAGCTAACACAATTGTAACAGTCATTAAAAATCGTATCTCTAGTACATTTCAGGAACAACACTGATTATTAAGTCTTCTTGCAAGTATCTTCTTATTTATAATTACATTTGCATATATTGGGGAAAAAAATAAAAAAATAATCTATCTGCTCTGCCGTTACATAAAAAGACCCCCTCAGCTGACTTTTAAAAATAAGAAAACAAAACATCTCCTTATCTTTCTTATTTAAGTGCAGCAGTAGTACACAACGGGGAAAAAACACACCCCAAATCATCCCATGAAAGCATGAAGTTTAAATTGCTGCATCTATTAAAATATTTTACTATAATAATTATATAACAAGATAATGATGTAACAACTATCCCACAATGATATATTAAAATAAACTCTGCACAATGAATGATACTAAACACCCTTTACTTGCATGAAAAAATTTTTCTTTGTGAGTCTCTTCAACAACACTCACTTTGGAATATAGCTTTTCTCCACTTCATAGCTGTCTTAGATACCTCTACTTCTTCAGCTGAACTCTCAGTCCAACAACACTGACCTGAACTTTGTCATACTGGCACCAGTAGCGGAAAGTAAGAGATGAAGTTTGGAAGCTATAGCTTGTTTGTGGGGAGTTAGGAAAAGGGCCTTACCTATACAGGCACAGGCAACACTGCAGATCACTATTATTTTCCTACCACAGCTCTTCAGGAAGGCAAAATATTGCTGCCTCCGCAACCTTCTATTCAAACTATCTTCCACCGTATCAACCACACATTTTGGTTCCCTCACCACATTCAATTTTTCAGCACCTCTTCACGGTTTAGTTCTCAGCCTCTGAGAAAGCATAGGAGAGGACTTCACTTGAACATCACTACATAAGATCCCAACATCCCCAGCACCAAAGGACACAGTTCAGAGTGTCTGTTCTTATCAAACAATGAGCGGCTCCTTAAAAAGTAAAGTGTGGAACACTACTACTATGTGTTGAATGCTAACTGACATTACTGCAAGCCACTCGACTTTATCATAGCCCACCTGAGTGCGGAGGTAGAAAAGCAGAGACCTTTACAGCACTTTACCCTTCACAAACCTTTTCTCCCTATTTCAGTACAAACTCCTCTCCATCCATGTACATGCAGACACAAGGCAATGTAATTTCAGATGGCGATAAAGTATGGTAATCAAGACTGACACTTCAACAACATTACACAGAAAGGCAACTCAGTAAATTGAATCAGCAAAAGCTTATACAGTATTTTAAAACTAAAATGAAACAGAAAACAATTTATCTGACTACAAGATTTCACAAGAAAGACTGAATGCTATTGCCAATTCTGACACTAATCTGTTGTGAGACCATGTTCCTTTTGTGCCAGACCACCTACCGTAAAATGGGATAACACCTGCATCACAAGGGATTAGAACACTAAGGTTTTCAAGCACTGTGACATTTTTTTCCCATTTATAAACACTGTAAAGTGCCTCATATTATTTGACAGATAATAATATCTGAAAAATAGTATCTTGACAAATATATTAATATCTTGAAAAATAATAACTTAAATCATATTTGAAAATTTCTGAGTATCCAGAAACAAACCTACCTTTCTGCTGTAGGGATTACTAATTACCAGATTGGTGTCATCTGAACCAGATAAAATATATTCTCCTGTATCATTCCAGCAAATGGTATTCACCTGCAGGAATTAAGAAGAATTAGTTTAGACTTACATTTATTCAATTTTCAGAATATTAAAACATTAGTACTTGTCCAACGCTACAGAAATAGGAGTTAACAAATTCAAGTGAAATGATGTAATTTCTAAGCAGCTAGCACACACACAAAAAAAATTTGTGTTTTTAAAACAAATTGATAAGGGATTCACCTATGGCATCTCAGTTACTCCCTCTGCTCCTGAATAGCTCATCAGGTAAATTAAGCCTTCTCACAAAAGCCTCAGTAGCCACGATTTTACAGATTCAGATGCTTTAATGTACCAAATCTACTGCACAGAGTTCTCCGAATTTGAACTGGAGGGCATCACAATGCTCTCGTTATTGTATCTTCACCATATCCAAATTCTGACCATACATTGCTTTGCATACTTTTCAGTAACCACGCCTTCTCAGGGATCACGTGAAAAGCACTGCAGAATCCATCCCAGATCCTTTTTGAGAAGCGTGAGAATGCTGTGAAAGAAGAATCCTACAGGGAGGTACAGAATCGTATTGGGAGAACTTTACAATATATTTCCTTATCAATTCTCCTTTTCACAAGACTGAATGTGTCAATGAAATATAGCTGTAAAAGCACTCAAAACTCAGGAAGCTTCAAAAATATCCTTAGAGTAACCTGTCTCCAAGCAGCAGCTCATGCACAAGCACCAAGGACTACATGCGTGACCATTCTTATTTCAAGTAGCCTCTAAAATAGCTTTAAGTGTCAAACTGCAGCCATCAACATCTTCTGTTGCCTATATTCCGTTGGCAGAATAACTGCCTTAGTGTGATGTATCAGAGTGGACTATATAATTAGTAAAAAAACCCCACTTAATTCTATATCCTTTTCTTACGCCTTTTTTTTTTTTTTTTAAATACAAACATACCCATTTCAGTTACTATTTTAATCACAATCACAAGTTGGGGTCCTTAATGAGGCAAATTACAAAATCAGAATTAGCTGTCTCAGATCAATCATATGGGCAGCAACTTGACATATTCATTGAGGAGCTTAACAGACATGCCTATGGCAGAGTTAGCTCAATGCTCAGCAGCAGTCAAATAATGTTAGGAATCGTTAGGAAATGCACAGAAAAGCAAACGTCATTCTGTCAATGTATACATCCATGCATGGCAAATTTGCATCTTCCACACTATGCAGTTTTGGTTCATATCCTGCTCCCTTATTCTCCATTTCTACTACTGCCCATTTGAAAAGAGAAATTACGAAAAAGAATGACTAGGGTGATCACAGGTATCTAACACTTTTTATTGCAAGAAGCCATTAATTTGTACTACTCTGGGGAGGGGATGTGACACAAGCTTATGAAATCATGAATGACATGGAAACAGAAAAAAATAATTTTCATGGATCTTTACAGTACAGAAGATGGAAGGCTTTCAATGGAACCATCGTGACACACATGGCATTTTATGAAAACTTGAATTTATTGCCATGGAATGTCCTAACCATCAGAAGTGGAAGAATATACACATTCATCAAAGAAAAACAATCAGAAGCAAAGATGCAACTTTCACCTCCATCTGTCCATTTGAAGTGTGATGTGTTCTCTAGAACACCTTTCAAGTACTGTCTGCTTGCCCTGTCTCAACTTTCTTCAAAAATCAGTACTGGGCACTCTCAGGGCCAAGTTATCAGGCTCGACTCAGCATTGCTATGAGCTTGCATGGCTAATCTTATGATTTTATAACCCTGGTTGTCAATCACCAAGAACTATGCATTCAACTACCCCCCAGATCCATCTGTCATTGAAGTAACCTGTCCTGACAATGATCGTACTTTAAAAATGTTGTCAAACATAGCACAGTACTACAGCTAGGGCAAACACAAAAGCCAAGAACGTTCATTTTCATCTACACTTCCTTTCAGGCAGAAAAATACTACCATTGCCTTAAAGAAACCAAAATGCTAATAGAAGTATACCAGAACAGAAACAAGATCAAAACAATGAAAAAAACAAGGAAGCTGCCGAAGAACTAAATAACATGATGTGAGAAAGAATAGCCAGCAGAAAAATTAAACAAATTGGGAGGGGGGGGGCAAGTGTATGTACATGTCCAAAAACATAATCTGCAGGATAGGAAAGCAGAGAAAGCATTGAAGATGCAAAAGGGACACCTGATTATCTACACTGCAGCATCACAAGCCTACACAAGACATCAAACATTCTTTTAAAGTCTGATTTCATCGCACTGATTTCCTCTGCATTGAGCAATTTCAACACACCCTACCCAGGCCAAAGTTGGTTTATAAAAAATCCTGAAGTGAGATGACATAACCAAATGTGTGCTAGAGGTCTATAACTAAACAGGCTTTTTATTCTGTACAAGATTAGCTTCTCAACACTACTGTCAAAAAATAAGCTCAAAAATAACAAAGTCTATCAGTGAAATAAGTTTGATTTTTTTTTTCCAGAGAACACCAACTTTTCAGTAAGTGATCAGTCAATATGCTACATTTCTCAGTGTTCAGTACAACCTATTGACCAACAGTGGATAACCCCAATAAATATGCATATGGATCACTAAAAGCAGATGCTTGATATGAGCTGATGAAAAGAAGTTCTTATGTCCCATTCCATGGTAGCAAACCAACTATTAAAATACACTGTAAAAATGAGGACTAGCTAGAAAACTAGTTTGTATTTCATAACTGTGTAGAAAAGCCACATATATCCTACCTTCGCAGCCATTCAACACTCATCTAAAAGCATAACGTAACAGTTACTACCCTAAGGGTTCAAAATTCTTGGAAAAACGTGTTAGAGCCAGAAGAAAGGATATATCAAACACAAATGACAGACAATTACTACCAAGATGAGAGAAGTCAAAGGGTGCGCAATTAGCTTTTTTCTATTAAGTATTCCCCATTATCAACTGTATCTAATTTTATTTGCCATACAACTAGCTTTGAAAGGAAGCAGCAAGCACTTTTGATTCATTAATTATACTATCTCTGTGTTTTCCTCAAAGACAATGCAGGAGGCAGTATAGCCAATCCTTAAAAACCTGAAAAAGCAAACTCCTCACGTCTATGCAATGTAACAGTAGAATTAACTCTTTTGTGAACAGAATAGATTAACAGAATAAAAGAAATAGAAAAAGAAATAAAAATTTTTGTAGATATCCACAATATCAGAACGATCTCCCAAGCAAGAAAGGGGGTGAAAAAGGCACTACTTTTCATCTCTGGAGGAAAAGATAAAAACTGCACATTCTAACAAATTGCAAACAAACTTCCTATACCAATTAAGGCATAGCTTTGAGGGCTACATCTAAAAATTACTTGCTCACAAGCGTCATCCTGAAGGAGATGTATGCCACACAGGATGCTTGTTTGTTGCTGAACTGAATGTCTACACATAGAAATGAGAAATTATTCCTCTGGGTAATCCTTTTTCCTTTATTTTAAAATGTAGTATTTGCTCATGTCAAAGATCTCCATCTGCCTATACATTCTGCAGTTCTACACTCCTCAGCTTTCACAGGACCAGAACTGGAAAAAAATAAGTGATATGTTTACTTCAATTCAATATGGTTTAGAGTTTCTTTCCCCTCTACTTTCCTCACACTTCATTGCTGCTGGTCCAAATTGATTCTTTCACATTTCTCCTTTGAATTTAACCACTTCATACAGAAAGCATCTTGCCTAACTCTGTACATTTCCTCATCATGTTAAACACGCTTTAGAGTTAACACAGAAAATGGCAACTTCTGGCACACATATGACCTCCCTGAATGAGACAATGTGAATCATGTTGAAAGAGGCAAATCATGCCCTGGAAGGATGATAAGGTTACAAGCAGACATCAGTGATTCGGTAGACTAATTCAATTACTTCACATACCACTGGCTAGAAACTGTGTCTTCAAACGAAGTGGAAAATTGCACTATTTCAAAGACAATGGTACCTAAACTCTGAGATGAAAATACTCATATATCAAACAAAAAAGTGACATTGTAATATTACTGCTACAAGAGTATGTATACTTGAAGTAATACATAGAATTATTCCCTTTTTCAAAGATACTGTACTTAAATACGATTATGCATACAGTTTTATTTCCCACAGGATCTCTTTTTTGTGTAACATAGATCAAAGGGTAGGTAAGTAGGACTTTACTTTTATCCTCAATCAGAAAAAAATTTCTTGCCTTAAGTATGTTGTCCACCATGTCCGATTACACAGCATGCTTTACATAGAAAATACAAGTCACAAATTTTTCCACAGAAGAATGCAAATGTTCTTAACAAAAAAAAGAAACACAACAAAACAAAAAAAACCCCACCAACCAAAAACTCAAACCCTACCACCACCCTCCAACCCTCAAAAAAACCCCAACCACCCCAAAAAAATCCAAATACAGAAACACCTTTAATAAGACAACTATGGCATTCATTCCTCACATTTGAAAGGCGTGCTGATTCAGCAATTGGGGGTGGTGGTGGTGACATTTATCATTGATGGTATAAGCATTTTAAATAAAATTACTGTGCCCTTACTGATTATTTTTATTTCACTGATTTTTTTAAAGCATGTAGTAAGAAATTATACTGGTTGTTAGCCATAAAAGACTATTCCCTGAAAAAATCCACACAGCAACTGAGGTAAGAACTCCTAATAGCCCATTCTTTAAAGGTGGATAGTTCTGAGTAAATTTAATTTCTAAAGACATTTTTCAAATTGTAACAGTGTTTTAAAGACCTGCATATAATGCTGTAAGTTCAGCATTAAATAATTAAAATATTTTCCACCTAGTAAAACAATTAAGCTAGGCCACATGTTAAAGCATACTTTAAAAGCTAACACAATCAATTCAACATGAATTTTCAAATACATATCCACCAGGTGGATCCAAGCAACACCAAACAGCCAATACCAAATTTGCAATTTCGGTTATATGACACAGAGGCAGTCCACTAAAACAGAGATCAGTCACTCCATTTCATCTCCATTCCATCTCATACACTCCAAGTAGCAAAGAAATACTATTTTCCCGTCCCCTGTTTTATAGGCAAAAATGACTATTTTTACAAGAAAACAAAGAAAAAAAAAATTAAAAAACCCCAACCAACTTCAGGAAATGAAACTTGAAAAATTTCATCTTAAGCATATTTGATGAGATGAAAATCTACTAGAAAAGGAATTCCAAAGTAAAAAAAAAAAAAATCACTGTTTCAATCTTGAATACAAAAATTGAATCATGGAATGGTTTGGGTTGGAACAGACTTTACATTGTCATTCTTATAACATTTCTTGAAAAAACTGGGAAATTAATGCATTGGTTTTTTAAGTCAACGTCATCTGTACCAACACCATCTGTACCAGAACCTTAGACTTATAATGGCAGTCAGTACAGCAAAAGTAGCTGACTGTTTATATACAGCAATTCTAATCCTTGCCTTTCCCAGCCTTTCTAGTCTCTTAAAACTATACACAAGTCAAAAGCATACTTCTGATCTCAAGCCAAAAGGCTAGATTTTATTAACACTTTTAAAACTACTACTGTGTTAGTTATCAACAGCTTTTCAAATAATCATGTTAAAGTACAAAATTTAAAAGTGTAAAAATTACATTTTCACTTTTTATAGCACATCCAGTACTCTTTCACTTCTCAGGTATCTTATACAACAAAGACAATGCTTTAGCAATCATGATTTTTTGCTCTGTTCATCAAAGGTAATACTGTAATCTTTTTGCCCTGTACCTAGTTTAAGTAAAATCTTTAGCTTTAAGTCAACAAAATATATCAATATAGCACCAAACTACTAAGGATTCCATTTAAAGGTTTAAGAGGAGTTCTAAGTGAAAAGATAAGCATACATTTTCCTGGCATAGGAGATAAATTCCTTCAGCAGTAGGACAGAGTATTAAGGTACAGGAATGGGGTTTTGTTTTGCTTCAAAGGTAAAGTGTCAGATGTTTAAGAAGAAACAAATACCTAGAGAATTCAGACGTAGGTCTCAACAAGTGGAGTTTTCAAGCTCAGCTTTAATACATGCTATTTGCATTTTTAGGTTAAGGAATTATTACCATGCCAACAAAATTACAATTTAACATCTTTTAACAAACAAAAAAGCAACAAGTGACTTACACATCCATCATGCACATTCAAGGTTGCTTCAAGTTTTAATCTTTGGATAAATTCTCTTCTCCCTGTGGAGAAAAATACTCATTACATACTCTTTTAAAACAATAACACTGAAGAAGTAATTAAGATCCTGCTAATGGGCACTAAGGTAAAAACCTGAACAATAAAGAACCAGAAAATAAATGTAAATCTCGAAACAATTCACATGGTTCCCATTTTACGAATGCCAAGACAAGCATCAAATTTGCTAGCTCTTCCACCACCACTTTTAATAAGAATGCAGAAATGGCAAGACAAACATTTCACAGGTTCACAGGCTGATGTTTCTAAAACTAATAGCTACAAAGCAGAAAATAACCCCGTGGTTACTCGGTTAACTTAGCTGAAGGACAACATAGATCAAGAAGTACAAGTTTTTGCACAGGAATATAAATAAGGATGGGTTCAGGTCTCAAGTAGAAAGTAAAACACAGTCTTGTAATTTCATCAGAAAACTGGAAGCTGATCTTCCAAGCATTACCTACAACTCTACATCTCCTCTTAAAACAGAGAAAACCCAACTTCAATTTTGTTATTAACCTGCATTTTGAAAAATAACATTGAAGTCCAGTACCATTATATTTGATATACACTTAAGGGATAAAACACAAAGGAAACTTTAAGAAAGGTGATGTGAAAGGAAGAGATGAAGAAGAAAGAAGAAATCTATAAATGCGTATTGAGTAACGCAGAGGCCCAGGAACTTTATGTCCTTATTCCCTATACACAGGCTTACTTACTACTGCACTTAAAAACACTACTGTACTATACACGTGAAGAGGAAAAAATAAAGCATATTGAAAACTACGTGGTCTCCTCCTGAACTAGATGTTTAAACAAATAGCTCCAACTTTCTTTTAATTTAGAGTGCCCGTTTTAGGTAACTCGGTTATAATGAACCTAATAATACCCAGAAAACATTTTTCTGAAAAGATAAATACTGATAAACCTCATCTTTTTACTTAATACTTAAATCCTAAAAGCACTTAAACTCAAGGACCATTATCTTTTTTGTCCTGGGTTTGTACAACTCAGAATAGAACTCTAGGTACAAGCATTAGACTGTACGCTTATGTTAGGTTTCATATTTGAAAACAGTGCAGCCTATTGAATTCACTCAAAATTAAACTTCCTGCTTTCTTTTGAGGAAATTAGAGTCAGGGAAAGAACAACTGTGAAAGAACCCTCTCCACATTTGAAAATCCTACATTTCTGAACTTGTTTTGGTTCAGCTCAAGGCAGAATCATTCAGAGCCTAGTGCTGCATCTGGCACTATAGCACAAATTTGGAAAAGTAATTTCTCCTTTCTCCACTTGTTTCTTCTTAATGCCTTTTATTTGTCACATATTCTCTCCAGCACTGAAAAAGAACACCACCTGATATTCATACCTGGTCCCTCACAATCACAGAGTGCCACAG
Organism: Chionis minor; assembly: GCA_013398295.1. Classification (NCBI taxonomy): domain Eukaryota; kingdom Metazoa; phylum Chordata; class Aves; order Charadriiformes; family Chionidae; genus Chionis; species Chionis minor. The sequence continues at coordinate 138,390 of VZSF01007799.1, read as the reverse complement.
CCCAACCATCTGACTCAGGAGCAGGCACTGGACATCCCTGCCACACTCCCCCAAAGATCAGGAAACCCTTCACGCAGTATCAACTCCTGCAGCTATGCTGTACCTCATTTGATTGTCACACAGCTTTCCTTCCATGAAAAGGCATGTTTTGCCACCTAGCTTTTACTGGAACTAGAAACCACCTCCAAAATTCAAAATTGCTCATAATGACGCTCAAATACCACATTTGATGAAGATCATGCTTCCACAAAGTATTTTTTTCTTTTTTAAGAGGAGGTACTGAGTGGGTGAAACAGTTATAAATGGCTTGCTTTTAAGGCACGCCTAACCTAGCTTTGAAAAGATAAAAACATACTCTCTTATGCCCCATTTTACAGACATTAAAATTGTGACATCTCAGAAGTGCTACAATTTCCATTAACCAGGAATAACCATCAGTAGAGAGAGGTTAAAACAACAGGCTTCATCTTATAAACCATACACTACTAGCAAGAACATATGTATTCTTCAATTAGGAATACATCTACCTAGTTCACTATTCTTTCTTTATCCACTGTGCCTTATCCATTTTTTCTCGCGTAGAAGAACAGGCTGTGAACATAGGTCCTTAATGGTTGGTTTACTGTACTTTTCAGTTAAATCCTACTACTAATCCTATTATTACTAAGTTTTAAAATGACTGAACGATACGTTTATTTTCAATGAAGATTCATATTTTCAGGTTAATTTGATTTCTACAACACTTGCTTGTAAGTAAATGTGAATACTGAGGTGGGAAATACCACCTGCAGTATGCTTATGTATCGCTCTGCATTACCGAAACCTAACAATTTGCTTCTAGGGTGCTACTGTAATGCAAAATACAGCACAATTATACACGAACCCCAATAGGATAACTTCACTAAGGTAGGTACACAGGCCGACACAAAAATCCAGTGTTTGCCAGTCCCATCCCATTTTCACTTGTAGAACAGAAAAGATTGATAGGAATGGATGATTCTTGGGCATAGCACTATATGCACAGAACACATCTGGAAGTGAGGTGATGTCTGCAGCCCAACGTACAGGTGCTTGCTGAGAATCCTCTGTACAAAAACACTCAAGGCGATTACTTGAACTGATTTTTAAAAACAAGCAGAGCACAGATTCTCCTCCTTCCCGTATGGTCTGGTTTTAATCCAAATCACTTAAATCAAGAAGCAAGAAACATAAATGTGTTCTAATCACATCTTCAATTGCAATTTTTAGCTCCTTAGAGAAGTCTATTGACAAAATTAGATATGAATGGACTTGTTATTGCTGTTAGATTAGGATTTTTTGGTCTCAGTAAGAACACAGCAGCTATACAAGTTTCAGTAAATGTTTAACTTGAGATACAGACATATGGCATCTCATATATTTACACTCCCCTATTTAAAACATTAAAAAAAAGAACTGTTAGGATTGTATTTGCTAGCATATGTGATTTTTTATACATGTGATTGGTTATTTGTCCTGTGATCACTATTTACCTAAATATTTGTTTGAGGGAAGAATTAAATACAAGCAAAACTACAATACTTAAAAGAGTTCCCTTATTCCCTAAAGTAAAAGGGAGGAAAGGGAAGATACAGTTAAAATGTTTTGCCTTCAAAAACCTTCCTATTTTCTAAAGTACTAAACACAATAAGACAACTGAGTTGATTGTTTCTAGTTTATCTTATCATTCAGAACTAGAACCACCAATTTTTAGGAACTACTTGAATAAAATGATCTGAAGAATATACTGTCTCTGCATCTGATGTTGTTAAAAGCTGAGTTAAGTCAGTGAATCTGTGTTCTTTGTACATTAGCAATGACTTCCACAAGTTCACTGATTTGATAAAAAAGCTCAGCAATAATTTGAGTACTAGAGTTTTCCAGTATTTAAGTCACTTGAATATTTTTGTCACTTCCCACTTTTATGACATAAAACCAATTAAAAGCACAATATTGTTTATCTGGTTTATTAGTAGGCTACATTCCTTTTTTTACTCTTCAGGTGCATCACAATTCTTTTTGCTAGACTTTCCAACGGTCAAATTCTCCTCATCAAGTACTCTGCTCTCCCAGGTGACAAGAATCTTCACAATCCTTAGTTCTCATTCATCTAATCCAACAGCTACCTGTTCCCTCCACCTTTAAACAGAGAGCGGCCTCCTGGCTGTCCTTTTAGCTACACTGATGGAGGAGACCCAGGCTTTTGACAAAACTCCACTGAGTACTTTCTTCTTACAAAATCATCAAGACCTCTGTCAAGTTTTGAGGTTTTTTCCCCCCTAATGCTGTGTACTGGCTCTGTAAGAGCCAGAAACTGTTTCTTTTCCCCCTTAACTATGTGCCACCAGAAATGCAATAATATAATTCTGTAAGGATGCTTCAAAATATCATTCCTTATATTCAAGTAAGGTCTAAGACAGGGATCAAGTGATCAAGCTGTCATCACCAAGATCATCTCACTGGACGGTAGAACATCTATGGAGTTTCCTTTGAAACTGCTAAAGTGAAACTATCGACAAGAATAAACCAAACCAAAACAAAAAAGCACTGTTAAATTTCAAATGGCAAGGATGACCTCCCTGTGAAGTGTTTACACAGCTGAAATTTGGAAAGCTATCAAGCTAATGCTCCACCCACCCATTGTCACTAGACATTATGCAGTAACTGAACCCTCAAGGTACAGTGCCACTCAGTACAGTGATCGATAATTTTTTTAGTTTATATTAGGCCAGAGACTAGAGACCTGTTTCCAAGGCCACATTCTACGTATGGAAAAAGTACCATTTTGAGTCATTCGCAATATGAATTTAAATATGGAAAAGCAGGCAAAAGAGAAACTGCAGCCGCTTCCTTGTAACTTACTTCTTCAAAACGTTCCACCACATACAACGTCAAACCAAACGATGCCTTGCCACTCCCCTTTGGAGGATTGCCTAAACTTTGGTGTTTGGGCACGTATACACAGCTCTAATCTCCCTTCAGGGAGCAATACCAAAATACCACCATGTCCCTCATATTCCCTGCTCACAGCAGTTATGACACCATTTAGGTCACAATCCTCAGTTTAGAAATTGCTGGTCAGATGCTTTCTACACGGCTGTTTTGGCAGAGGTACACATACCTCTCTCTTGTAAGCAACTCAGTCAATGCTACTTCAGAACTGATGACAGCAGTAAAGTTTAACGCTTCAAGTATGTAAAACCTTCATACATTCAAAACAGGACTCCAGAACTTCCCATTGCAAAAGTACAGATCATTTCATGAAGAAGGTCTAGCTTTAAAGCACATTTGTGCTCTACAGAAACATAACTAAACTTTGATCCAAAGCCGCACCACCATGGTATGAGACATTAAAAGACAACCTTTATTCAGAAAACCAATAATAGATCCTGTTTGTCAAATGAACACTCGTTCAAGCTGGCTCTTTCCAAGGCCAAGTCCCTCAGCGCTAGCTTGCTGTGACATTTGGAATGCCCTAGTTTAAAACTGAAACAGAGCCAGCATCTGTTCCCAATGCAGAGCACATGTTATCTTGCACTCTAAGCACATTTAAGAACTACTCTTGATTTTCCAGGGTAGAGTTTACGTATTTGTGAAGTCACTCCACAAAAAGATGGCAGGTCCAGTTCAGCTGTATATGAGTCATTTTGCTGGACTGACTATGTCAACCTCCGCGTAGTGATTCAGTGTAACTTTGCATCCACACCCCAACATGTTGGTTTTCCTTAGCAAATTACTCTGAATATTCTATGCAGCAAACAGAATTCTCCATATACCACACGGTAAACAGCACTATATGCTGAACTAACTTTCATCGAGGTATATTAACATTCTTAAAGATTAATTAAAATCTTGAAAAATGTTTGTTAGCTACATATACTGACAGCGGCCCCATTTTATAAAAACTGAATCTATGACACCGGAAACTGAAGCAATTTATCAAAGGAGAGAGAGAATCAGCAGTACTGCCAGAAACCAAATCCATTGGTGTGACCTCCAGGCCTTTGATCAAGGCCTATATTTCCTCTTTCTTTGTACTACTGTATAAATGCCAAAAAATGGTATCTCTTGGTTCTGACAATGTTTAAGAGATTACCTTTCAAGTTACTATGAACAACTACTTCATTGTGGTTCAAGTTCAAAACAGGTAACCCAAATTCTTCTCTGCTCTTAATGATATATCATCAAGCCTGAAGGTCTGAACACTCTAAGGAAAACACAAAATATTTTAATTTCTATGAAGAGACTTACTTGCCATTTTAATACACAAGACCTTTGCTACTAAATATCCAGCATGAAACAACCTGGTGTTAATCAAGCTTGCATTCAAATCCTAAGACTCACTTCCAAATAAGCTTCATGTACTAATAAACACAAAACTTTCATATATTAACACTAGAACAGAAACTACATGAGATAGGACACTATGCCCTGAATTACAATCCAGCAAGCCTCTAATATCTCCTGGTAAGTATATTGATACAAAATTTGATCTAAAAAAACCCAAAACACACCCACAAAAAGAGACTTGATGAAGTAAAAAAAAATAATTAGAAAATAGTTTAGCGATGTTACATATTTTAGGATAATCAAGAAGCATTTTGGAAAAGACTTCTGTTAAAGTTTGCTTCTACCAAATCTGCAAGAGTAAGTTACCGTAGGTAACAGCACAGGTAAGATCTGTTTGCATTACTAGTAATGTCTGTAATTAACTTTCAAACATATTTCAGATTCTAAAAGTATCTACACCGGAATATAAGCTCCCATTGGGCTCCATCACTGGTAAGGCTACAACCATTTGAGCTTTAAAACAACGTGTTTAATTTCTGTTTGATATTTACCGTGTTTTATGCTTGAAAGAGACTTAAGACATAAAATTCAATTGTATTAATACCAATTTAAGGTGTTCTCAATGGTAAAAATGTGGCGTAAAGTACAACTATCTGTCTCAGAGAAGGTATTTTATCTGTGTATTTTAAGAACTAACTTTTGAGTGAGTATGCTATACTGACTAGTACTAAGTGGATTTCATTCACAAGTACACCATATTCTGACAGCTATTCTGTCCCCGCTTAGGCTGTCCATAGTAAACTCTTCTGTATTGTTCTTGCCACGGCTGAGTAGAAGATAAAACAAACATGTGTTTGTGACAGGAGAAAAAAATGCCAGTTTTCAACAATTTTTATATTCTTTCAATCATTTAAAGTAGTCCAATGATCCAATACAAACTACTGAGATAAAAGACACCTGAAATTTTTATATTATGTCATGTGTATTTCTAATTTCTACAGAGCAGAGGACAAAAATTCATGTGATCAAACAAAAAGAAGCTACACCTACGTAAAAGACAACCAAAGGCAAAAAGATAACAGGTACCACCTTACTCAACACACAGCTACCTGAAATAGCTTAAGTGTGATGAACTGGATATATGATTAAACAAATGCAAAAGCATTTTCTGCTTTCTCCATCAGCACTAAAATATGTCTCTCAAGTAAACAACTTGAAATTCTAAAACAGATACCAACACAAAACTGAAGAACCACCAGGTCAAGAAAAATACACTTGAGCTCTGGTTTCTTCTTAAAGGAGGCTTCCATTAACTGAATGCAAAAAAAAAATATTATGCAGTGTTGCAAACTGGAGCAGACAGCATTACCATAGGTTTGGTAATGTCTTTGGAAATGCTTTGCTCTGACTGAAAAGTCTTTGTCTGAAATAGTACTTGGAACAGTAATGTACGTTGAATATTTTCTTGTTAAGATGTTAGTAACATAGTAATACAGGAAATCCTCACAACACCGGGAAAGACACATCACATCAGGTACTCTGCTTTATTTTCTCATGTACTTTTTACCTGTGTAACATGGAAGGTTAATTAGGCTCTCAAGAACAGATGATGTCTAAGAAGCTTAAACAGGGGTATGATTCTGTCCCAGCGCAAAAGTTAAGATTGCTAGCAGCAGAACCATGATCATCTAGCATCTCCAAACACACAGACAAAATTAATACTGGAGCATGGAAAATCGCTAGCAGAATGAAAGAAAAAGTTACTGGAATCTGCTCATAAGAGAAGCGCGTTCCTAGCAGGCACATCCTCTTAGGCTGAAGATACTATAAAATAATGCTGCCAGTCCTTCCATTACCTTTAAGTGTCCATCAGAGGCTAACGCTTCTTCAAATCAGCCAGCAGGACTAAGCACATGAATGGCCTCAAGCCCATTTTGGACAAAGGTTCTGGGGTAAATAAAAGCCTACTATTTAAAGCTGTTTAAACTAACTCAATACACATTTTTAAACAGATTAGGAAGTGATTATATAGAAGCTTACCAGCATATCTAGAGAGAGTGTCTTCTAGCAAAAAAAGCCGAGCCTTGCTTTTCCCATAAGGATGACTCAGTGAAACTGAGAATTCGGACAGGGTGGAACGGAAATAAAGCATTTACTATTATGCACACCTACCTAATTAAACATACCATTCAATCCTGGGTAGTATAGGAATTATACATAGCTGAGTTTGGTGGAAGATGTGAAATAGATATAGATAGACACAACATAACAGATACAGGTAACATAACCCCACGAGATTACAAGTGTAAACACTTGGAAAGTGCCCGGGATCAGAGTTTAAAGACAGATGTCATCAAAAGCTGAGGTAAAGTAGAAATCTGAGACTTGGAAGTAGATGACTATTAAGTAACACTGGGACATAAGTTGAACTGCCATTGGGGATTTAAAAACAAATGAAAAAAGCTTACTTTTAAAAATTGCATTGCTTGTTGCATTAAACTGTTACGTATTCATCCCAGATGACCAAAAAAACCCGTTGTTTAGCTCAAGAGACCCCTTTTTTACTGAACATAGTTTTCAGGACATAACAGTGTTTCTAAAATAAAAACAAATTAAAAAGGAAGCACATTTTTCCTCATTTCCTATGAAAGGTAAATAATGGGAACACACTACAATAATAGTAATAACAACAAAATCCTGTAGCCTAAATAAAGGTGAGTTTGGTTTTGTGTAGTAGTTTTCTATATTGGTGAAGTTTCAGTAGTTCAACAGAGGTTGAATATCATTACTAATGGTTCAGAATGCGTTCAGTTCACAGGGGAGGGAAAGATGGATCCCCATCTTCCTCATAATATCTGCTAAGTAGAGAGCAGCAGCATTAATGACGCGTTCAATTTTCCTGAGAAAAGCCTGAAAATCCTTGGAGAACAAAATGAGGAAAATAAGGGGATATTAAAATTCATCGATGTGACTCAGATTCCATCACACAATATTCGCATTCAATATTTAATGATTCAACACATACGAAAGCATTTGGGACATATCTGAATCAGCAATGCACTAAGCCCCAAAGACACAAAAACGCTGAGATTTGCACTTAATCAGTGAAAAATCCAGCTTTGTTTGAAGGTTGGCATACTTTATATCTGAACTGATCTTTTCCCTTATTGCTGGGACAGGACTAGTCTCAACTGTCAACAAGTTCTTGATACACGATCAGTTATATCCCACTAGACTATTTTGGGGACATTCAAGGATAGAAGATCAGGAATCACAAGCAAAGTCACAAGAACTCATAGTATTGCAGAGCAACAACTTCAAAGTGACTAAACACAGATATGCTTAATGGCCTACCCTAATGCAGTTAATGGAAACAATCCAACTGGAAGAAGGCTACAGGGGAAAAAAATATTAAAAAGATAAATAAAAGAAAGATCTCCCACATCACTGCCTCATCCTGAAATACAAATCTAGTACATGCAGTACACCACTTGTTTTTGCAGCAAGAGACAGCTTTCATGTATCCAAAGCTCATTATTACAAGATCAAGGTGCAATTTAACCATGGAGCTGTCTGAAACACTCAGCATCAAGACAGAGGTAGTTACATACAAAGCAAATACGTTCTTTGTACAAAGATTGTCTTTAAAAGCATACAATGTAAATTCAACGAAATATTGCAATCAAAAATGAAAAGACATTTAAAGTGCACACAAATCTTTACAGTCTCCAGCTGTCTGCATGAGAAGATTGAGACTCCAAAGGATATAAAGCAAGTACATTTGCATCCTGAGTATAATTCAAATAATATAATCACACATGCAAAGCCTTGGGACTACAACATACTTACATACACGCATACTTCTTGGCAACCATTAACATACGATTCATGTTCAGTGCACACACATTACACATACGGTTAATCCCTTAAAAACAGAAAGTACATCTGCATAATTCAGCCCACATCAAGCAAAGCTGACAAAACTGCAGACAACTTAAAAGGCCTCTTGAATTTCTAAAGGACAGAAACTCAACAATCTGAAATGGTTGTACCAGTTTTTGATCATTTCCTTCTAGTTCCACTTGGGCTGGATGTATTTGTACACAATGGCAGAAATCCCCCTTCCATGAATGCTTTTATGCTGTATGTCAAGATACAACAGCAGCACAAGAGTTGGTGAGAAAATTAGAACGTCAAAAACTCAATAAGTAGGTTTGTTGATCTCGACGGTACAATAAAAATAGAAAAACCAACACCCAAAAAACAAGTTTCAGCAAAGCAGTCCCACCAATGAACATAATAATGTGATCTGTAAGGGTCTCTACAGTTTTTCACAAATTGATGTTAGTACATAAAAAACAGAAGTTGTACTCCTGTCAATCTCCAGCATCCTAAAAACTAACATTGGAAATTATTCTCTTATTTCAGGACAGTGACAGAAGGCACCAAGTAATCCCACATCGTGCCTTTTTTTTTAAAAGAAAATATGCTAAAGTGATTGTCAACACTATCACTGAATAGGAGCAAGATGGGACAACACTGGGGAGACAGAAGCAGAAACACAAACGACAACAATTAAACCACAAAACACAGATGGAAGATGTAACTGAGAAAAGGTCAATGATAATGTTAACTAGAAGCAACGATTTATGAGACAATAGCAAAACAAGCACTCCAGTTAACACAGCGTAGTGCTACATGGCTGGAATCACTTGCAGGTCCAACTGGCTCCAGCACCTCCACTTCCATAACTCAGGTAGTCTATGAGTGAAATAATCCCAAAAATGACAGAAGGCTGATTAGACTGAAATTAAAATTAGGCACTCAGACACCAGAAACACTCATCCAACCTTAATCCTGCCTCTCAGCTCATACCTCTTTCTAGTTTTCTGATATGTACGGAATTGTAGCCAGCCAGCTTTTCTTTATTTGTTGCCTTGTCCAGATGATTGTGCTTTGCTATGTTTTTACTTTCCTTTACTGGCAGTACGTTACTTTCTACAAATTATTCTATTAAAACACTTAAAATGGGTGTCTTTATTATCTCAGTTGATTTACTTAGAAATAGGGAAAAAAATCATTAATCTTTATGTGCTAGGATCACGCCTAACTTTTTTTTAAAAAAGCTGTTTTATACGTATGCATTGTGCCTTTCTATTCCTTGGCACCAATTTAAATGAGATGGTATCAGAGAATTCATTTTCAACGCAGCCTCTTCATTAAACTCCTCCAAATTCAATTTGTTATCAACAGGTCTTGATGACACACTGCTCTTTCAATTGCCCATCTGTAATTTTTTTAAGGACTATAGTCACTAAGTCTTGCTTTTATGAACAGGGGAAAAAAATTCACAGCATATCTAGTTTAATGCAATACCTGATCCCTGTACTCTCTTGTGTTTTTTACAATTAAAAAGTAACATTCTTTTTCTGCAATGCTCTTATACCTCTGAAACTTTTCTAAACAACTACTAAAATCCAAGGACTATAGCGGATTTCCTGCCTGACATATATTAGATTGAGCACGTTAAAGATGTTTGGGTTTGCTTCAAAGATTACTTTCCTCTAATTCATTCATCACACCATGAACTTCAATTCTGACTCTGCCTATTTCTACTATTCGGAAAACATCACTCATGAAAAAAAATGAGGGAGTTCAACTCTATCTTTGAAAAATCTTCAGTTAGTCTAGTTTCACAACGTATCTGGTGTGCGCCAGAATAGATCACTATAGAACTGGTTTTCTGAGCACACACCAAAGTGCAGTAGAAGATGCTGCACAGCAGGAAGCTACACTGTTTGCATTAAAAGAGCAGTCAATCATTTGTGTCCTCATAATCAGAAACTCAGGTAAATTTATAATGGTCCTCTTTCAAGCAGCAGTTAATTTGCTAGACTTATAGAAGGAAAAACAACATAAAACACCTCTACCAATTCCAGGGTTTAGCTGTGACAGATGAGTGTTTTTAATTCACGCTGGTAAAGAAAATTAATGCCAGAGGTTTAGGACATGAAATCTAATAGTGCACCTGAAAATAACTAAGCATCGAAAGTATTATGCAAATAATTAAAGAAAAGCCAATTACATACTCTGTGACTATCTCCAAGTCTGCAAGAGCACCAGCTACAAAGCTGGTAATTTTAAAGCTGTCTGACCCTTCCTACTCTGCATTATTTTCAAAGAGCAAGATACCACATGTTGAAATATAGCTGGAGCAAAAATTGTGGAAAATAACATGTCTTTCTAGTCACTTTCCCTAACATTCAAGTTTCCATCTCTGCTGGTTTTTGTTTGTTTGTTTGTCCAAGGAAAAGCAGAGAGAATGAAAGTTCTCAGTATTTTACGGAATTAATGTCACTCTTGTACCCTGGGCAATGTATTTCAGGAAGAACTAAATGTTCAACAGCAATACCCACCTCTATCTACATTCAATGAGCCACTACTAGTTTTATAAACTAATAAGGTAATGAATGTAATACAGTCAATATCAAAACTCATCAGTTGTCCATACACATAACACCTATCCTTGCCTATCCTTGTTTTTCAACCCTACCTACAAACAGGGCAGTTAACTTACTTCAAAACTGTAATTAGTTTTGGTTTTACTACGGTTCATCTCGATAAAGGGGGGGAGCTACTGACACCTGATTAGTTTAGCAAGTTCTCCCATTTCCTACCTACATAATAATATATTTACAGTTCTCATTTTAGCAATAGCTGTTGAAACTTTATAAAAATCTGACCACAATGAACCTAACTACTGTTTTCTTACAGTTTATTTATAAATTTCAAACCTTTCCCAAATCTTAAAAAACAGGATGAGAAAAATATAGTATTAAAAAGGTCACACCCTCACAAAACAACTGCCCTAAGGTGTGAAGCAGTGTTAAAAGAAGGAGGAGAAGCAGCTCAGGGGACAGCATCACACGCCACTATCTCTAAGAAATGCAGCAAGCTTAAAAATACCATATCACAAGGAAAGATGTTCTAAAACAGTATGTGAACAAGGATGTCAGAGATTAGGGAGAATTGCCTTATTTTGATACTTGCTTCCATTGTATCGAGCACCACAGCTTCTGACAATTGCTCTGAGCTAAGAAACGGAACCAGTTCCCCCCTGCAAGCTATTTTAGACTAATAGATTTTCTCTGGATAACCTGCTATGCCAGTTAACACAATTAAAAAAAATAAAAGAAAATTTGTCAGTCTTCCTCCTGGCTAAACAGAGCGATCCTGAGCAACATGATCCTTCACAGAAAAGCAAATAAAACCATCACATTAAATACTTCAGAGGAATTATGGATTTGCTTCTCTTGCAAGAAACCAATGCTGCTACCTCTCTACTCAAATTACTATACGCTATACTTCATCCACATAGAGGACTTTATTGTGATGGCACCGAACACTTTACCTGCTATCAAAACTGATAGGTTCATTAGTCACCAAAATATTGCCACAACGATACAAAATTGCAACAAAGATTTGGGGATTCTTGGGAAAGTATCATGACTGAACAATTACATTTGCCAGTTTCTGTAGGATACTACAGTTTACTACCGATGTTTTTCCATGTAAAACCCCTGTGATGTTTTTAACAACTGAAAGTAGTCTAAAACTCAAGTTTCCATCTATGATCCAGCAGCAGAATTCCTCCCACTAGCATTAGGCTAAGAGGATGCTCAAACTCAATCAAAGGAAAGAGCATTACTGACAGCCTCCTCGAGGCTTGGCTTTCTCTGGAGACTTCAGATACAAGCACTGTCTGAAATTGAGACTAATCAGACTACAAATGCTGAAGAAAATGTAGCTAACAGAGGCACTGATAAGACCCACATTTTTCTTTTATCCTGACAGCAGGAATTCTTATCAAATGGTAACATCTGGGAGACACATCCCAGGTATGTACGTATTGTGCATCTCCGTGAGATTTTCTTCTGGAACCCTGTCCAGAACTGACTAGGTTTCAGAGCAATTATTTAGAGATCTTGCAAAATCAGACAGAGTTTTGCAAGGACATAAATTCCAGGAATGAACTATCTGCATGGGAAGGTACAGTATGATGCACAGATCCTTCCTGGAGCAGCTGTTTTCAAAAGCTAAGAGAGGCTATAAATAGAGTGCCACTTGATTGCCAGTTCACATGAAACTAAAACACAGAGTAAATAGGAAACAGTAGTTAGTTCTCAAATGTCTTCCTTCAATACATAGTCACCTTCAATATTCCCCGTATTTTACATTGTAGCATGACAACACCATACAAAGGAATGGTTCACTATGCAGGTATCGTTCATATGTAACACCTTTTCCTTCCAACACATTGTGAACTGCACTGTTAGTTACGGACTTGCTATGAGGTGTCTCCTTTGATTTGCTGGCTGAAAAAGAGCAGCAGACAACAGAGACCTAAAACCTATTTTGTTTTGTACTGGTATCTATAATTGTTTTGACACATTTACCAGGAAAACCCCACTCAAACAAAAACCCCAAACAAACAAACAAAACAAAAAAGGCAAGAAAGCACATGGGCAATGCCTCGAGTCTCCCAATACTATTACTAAGTCGCAATGCTTGACTTGCATTTGTACTGCCTGTCAGTATAAAAACCGTATAAATAGGAAGAAACCTTACTTCCCATTCAGACTAGATTAGCAATGACCAACAATCAATGTCACCCATCTCTCTTCACCCCAATCTCAATCTGTGACCAAAAAACAAAGCTCCTACATAATGAACTGCTGTAGTCCAAAAGAAAAAAGACCCATATATACACTAAACCACACATAAAAAGGGACAAGAACAGGCCTGTTGTCTGGTAAATCTGCACAGAAGCGATCACATCTGACTAGCAGCAAAATCAGTGGGTCTATTAAGGCCATAAATGCCATTTTGAATACAAGTGTGATGGCTCTACAACACAAGTACACCATGTACCAACTCCAGAATGCGATTCAAATTCCTTGCAGCAGCTTACAGCCTTTCGTTAAAGGCAGAAGTCTGTAAGGACTGAGCAACTCTTACCACCAACCAACAACACAGGTGTTACCATCAATTCAGTGGGAAGCCTGTCTCAGGTCCTATTTTCTCAAGGCTATAAAGCTACTGAAAATGTTCAGGTTAAATGAAAACCAATAAACATAAGACCTTAACCTAGTCACCAGAGGGGTTTTGTTTTTAACTGGAGCTATGTACGTTTTATTGGAGCAATGTCCAGAAAAGAGATCTTAATAAACTTGGGAGGACGATTTTCACTGATCAAATCTTAATACTTTAGTTATCGGAGACACAATCATGTAAAAACAGAAAAAAGTCTTACAGTGCTTCCTGAAGATATACACACTAAAGCCTTGATTTTAACATTGAGCTTTTTGGCTCCAACTGGAGCAGGCAAAAAAAAAAAAATTAAAAAATCTTTTGAGTATACACTCAGAGGATATCCATGTTTGATCACTAAAAGTTAGGGCACTCCTCAGCTAAGACTTAGCCAAGCACAGCTGTCAAGACATAACAGAAGTCAAAAGCAGTTAGACCATTAGTTTTCAACCTTTTTTAGTTTTAGGACGTCAGGCATTTTTTCCAAGGACTTTCGTGCACGTAAGTGGTATACACATGTACACTGTCTCTGTAATAGGTGGAAACCTACTGGGAACAGCCTTGCTTTTCTCAATTATCTTTTGTGGATTACTGAGAGAGCTCGGGGACCACAAACAGAAAACTAGTCGGTAATGCGATACGCCACCTTAAATTCCAGCAGGAAACCAAATGAAACCCAATACCAAGCCTAGTCAGAAATGCCTAGGAGGTATCAAAAGACACTTTCTACAATGCCGTCAGTGAGTTCCCTCTCAAGTACTCAACGTTTCCACTCAAAAGCAGGAATTATTTTGCCATAGAAGCACAAAGGAATGCGGTTGCGACCAATAAGCCATCTTCCCCGCTGAGGCACCCACCCCAAGTCAGAGTGTCATTACGATACATGCGCTAGACCGCCACACCTCCAAAAAACACGTGAATAAATATTTTTTAAAAATTTGGGGGGGGGGG